>JAOUQZ010009990.1:0-15714 GCA_028564935.1 Neosilurus hyrtlii
ATGGGCGCCAGCCTCCCCGCGACCCTAATTAGGAATAAGCGGTTCAGAAAATGAATGAATGAATGAATGAATAATACACTATTACAGCTTAACTGTTAATGTGAACTATTGCTGGAATTACAGGAAAAGCAGAGAGATGCCTCTTTAACTAAATTTAAAGTTCATACAAACCATAGGTGCACTGTACATTTATCAAAACGTTAGCTTTTCTATTTTTAGGTCAACTCTGTTACGGTTATGCTAGCCGCCACACCAAAGATAACAATAATACATAAAATCAAAACACTATACTGGCTCAAGGATCAATATAAAGAGCTTAAATTAAGCACAAACATGAATTTGTGTTGTGTTAGTGAGAGAAGTTTGCTGCATTCTGGCCGGCTGCGCTAATAATCTGTTCAGCCCGAGTTGCCTTCATCTTGGTGGTCCTTCACGAATTTCCATGAATAAAGTCTCAGCATGTAGAAATGTGTTCACCATGGCACAGTGTGTGGAAAAATGCATCATAAACTGTAGGTCATGTAAAATCTTTTTTTATTATTAACTTAAATTCTAACGTAAGATAGAGGTTTGCATGAGTTTTTAATAGTTGTAGCCTACAAACATGCTCCAGCTGGCTAATATTTACATTTTCCCCAGAGTGTTACCGGTACCTTGTCTGTCAGAAGCTAATAAATAATTTATTCATTACCAGTGACTGGTTTAATCCGGTCAAAATAAAACCAGGGACCCTGAAGCTGTGCAAGAGAACTTGCATCTGTCTGGTTCTAAAAATGTGAGCCGTAAATTATAATAAGCATTCTCACAGCCACTGGTAAGGGTTCATATAGCCGACTAAACCAGGAAGTGCCGTTACATGCCAGGTTAATGATTAGCACCAAATAAATACAGTTCAGTAGATGTATATGTACTTTATTGGTCCTGTAAGAAAAATTGCATTACAGCAAAAGAGTTATAAAAATCCTAATGTGTGAAGAACATACATAACAAAAAGAAAGAATTTAAGTAAATACTCAACAATAATTAATAACAGTTAACATAAATACTTCTGATTGGTCACTTAAGTCACTGTTTCAGGGAGGAAAAATTTGTCAATCACCACATTACTGATTTCTTTTACAACTTACCATGTAATAAGAAGAACATGTACAACAGGATGGTGATTATGCCATAAAAACCCTTCCAAAGTGATGCAAGACTGTTCAGGATCACTTTCCCACCTTTAAGGGCAGGTTAAGGAATATGAATGACCTAAACACTTAAATTGTGCTTTAAGAGGTATATACTTGGGTGGTTAGAAAAATAAAAAGCCTTGGTTAAAACTGCGTTTTATACCTCTAGCTTTAGCTCATAAACAGTTTCATGCATGTTTTTACACCAGTTTCAGGTGCCTGGATGATGTGGTGGAATAAGTCAGTCCCTCAACCACACACAGAATGGGACTCATTTTGGGCCGATAAACCCAACAGGTGTTCAGCAAGTTCAGAACATAACTAATAGGCTATTATTTCTTGTAACACACACACACACACACACACACACACACACACACACAAAATAAATTAAAATAAAGCTTACACTTCTTTTCTTTTCAAACAGAATTTTGGAATAAACTAGTAGTCTGTTCAGGAAGTCTCTCACCTCTTAAGCGAAGTCAGCTGGGATTAGCACGAGCGTTCCCCGTTATCCTGACGGATAAGGATGTTTATATCAAGGCACCATAAGTCACGTTTCACTCGTGTTAGAGGGCGATACAACCTGGATGGGAATCCAGTTCAAGAGACACGGATCAACACATAGGCGTCGTTTATCTTCATCCAAGCCTGCCACTAACATCCACTTCCAATCCACCCTGGAATACTTCGGGAGTGACTGTGTATGGATCGTGCTTTTAAGTAAATACATTTTAACACTTAGCCTAAAATTGTCACATACTTAAGCAATTTGCCATGACAGATGTGCAGGTAGAATGAAGTACAACCAGCTTAGACAGTAGCATGGTTAATACGAACAA
Source organism: Neosilurus hyrtlii (assembly GCA_028564935.1). Lineage (NCBI taxonomy): Eukaryota > Metazoa > Chordata > Actinopteri > Siluriformes > Plotosidae > Neosilurus > Neosilurus hyrtlii. The sequence goes on from JAOUQZ010009990.1 coordinate 2,015, forward strand.
GTATTAATGAAGAACACAGGTGAACAGCTGTATAATGGACTAGGACAACCTCAAGTGAGCAGAGACAGGCGAGGCTAATAGTCAAGCAACAATTACAATCAACACAATGAGGTAATACAGAGAAAAACAACTAGCAGCGCATGGTACTGTACAGCGACAGGTGACAGCACTAACATTCAGGAAACCAGGACAGAGGCCTTATATACCATGGAGGAGTTGATTAGCAAGCATGACGGACAGGTGTGGGTGTGATCATGAGCGGCAATTGTCAGGTGACTGGGGGATGCTGGGATGTGTAATGGGATGCAGGTGTGGTGTTGTAACAGGATGAGAGTGTAACACCATGTAATAATGGACATATTTGGCAATTTCATGCAAAGCAATGTATTGGAAAGTAAGGACAGAAGCAACATAGAAGCAATTTATTATAAAACTCAAGGGGCATAATGGTGGTGCAGGGGTTAGCACATCCGTCTCACAGCAAGAAGGTTCTGGGTTGGATTCCCAGGTTCAGGCGTTTCTGTGTGGAGTTTGCATGTTTTCCCCGTGCATGTGTGGGTTTACTCAGTGTACTCCAGTTTTCTCCCACAGTCCTAAACCACACACAGTAGGCTAATCGGCGGCTCCATTTCGCCCCTAGGTGTGAGAGTGAGTGTAAATGGTTGTGTGTGTGTGTGTGTGTGTGTGTGTGTGTGTGTTGATTCCCTTTCATCAATAGTGAGTATAACTGTAAAAGCAGATGCCTGAAACTGCTGGATAGCATGCATTCAGATCATCAGATATAGAAAAAAAGATGTTAGAAGATTTAATTACATCATTGTTCATGTTTTATCGTGGACTACTGGCACTTTGAAATAGCAAACAGAAAGCAATTAAAAAGACGAACAGTCTGGAAGAGCAAACATCGGAATCAAAAGCTCATTAATTACATCTCAATCCTGCTTGCCAGTTCCTCATAACCAAGAGACAGAGATGGTGGACTTGAAAAAACAAAACCTTGAGTGTCTCTGTGTAAGATACAAAAAATACGTCATCGTGTTTTTTCTTTTAATGCTTTCAAAGAGCCGTGCAAAGGCCTGGCAAGCTGTCCAGGGTGTACTCTGCCCTGATGGGAGCCAGCCTCCCTGCGACCCTAATTAGGATTGAGCAGCTCAGAAAATGAGTGAATGCATGAAATGAACAGTTCAGAAAATGAATGAGCGAATGAATGAGCGAATGAATGAATGAATGAATGAATGAATGAATGAATGAATGCTTTCGAAGAAATGAAAGTGTCTCCATCCTGAAAGAAAAGAAATGAAGCGATCCAGAAGTGTATCATGGATGTGAGTGTGAACTTGAAAATACTGCATTAAGCATTGTCCTATCAAATTAGCTCCAAAAAAAAAAAAAAACAACCCAAAAAAACAAACTAGCCTCCACTACATCATGGATTGTCTGGGTCGCAGACTCCTGCGTCCCATGTGAGCTCTGAAATTAGAGAAAAACCACCAGGAGGATGCGAGTAAGCATTTTTGATCTGTTTAAGGTTTTTCTTTTCTTTCATATCATATATAATTAGAAACACTCTCAGGGCACAAATCTCTGCCAACCTGAAAAAAATAACAGAATGTACACAGCACCCCCTGCAGGGTCTGCTGTAATACAACACTTCCAAAAAAAAAAAAAAAGTTCGATCAGTTAAATATACTTAAAAAAATTCCTGAACCCAGAATTTGATCCGGATCATCTCCAAAATCTTATGGACTGTCACTTTTATTATTTATATATATATATATATATATATATATATATACAGGGGTTCTCGACTTACGACAGACCCGTCATACAAAGTTTTGATTATACGATAATCATGCCGTAAGTTATTAATAATTTTCGTTCCATTTAAATTGCTCTCTTTTTTGTTTATTTCATTTTTACTATTTTATATTTGTTCTCCATGTGTTTGTGTGTGTGTATATATATATATATATATATATATATAGTGGTGGCACCCCTGCAGATTGAATGGGTGACCTACCACTGGTTCTTGTTCATTTCCTGTGACAGAATGCCTCCAGAAGTTTATTCTTAATGTAAAAATTATATAGTCGTGCATATATACTAAGTTGTGCGGACAGTGCAAAATTTTGTTAGATAGCTCTGGTAATAACTGTTACCTTCATGTGTGGGCTAGTATTTTGTGTGTGTGTGTGTGTGTGTGTGTGAGAGAGAGAGAGAGAGAGAGAGAGAGCGCTACAAGCCGCCCACAGAGCTTAACCCTGCAAGAATGTTTAATAAATTTGCAGTGTGCAGTAAAATCCCTCCTGAAAGCCTCCATTACACAAAAACGGTAGCTTTGTGTATGTGTGTGTGTGAGTGAGCATAAGTGAAGGTGTGCACGTGTGTACCAACTGCTATGGAAGAATTCTAAAAGGCTTTGGAGATAGAGACAGAGCGATACAAACAGATAAACTGCAATAGAGGCGACGCGGAGATAGACAGACAGACAGTCAGGTGATGACCTCTCAGAAGAGCGCACATATCTCATATCTTAAGTTCTAGCTCTCTCTCTCTTTCTGTCTCTCTCTCTCTCACACACACAGCGGATTCATCAATTCTTGTTTTGCTTCAATAAGGTGTAATCTATGTACTGATATCCCAGAGCTTCATGTCTGCAGGCTGTGTGTGTGTGTGGAGATATGTGCACTCTTCTAAATGAAAGGTCGTCACCTCACTGTCTGTCTGTCTCCATTTATCTTTTTTTTCCATTTTAATTCCAGCTGACCACCTGAGGGTTAAGGGCCTTGCTCAAGTGTCCAACAGTGGCAGCCTGGTGGTCCTGGGGCTTGAACCTCTGACCTTCAGATCAGTAACCCAGAGCCTTCACCACTGAACCATCCCTGCCCCTGTAACTACATCTCCCAGCCAAGCTGACATGATAATAAAGATTCCGTTATGTCTTCTTGGTTTTTCGTCTGGATTAAACACTCCAGGATGCGCTCATTATTTTGTTTCCTTCCATCCATCCATCCATCATCTAGACTGTTTATCCATCAGGGGCATGAGAGGAGCTGGAGCCAATCTCAGCTCCTTTCGGGCAAGAACCCTTGAGGTTGCCGATCCGTTGCAGGGTTAGCACAGAGACAGACAACCATTCACACAACAATGCAGAGCAATAATATGAAGACAACTTCTTCGCAAAATTTTATAATAAAGATCACAGGTATCCGTTCGTATCAGTTCATAATAAGTGCAGTAGTCCTGCGGCTACAATGCTTAACAGACATGGTATGTCTGGAAATCTCGTCCCGTTTGAATAGCTCGGCAGTCCCTGAGAAGATCCCTGTGCTTTTTCACTTTAATCCAAAAGTGTTTGTTTTGCAGCCTTCAGCATTCTTCCATAAAACTCTATCCAGAGCTCTCCGCTGTTGATCAAATTTACCGAGATCTCCAGGGTGCAGTTAGGGAAATAACACAGACGCTAGTTGAGTTGTTGTTTTTTTCCCCTCCTGACCATTAAGCAACGTAGATTAGCTCTGGACCCATCAGTTTTAAAAGAAGTAAATTGGAGTAGAAACAAAATAGTCCTGGAGCCACGGGTCACCAGCCTGACTCATCATTTAGGACGTAGCTTGCAAATAGTTAAGCGCAGCTTCTGTTATCGTGACGACATGTTCAGCCTGTGAATTATAAAGGAATGAAAGTCTGTTGGTTTTGGCTGCAATTTAGCATTTAACAGCAAACGCTGTACATGTTGGCTCTTTAAAGAATTAAACAATACATCGGTTTCCTTATATGGAGCAGCTCGGCGGCGTAGTGGTTAGCATGTATGCCTCACAGCAAGAGGGTCCCGAATTTGCATCCTGGGCTTGACGAGGGCTTTCCTCTGGGAGTTTGCCTTCAGCCTAGCAGTCAGTAGTGCAAGGGTGCTGGGATTTGACAAATTACCAATAATTGGCGTTTTTTTTTTTTAATTATTTAAAAATACTAAGGAAGCGGAAACCTCCACCAAGCCAAATAAAATAGACTCCGTGTTACTAATCAGGGTGGCACAGTGGTGTAGTGGTTAGCACGTACGCCTCACAGCAAGACGGTCCTGGGTTTGAGTCCTGGGCTCGGTGAGGTCGCTTCTTTGTGGAGTTTGCATTTTCTACCCGTGCTTGCATTGGGTTTGCTCTGGGTACTCCTTGCGTGGGTTTCCACCCTCAGTCTAAAGACAGGCATATTAGTATAATTAGTGGTAGAGTGTGTTGTGTTGTTTGTGTGTGTGTTGGCCCTGGAATGGATTGGTAGGCTGTTCAGGGTGTACCCCGCTTTCGCAAAGAGTCCGCTAAGATAGACTCCAGCCTCCCCAGGGCCCTATCAGGATTAAGTGCTTCGACGAATGAATGAATGAATCTCTTCTCTTGTTCCAGCAACTGTAGTCCCACGTCTGAGACGGGATTAAATATGTGTTGAATATGTGGAATAATGGAACGATAGGAGTGAATGGAAAGCATTAGAGAAAGAGGAATTGGAAGCAGAATCTCCGTCTCACATTCCTGTGATGTCATTGAGCATGCATGAGCATTAAACACTCCTAGGGTCAGTGTGTGTGTGTGTGTGTGTGTCTTTCTCTCTCTCTCTCTCTCTCTCTCTCTCTCTCTCTCGCTCTCTCTCTCGCTCTTTAATTCTCTCTTACTCATCCACACAATCATTCTGAGGAAGCGTGTAACATTAACACAGCTCTCCCTGGGCATCCCTGTCTTGTTTACTTAGTGTTCATAATCTTAACCGTATTTCTCTTTGTCTCTCTGTGTATCTCCGTCTGTCCTAATCTGTCCTATGCTTTCCCAGCATGCACTGCCCTATACATAACTCTTCAATCACTGAGGTGTCCATGCTAGACAGAGGAAATGGAAATATGTATAGTTCTAATACTATTGATCAGTCATTCATTCATTTTCTAAGCCGCTTAATCGGAATTAGGGTCACGGGGAGGTCGACGCCCATCTCAGCCGACTCTGGGCGAGGGCGGGGTACATTCTGGACAGCTTGCCATCCCATTGCAGAGCCTACAAACATACAACCATCACACTCACCAATTAGCCTACTGTACATGTTTTTGGCCTGTGGGAGAAAACCGGAGTACCCTGAGGAAACCCACGCAAGCATGGGAATATTTGTATGAAATTTAAGTGTTCTATTGAGTAAGTAGACTCATTTGTCAAGGTCTTCCTTCTTTTGAAAAGAAGAAAACACACACACACACACACACACACACACACACAGTCATCCAAGGTTCAGATCATCACCGAAACGTAGAATAAAATTACCCGTGTGCATATGTAATCCACCAAACGCCAGATGCTCTATGTGATACTGTTTTGTAAGAAACTGATGAGTGTTTTCAGATGCACCAATCAGGATAATTACAGTAATTATTTTATAACCTGTTTCCTGTCTGTGTTTACAGCCACTCGGAGCTGTCACAGAAGACAAACTCCAGCTTCGGTCAGAAAGTGAAGGTAATGCCGATCATGAACAGCAGAAACAAATCCATCATGTCAGTGAACTTCACGCTGATGCATATATGGGAACAATGCTGTTTAGGCCAGGTAGAAGTCAAATCAGCATTCTTAGTATATCCTGCGTACAACACCGGAACGGCGCCGTGGTTTAGCTACATTTTCATGCAGTATGTATGAGAGAGTAGGCTAAGCAGACACTGTTCGCTCGACAGCACTTAGCTACACAGCTCGGGTCAAAGTGCACAGCTCAAATGAGCCGCCTCTGTCATGTTTAACATATGAACATATAAACAGTACAATCTTGTTTTAGTTTGCTTTTCTTTAGGTTTACATGTAGTATATATCCAAACTCGGGTGTTTGCCCAAGAAGTTTGCATGTTTTCCTCGTGCTTGTTAGGGTTCCCTGTGCCCCTCTGGTTTCCTTCCACAGTCCAAAAACAGGCACAGTAGGTTAATTGGCTGTTTTGGCCAAATCACCCACAGGTGTGTGTGTGTGTGTGTGTGTGTTGGCCCTGCGATGGCCTAGCAAGCTGTCCAGGGTGTACTCTGCCCTCGCCAAAGTCAGCTGAGATGGGCAACAGCCTTCCTGTGACCCTAATTAGGATTAAGTGGCTTAGAAAATGAATTAATTAATTATTTAATTAATCAATGCTATTACACTGCATCCATCATGATTTTTTTTTTTTCTCCTTAAAATCACATTTTAGTGCTTTTTGGCTTGTGTTCCCATGTAGTTTATACTAAAACAATTATCCCCCTGAGGCGTGGGGACTCTCACAGAACTGACCCATCCCTGTCATGACTGAGTGACATCCTCCTCACCTTTGGAGCATCACATTTATGGCATTTAGCAAACACCCTTATCCAGAGTGACTTACTTTTGAGCAAATGAGGATTAAGGGACTTGCTCAAGAGCCCGCAGTGGCACCATGGTGGTACTGGGACTTGATCCCCTGATCTTCAGATCAGTTACCCAGAACTGCCACCACTGAGCCACCACTGCCCACATTATTGAATTAATATCAGAATATGTGTGTGTGTGTGTGTGTGTGTGTGTGTGTTGGCCCTGCAATGGACTGTTGAGCTGTTCAGGATATACCCCACCTTCACCGGGAGTCGGCTGAGATAGGCTCCAGCCTTCCTGTAACTCGAGTAGAATTAAGCGGTCGGTATAAAGGATGAATTCAGGAATTGTTGTAAATTTTCTTTCACTGAAATCATGGCATGCACGTCACTGAAGCTCAGGTCCGTTCACAGACAGTCCTTCCAGCTCAATGCTTATCCTTTCTTGGATCTTGTATTGTTTTTGTTTACTCTTGGAAAAAGATTTATCTTATGCCATTTGAAGAAAGAATCGTTCTGCCTCAGATCTCTAGGGTCGGTTGAGTTCGTGTTACGAAGTCAAGCATTCAGTCGTCATGCTTACAACCCTGAAAAGGGAAAAGAGTATCTGTAACTCACGCACACAGGTGTCATGTCTGATTTGCAGCTGTAAAGGAGTTTAATAAGAGAAGTCAGTAGCACATTGGAGATGATTCAATGTTAAGAACTCTGGTGCCTCCTTGGCGGTTTATATATGTGTGTTTCCTTCATGGGAACATGAGGAGCACCGTGTTGGCTCTGGAAATAGAAAAAATTCAGGAACATAAAAAAATATCATCAAACCCACCCCTGGAGAGCAGCTCCTTTTGTTAGTCTTATTTTACATTTCTTTGAGTTATCACCGCACCAACGGCGGCTTTCGCTCCTGGAAACTCCTTCTCTGGCTCCGTTTTTACAACCACTAGCCACCAGTGTTTTTAAAGAGGAGTGGTTAATCAAAACTGAGCTTTCTACCACCCAGGGAAAGACAGGGAATCACCCAAGCATAACACAACACGTGGAGAAGCCTCAGGCAAGTCCGTCTGTGTAATTAGCAAAGAAGCATCCATTTATTCCACGCCAATGAGTTCAACTCGACCAGACAGACGAGCTGTTCCACACTGGACATGGAGAAGGACGGTAAAATGATATAAACACAAACAATTCCACCAAAGACTCCAATTAAAAATGCGGAAGATGAGGAACATGTCAAATGCAGATATATATATATATCTTATGTGGAGCCCTAAAACTTACAGGGTACAGGCTTTCACTTCAACCAAGCAGTAGCCGGCGGCACGGTGACGCAGTGGTCAGCACGACCGCCTCACAGCAAGAAGGTCCTGTGTTCGATTCCCGGGCTCTGGGCGTTTCTGTGTTGAGTGTGCATGTTCTTCCCAAAGGTTTCATCTGGGTAATCCGGTTTCCTCCTACAGTTCAAAAATATGCACAGTAAGCTAACTGGCTGTTCCAAATCACCCCTTGGAGTGAGCATGAGTGTGAATGTCTGTACATGTGTTGGCCCTGCAATGGTCTAGAGAGCTGTTCAGGGTGTACCCCAGAGTACGCCCAGAGATGGGCACCAACCATCTCGCCACCCTAATTAGGAATAAGCAGCTTAGAAAATGAATGAATGAATGAAGCAGTAGCCACATCTTCCACCTGTGTGGACCACTGAAAATGACTGGATCGTGTATCCTATTGTTTGCCTGCGGCAAAACCTGAAGCTGGACTGGTGCCATCTTGGTAAGACCACTTCACTGTTGAACGTTATACTCAAAAGCTTACAAAAAAAAGATGGGAAAAATGGAAATAATTACATCCAACCTATACATTTCATTTTAAACCCTTTTTTTTTTTACCAAATTTCAGCTGTGCAGAGCTTTTTTTTTATTTTATTTTATTTTTTTCAAATAATTACAAATATCTTTGAAATTATTGGTAAAGTTGTATGAATTTAAGGTATTCTGACCATCAGCAGTAAACTGTGTTTGCTTTCAACGGCTCCATTTTGAGATCTTAAAGCAAGGTGGTCTCACCAAAATGGCTGCCACTTGGCTTCAAAATTGAAACAGTAATGTACAATCGATTCTCTTTTTTATGTGATCAAAACAGGTGAAACACATTTTTTATGTGATCGAAACAGGTGGAGGGTATCATCACCGAGCCGTTGCGGATAAGACTGGATATCTCTTGTCTAAAAAATCCTCATGATCACCAAAGAAACCACCATAGTGGAGCACCATAGTCATGGGCTATGTCCCGTATCCGCTTCATGTCAGCGCATGCCCACCATGGGAACCCCAATAAGGCTGCCGCGTCACTGAGTTTATGCTGATTGGCTGATATGTATTGCTGACTTGCATGACAGTGAGCAGCAATTAAAAAAAAAAAAAGATATATTATTATTAATGAACTGAAACCCAAAAATAGAGGCTCATACCCACCACTCAGACTCGCACAGAATAAAAAACACAGTCTAACTCGGGGAGACTGACAAACTTGCAGATAAATAAATGTTCATGGAGCAAAAGCTGAAATCAGAAGATCCTCCAGTAAAGTACTAACTACTAAGTTTTATGTGTGAAAAGATATTGTGTATCTGGTTCTTTTCAGTAGATTTTGTACGTAATGGCTGTTACCGTGGGATCAGAAATCTGTTCCCCTATATAAACCCCTCACTCCCTATCCGAAGTCTGGTTCAGCTCAAATCGAGCTGTTAAAAGCCTTCACATGTCATTCTTGCATGAAATCATTTATAGGCTTAATTTCTCTTGGTGTTTTCCATACCAAGAGAGAAAGACGTAGACATAGAGCCACGTCAGATATTCAGTTATCTCATGTCAATCCAGTGTCTCCAGCCAGAAGTCTAGGAATCCGTTCTCATACACTCTTTGGGGAGAAAAGGAATCTTTCCATGTTCTCTTGCACAGATTTAAGTTATAACCTTCCCAAAAGGCTTCAGTGAGTGCCGCACTGACGTCACATATGGACACTGGGACGGACATTGGGTCCCGTTTATCAATCTTTTAGTAAAGTCATGTGGAAATGTTTGTGCTGGCCAATTATAAAGGTTCCAACAATTGGCTGATTTGTTATTGCTCCTGTTCCTGGAGTGCTGTACACACAAGAAAAGAAAAAAAATACGCCGAACCTTTAATCGCGAGCATTTTGTAATTTGTTTTACTCCAAGCTTTTATTCAGTGAGCCAGCACATGTTCAGCGATTGCCGCTGGTTTATTATAAATCTCACTATGAAGAATAAAGATAATAACAGACCACCACAGAGATCGACATCCATCCAATTTCCCACCTGTAACATCCACACTTCATATCAATCCAGATGATTCATACACACCTTCTCACACATCTCTGATACCTGACTACAGCTCATTCATAAACAGAAAAGTGATGGTGACCAGAGGCCGAGAGCTTTTTTCTTTCTCTAATCTCGGCTTTCTCTCATTTTCACTCAGTTTACTCTATCTATTTCTGGTTCTTTTTTTTTTCTTTTTTTTTGCTCTTCATGTCTGTCACTTTGTGATGAAATATGGCAACCAAACGGATACTTAGTCAGTTTGTCCAACTTAAACAGGTTCAGTGCCAAATCTATTCCATCCGTCATCCTGCATTCACATTACACTGTGTGTGTGTGTGTGTGTGTGTGTGTGTGTGTGTGTGTGTGTGTGTGTGTGTGTGTGTGTGTGTGTGTTGGCAGGATAATACAGACAGAAATACTGCAATATTTTTTTTTGTCAATGATAAGCAACTATATCATACTACACCACCCTTTTCATTCCCCACCAGTGGTGTTCTTCCTATCACTTTCCGTCTTCCTGGTTTACATCTTTTTTTCCTCTTTCCCTCTCTCATTCTCAGTGTTTCTGTTGTGTTGTCTTTTTTCAATTTCAAACTTTCACCCGCTACGTACATTGCGAATACACTCACCAAAATTCATAGGAGGGGCGGCACGTTGTCGTAGTGGTTAGCACGCCTGCCTCACAGCAAGAAGGTCCTAGGTTCGAGTCATGTGTCTGGCAAGGGCTTTTCTTCATGTTTTCTATACGCTCGCGTGGGTTTCCTCTGGGTACTCCGGTTTTCTCCCGTCATCCAAAGACAAGCATATCAGGCTAATCGGCTGTTCCAAATTGCCATTAGGTGTGAGTGGGATTGTGAATGATTGTGTGTATTGCACTGTAATGGACTGGTGAGCTGTTCAGGATGTACCCCACCTTCATCCAGAGTTGGCTGAGATAGTCTCGAGCCTCCCCGCAGCCCTAATGGGATTAAGAGGTTTAACAAATGAATAAATGAATGAAAGGAATATCGGCTGGGTGGAGCTCACAGTAAGGCTATAGTAACTCAAATAATCAGTCTTTACAGCTATTGACGAGCAGAAAAGAATCCTTTGAGGCAGATTAGCTGCAATAAGAGAAAATCACGTCAGATTGCACTTCTATCAACCAGCAACAGGATTTCATTCATTCATTCATTTTCTAAGCAAGTTAATCCTAATTAGGGTCACGGAGAGGCTGGTGCCCATCTCAGCTGACTCTGGGCGAAGACTTTGGGGGAACTTTTGACAAATGTTCAAACTCTCCCCTCCATTACTTTTTGCTAGCTGCCTAGTCATGCGTTATACCGCGTGCGACCGCCAATTAGCCTACTGTGCATGTTTTTGGCCTGAAGCACGGGGAGGACACGGAAACACCACACAGAATCACCCGAGACCCGGAATCGAACCCAGGCCATCTTGCTGTGAGACAGGCGTGCTAAACACTACGCCACCATGCCGCCCATAATGTGGTCACTGGATTCTCGAACAGCGTGGGAACATTTCTGTCAGATGATATTTTTCCCTTTTTTTTTTTTTGCATTTATATTTGACTGTGCACTTGGTGATTATTACATACTTCTAGCAACTTCTGTAAATTCTGACCCCCATAGCTTTCCTTATTTACAGTCATAGAAAAGTAACCTGCAATTCAAGTCTGAAATAATCAACTCAACGAGGCTGGATGCAATTTTAGCACACAGAAGCGCCACAGTATTTCACTCTTAAAACAACGTCTCCAAACATGAATCCTTATGTAACTAGGTTTTCACGGCCCATAAAACCCACATGTGGAACAGTCTGAGCGCAGGGTTGTGATCTTTGACCTTTGAGCATGGTCATGACATTTGGCCTCGTGACAGCTCATCCTGCACGGTTATGCCTCTGCCTGTGTTTTCCACAGTTCAAAATGTGTTACAAAATGTGAAGCCTTCCAACTTTTTGGGCCATTTTAAACGCTATTCATCTTAACACACCGTTAAGGTGCTGTATCGGCTAATTTGCTTATTTGAGAGAGATGGTTATTCCCGCTCTACCTCCCTCCCTCCTTTGCACTCACACACACATGCCTCCACACACACAGCTATGGCTGCTAAAAAGCTCAGCGTGGGCAGACATTTACATTCTCGTACAACCTTTTGACAGTCCACACTACATTACGAACATAAACCTGAGTCATCACTTTTCATAGACAACACACACACAGAGAGAGAGAGAGACAGAGAGAGACAGAGAGAGAGAGAGAGAGAGAGAGAGAGAGAGAAATAGCTCCTCAGGCGAAATGAAAGGAAAGCCTTCCAAACACTGTTCATCGTTCATTTTCTGAACTGCTTAATCGCGGAGAGTGTCGCGGAGAGGATGGCGCCCATCTCATCCAACTCTGGGCAAGGGCAGAGTACAACCTGGAACTCGCCAGGTCATTGCAGGGCAGAAACATGCTGACGGCAACCCAATGGCCTACTCTTTACGAACGACAGCAAATTTTTGTTTTTTGTTTACATGCCTCTCACCACAGACAGTGAGAGGCATGTACATGAGCATATGTATATTTTCAGTATCAGGTTGTTTTTTCTTACATTTTTGAAGTTGCAACCTGCTTAAATCTGTTTGATAGTTTGCATTAGCCAATTTGGAATGACTGCCCTTTCACTCTTGCGAGAGCAGGACGTGAATGCATCAGTTCATATATGGCAAGATAATGGCAAAAATAACAGTATACAGATATTAAACTAACAAATCAGAAATAAACCAGTGAACTTCTAAATGAAATAAAACTAGGAATATCTACAAGCTTCCACTCACATACATCTGAAAAACATCGGTTTGTTTATAGGAACGAATGGTATATACAACCACATGCTCATACAAGTGGAGAAGTCCAAGATCAAGTGTTAAGAAATGGAGGAGCCATTCGATTCCAATAGAGATAAAACTAGGGTAGTGCATCTCTCTCTCTCTCTCTCTCTCTCTCTCTCTCTCTCACTCAGTCCACAAATGAAGCCAACAAGCTAAAGTAAACACTTTGTAAGTTCTGCCATAAAGCAGGATTTGTTTTCTTATCTCGAGCTTGACGTGGTCTGACATTCATTTGGACGCGATCTTGACCCCTTAAGACTTTGTTTTTCATTCTATCTTGGTTAATCGCAGTCTTGGGCTTGTCTTGGACTTGTCAATAATGGTTTTGCTTTCAGTGGAGCACTACGGTCAGTAAAAGTTGTTTTGAAATGTTCTGCAAATAAATGTGACTGGAGTTGACTTGTGTTGCTTCCATCATTGGGGTGTTTAGAGATTTATTCAGTTCAAACTCATAATACAATCCAGCCAGCATTAATGCCAAAAAACACGTCTACCTCAGCCGACTCTGGGGGAAGGCAGGGCGCACCTTGAACAGCTCAACAGTCCATCTCAGGGCCAGCCCACAGACAACCATTCACACCCAGGGGCAATTTGGAACAATGAATTAGCCTAGTGTGCATGTCTTTGGATTGTGGGAAGAAACTGGAGTACCTGGAGGAAACCCATGCAAGCGTGGGGAGAACAAGCAAACGTCACACAGAGATGACTTGCTGAGCCTGGAACTCGAACCCAGGAACTTTTTGCTGTGAAGCATATGTGCTAAACACTATGCTACGATGCCACCCATTTTTTAAAAATTATTATTTATATACTTATTATTAGTGGTAGATTATGTGGTAAGTCCACCATAGATTTTCCGGTGCATGAACTGTTTAGAAAAAATAACAGAAGGAGCACATTAGTATGATATATAATATAATACAGTATTGTTCATGTTATTGCTTATAACTACTTATCGAGACATTACTACTACTACTACTACTACTACTACTACTACTACTACTACTACTACAACTACTACTACTAATAATAATAATAATAATAATAATAATATTAATAATGATAATGCACGGGCGGCATGGTGGCGTAGTGGTTAGCACGTCCGCCTCACAGCAAGAAGGTCCTGGGTTCGATTTCCAGCTCGGGCGTTTCTGTGT
>JAOUQZ010010096.1:0-15709 GCA_028564935.1 Neosilurus hyrtlii
TCTTTACATTTGGACAGTCGTACTAAGCATTTCACTACATATTGTACTGTGTATAATTTGTATGTGACAATAAACTTCAATTTGATTCAAGTCTGGGCTCTGAATAGGCCACACAAGGACATTCACCTTCTTCAGCCATTTTTGCTCGGTGCTGCCGGTCATTGTCATGCTGGAACATGACCCTTCTTCCTATTATCAACTACCTGACGAGGAGCACCAAGTTTTCCTCAGAATTTTGTGGTATTTTGGCCCATCAGTTTTTCTCTCTACCTTAAAATGTACCGCAGTCTCTGCTGCAGAGAAACACCCTCACAACATGATGCTGCCACCTTCATGCTTTACTCTAGGTATGATGTTCTTTGGATGGTAAATTGTACTGGCTATCAACAGATTGTATAATTTGGCATTGAGGCCAAATAATTTGCCAACTTTTCCCATTTGGGCTCAAAAGCTTCAAGGCGCATTTGACAAAGCTCAATCGAGATGTGATTGGGGTCACTTTCTCTTGTCACCCTCCCATACAAACCATGTTTGTGGAGCATTTTTAATATCGTTGACACATGTACACAATTACTACTTGTGCCAAAAATTCCTGTAACTGATTCAAAGTTGCCATAGACCTCTTCGTAACCTTTCTTACCAGTTTCCTTCTCTCTCCTTCACCCAGTTTGGCAGGATGACCTGGTCTGAGAATGGTCCTGGTATTACCAAACCCTTACCATTTCTTGATTATAGACTTTACTGTGGTTTTTATATTTGTATCCATGTCCTGACTTGTGCCCATTCACAACTTTTCTCCCTAAGATTCTTTGACATCATTCTTTGCCTTGCCACCCATAGTTAACTGTTAGCCTTTAGTTACACTTACACGCACTGGAGTGCTTAAAATGGCTGTTTTTATGCTGAACTAATCAGAATGTTCACAGGTAGAATTTAAATTAGCTTGGTGTGAAATGGACAAGGTGATTAGTTACACCTGACTGAGTTTACAAGTATTTTTCTTAGGAAGATTGATTGTTAAACATGCTCCATTCTAGTTTCATTTCATTCATTTGCATTTTTTTACTGTTACATCTTTCAGATTCATTGGGCAAATACAGATGATTAGCTAGTGCAATTTTTTGTGTGTCTTTATACCAGGCTGCCAAGCAAAAAAAAATTTACATTTCGAAGGTGGTGAACATTTCCTTCAATTTTTTTTGCCAAATGAATACACAGGTTTTTGTTCAGATTGACAAGTAGAAAGTTAAGTCATAGTGTGAACATGTTGATGTCTGCATTTGAAGTATAATAAATAAAAAAAAATCTTATTAATATGAAGTCCCACAAAATTTAATAAAGTGTAACTAGAAAAAAAAAAAAACACAAGCTATTTCAACTGAAGTGAAGATCGTTATGGTGATTACAATAAAATACACCAGTACAATTTGAAGACTATAAATCGAGGATCACAGTAGTGCCTCATTATGTGTACATTAATACAAACTTCATATTGTTGGACTCAATTATTTCTTCCTCAAAACTAACTTGATTTTCATAAGTACCCTGAAAAGAATTTCATAAACACGATTTAAGATTCATGAATAAATTTGTAGCCAGCTTGATAAATGAGGCTCAACATCAGGAAATGCCAGCATTAATCATTTAAAAACTTAAATTAGGCTAGAAACAGCATGTTATCTTTATTATGAAATATAAAGGCATTGTACTGTTAGTACCAGCACAAAGTGTTAATGTTTCCACATGATTTTAGACTTGCAGTCTGAGTTCTGGTATTTGCATGCTCACTTAAAAAAAAATCTGCAGTATCTCTGGCTTACGCCTTGGGCAGCAAGGGGAGGGGATTAATGGCATTACGATCCATCTCTGTCTCTCACCCTCTTACACTCAGACGATCTTGTAACACTATCTTTATTGAGATTTTCCACTGGACTGGAGCTACTATAGTGCAGTTTGTATAAAGCAGCACGTATATATGTGTGTGTAAGGGTGAGTCTTTTTGAGAGGGGGGGTTGTTCTTTTTTTACATCCTAGCCTATGGGCACAAAACAGCTGGAGCTTATCCCGTTTTCTGTAGCGTGACAACTAGTAGCAGCACATTCCATCTCAAATCAACCAAGGGGTGGAACCATGAGATCATAGATTGGGCTAATTTTTAAACTCAGAAATAGTCATCAAGGGAGGGTCAGATTTTGACTTCAGATAGGTTTTTCGATTGGTCTCAAGGCAATATCAAGATCATGGGGAAAAAAGTTCCGTCAGGTTGGCTAGTGGCAGGATAATCCTTGGCACCCGAAGCCATCATCGATTTGTCCCCACTGCCAATGGTATGGAAATGTTCAGGCTATCTTCCGATCGGGTGCAGTTCATGCACCATGCTAACAGGGGTACTCTGTTCCAGCCACAGAAAAAGGAGCGATGTTGAATACAGGCTTCTGGTGAAGAAAGCTGAGAAATGCTTTGAAAACTTTCACTTAATTTACCCTTACTCACTGAGTGCAATGATTGGAGTTGAATTTGAAGCCAAGCTTGTGGGGTGTGATGTGTGCCGACTGCTGAATAATTTGAGCTCGCAAAGCACATTGTTGGTTTCTGCAGTTCATTAGTTCCAATATCGCTTGTTAAACATCTTGATACTTCAAAACATGGAAACACTGTCCACCGGTTCATATTTATGTTTATGTAAAGCATCAGCCTGTGGAAAGTAAGACTGTTTTATGTCAACTTACTGAGTAAAATAGCTTCTTGAAATCTGCGACCTTTTAAAAGAATGTTTTTGAGCTCTTTTGTAAGGCTTGAAGAAAATCAGATGCTACAGACTTCGCCATTTTTCAGCATTAGGACACCTCACTCATTCATTAGATTAGGTGATTTGGTATAACATGCCAACATTCAGACTTATTAACATACCATATTTTCCAGGCTATAAGCTGCTACTTTTTCCCCCCATGCTTTGAACCCTGCGGCTTGTTCAACAATGCGGCCAACCTATAGATTTTTCTTCGCTAACTGCCGGGGTCAATGCAAAGAAGATGCTAATGGTAGTTTTTGGCAGCACGACACGCACGAACGCAAAATATTTTTCACACCCACAACATGGAAAGTACACGGAGAAAAGCATATGACCCAGCTTTTAAGTTGAAAGCAATCGATCTGACTATCCAGGAAGGAAATAGAGCTGCCGCACAGGCTTGCCGTTGAATGAATCAATGGTGAGATGTTGGGACACTGAGAGCGACACCGACAGAGAGACTGAAAAGGTGTTACGGAGATGTTCTAAGGTTCTTCAACTCCGACAATGAAGACAACATCAGTGGTTTCAGTGCACAGGAGGAGGATGAATAAAAACAATGACTTTTCTGTTTTGTTCAATCAACCGTTTTACTGCCGTGTTACAGGCACCGTTTGGAAACAATTAAGATATGTAAAACCTTTATAAAATCTCTGAGTAATTCTCATTTCACAGCGTACCGGTGTACCTTTGGCTTGTAGTCTGGTGTGGCTAATATATTTTTTTCTTTTAAAATTTAGTGGGTGCGGCGTATATTCTATACTCTATAGTCCGGAAAATATGGTATGTAAAGATTTGGTACCCCATAAATGATCTCCATAACCATTATGTGTATTTGAAATTTGACTGAATATTTGGATTCTACAGGAAAAATTGTGTTGTTCTCCCACAAGAGCCTACAGCAGGGGTGTCCAAACTTATCCACAAAGGGCCGGGGTGGTTGCAGGTTTTCACTTCAACCAACCAGTAGCCACACCTTCCACCTGTGTGAACCACGGATCTCAAAAAGTGATTGGATCATATATTGTTTGCATGTGGCAAAACCTGAAGCCAGCCTGGTGCCATCTTGGTGAGACCACTTTAATGTTATAATGTGTAATAAGTTACACTCAAATAACATTTCCATTTGAAGAAAATGGAGATACTTACATCCAAGAGGTACATTTCATTTTAAAACGTTTTAACAGCTCCATTTTGAGATCCTAAAACAGGGTGGTCTCACCAAGATGGCTGCCACCTGGCTTCAAAGTGAACCACTAATGTGCATTCTAGTCATTTTTTTTATTAAATCACTGATTGAAACCGGTGGAAGGCGTGGCTAGTTCTTGGTTGAAAAGAAAACCTGCACCCACATGGCCCCTCAAATTCAAATTCAAATTTTATTTGTCACATACAAAGTATACACAGTACAATATGTAGTGAAATGCTTAGTACGACTGTCCAGAATGTAAAGAATAAACTATCAAGTTTCCCTTGCAGAAAGGATTGGACACCCCTGGCCTACAGTGTATGATCTGTGATGTTGTGGTGGAATTTTTTCTGGCAGTGGCTTATTGGAGATGAAATGACTAGTTGTACATGTCCTGGATGGGGCGCTAGTCCTTTGCAGGCTACCTTCCCAGTATTTTTACTGGAACCCATTTATACTGCTGGGAAGACCACAAGAGGCACACTTGTGGTTAAGACCTTGGCCAGGGGTCTTAGCACGGTGGGAGTCTAAAAAATAGATATTTTATGTAAAAGGTATCTGCTTTCTTTTTCTCCTTAAATGATATACACCCTTCCTTTCTTTCAATCAGCTTTGTGGCACTTATTTCTGCCTCATCTCTACAGACCGAATTCCCTGTTTATCTTTAAGTGCTTTAGCTAGTGTTTAGCTCACAGCCATTATTATATAACAGCGTCTTTGAGATTGCAAAAGTTTTCTGGTATTTAATACGCCATCCCAACACGTCTCTCACACACACACACACACACACACACACACACTGCCCTGAATAATCTGCAGTCTTGTTGCTGCCAGGCTGCTGAACAACCTTCTGGTAGGTGACTGTGTTGAAGATTGGGTGTTCTTTTGCACAACACGGTTGTGACCTTTTCTAAAAGCATAAGTCAGGTTCTGGTACACTCTATGAGCTCCTCAGGGGATTATAGACATCACAGTCTTTACATATGCGTATCATCTACCTTTGTGTAAGCCGTGAAGCCAGCTGGGACTGTGGCATTGAAGGAGAAATTGAGAAAACAATTCCGTAAAGATCTATTTAAGAGATGTGAAAGCAAGAGAGGGGTTCTGTAGCATTGAGAGCTCTCTCACTCTCTTTTTTTTAACTGCCGCTTCAGGCTTGAATTATCTGCAGCATCTGCATTCCAAGAAATCATCATCTTTTAGCTAGTAGCAAACAAATCCGAGACATTGAGGGACTAATTATAGTCATCACGTAAGCATTCTTTATACAACTTCGCCCACAGACACAGGCTGCATCCAAACACTCAGTGCTTTATTATTAGTGCACAAAAAGCGGGATGTAGGATGTCCTAATACCCAGTATGTCTTAACTGTCGTCGAAAGTTACACAGATTACCTACTAAATCCATAGCATGTGAAGATACTACTCTACGCTGCATTATGGCATTCCACAATTCACCTGGAGCTTCTAAATAACTGAAGAAGGAAGTGGACCAAAAGAAATCTTGGTGCACTAGGCTAGGAGTTCAACTCCTCCCGGGTGGACAGAGGTACACTTGTGGTTAAGACCTTGACCAGGGCTCTTAGAACAGTATGGATCTAACAGGGATTCAAACTCACAGCCTATCCTCATCAAACCGTTACACCACCAGCTCCACCATTATCTAGAATGAGATGCCAAAATTACCCAGAAATGTGAGTAAACTCAGTACAGAATACTGAAACACCCCCCCCCCCCCCCCCCCCCCCCCCCCCCCCCCCCCACACACACACACACACACAAACAATAAACCACACAGGTGACACAGTGGTGTAGTGGTTCGCACGTCCATCTCACAGCAAAAAGGTCTTGAGTTCAAGTCACAAACCTTTTGTGTGGAGTTTGCATGTTCTCCCCATGTTTGTGTGGGTTTCCTCCTGGTACTCTGGTTTCCCCCCCTACAGTCCAAAGACATGTACATTAGGCATTATTGGCTGCGCCAAATTGCCACTAGGTGTGGATGGTTGTGTGGGTTGCCTGCGATGGCCTGGCAAGCTGTTCAGGGTGTGCCCCACCTTCCCCCAGTGTTGGCTGAGATAGGCTTCAGCCTCCTCCCGACCTTAGTAGGACAAAGTGGCTTGTCAAATGAGTGATTAGCCTACTCTGCTAGCCATTATATAGAAACATAATGGATCAATGCCACTCGCCGACCTCTACTCACATGTTTTGGTGACCCTCACTCTGTACGTGACCCATTAACTCAGTCGTCTGACATGAATCGATGGGAACCGATCACACAGAACTGATGAATTCAAAACACAATGTCTAGTACGTATATGTGCTGAGGATCTTGTCACTAAGGAAAGGCGGCTTTTTTACAACCACTCAGACTGCTGTTCAGCTAATTTGCTAGCGTTCTGGGGGTAATGAGTTGAATTGTAAATTGGCTGAAGGATAGTTGCTTTCTGGCTGTGCACAGGATCAGTTCTAGGGTTGATGGGTGAAGGGGTGCCATGTACTAACAACAAGCATCTGTCACAAGCATGGAGTCTGGCCAAATGCCAAATGTAGCGCGAGTGAGTACTGACAGTCACGCGGCCTAGCAGCAGCCCTGTTCCTGACCAATGAACTAAAAAGAGTTTAAAAACAAAAACATCTAGCTCCATCAAATTACATCAGGAATAAAATTTAATATAAAAATACCTGTTTATGTTTATACAACACTTTGGCAATTACTGTCATTTTTTTTTTTTTTTTAGTTATTACCTTACCAGGTTGCACTTCACTATTGACTGTATACACATTTGTTACATCTGATGATGGTGTAATGGTAAACACATCCGCCTCACAGCAAGAAGGTCCTGGGTTCAAGTCCCAGCCTTTCTCCCAGTGCTTGTGTGGGTTTCCTCCAGGTACTCCGGTTTCCTCCCACAGTCCAAAGACATGCACAGGTCTTTATAGGGGCGGTTCCAAACTGCCCCTAGGTGTGAGTATGACAGTGAATGGTTGTGTGTGTTTTGCCCTGTGATGGTCTGGAAAACTCTTCAGGGTGTACACCGTCGTCATCCAGTGGCTGAGATAGGCGCCAGCTTCTCTGTGGCCCTAGTATGAGAACGCGGTTCAGCAAATGAGTACATTTGGTGATGTGTGGAACATCTGTAAAAGGAATTAAGTTGCTATAGAAAATTAACAACTAATAATAAGCATGTGATGAGGTATCACGCAACAACAACTCGCAGTACATATTCATGCTGATTGAAATCAATGGAAATACAAAAAGTGATCAAAATGAATGTCACTTTTTTTCTAGCTAAAATTGCATTGTTCAGACAGCAGGAGTAAAGAAAAGGAAATGTATGTGACATCACCGAACGCCAATGCAACATGGCTACAAAAAGTAGAACAGAAAATGTTAAAATTCGAAAGTTTTGTTGTAACTGCCTGCACAAATAAAATCAACAAGAAATTTTTTAACCAGTCCACCAAAAGCAAAAGAAAATCACACAAAGGAAGTTGATTTATATTTAGACCTGATTACAGCCTTCACAAATGTTCAAAAATGTATATTTTAAAAGGCTAATTTTATGCTCTGTAAATCATCACCGTCAAAGTATTCTTATATAACACAAAGAATATTCAATTTGATAAAGATTAAAAACAAATCCTCAATTTTCTGGTCAGGAAATTTCATGTTAATCTTTTATTTTATTCTTTCAAAAATATTGCAGGAATAAAAAAAATCTAATCTTAGACCAAATCGAAAGGTAAACAGTTACATGCTTAGCTTCTCACTGATACCACTCGAGAACTCAACTGCTTGCTCGCTCAATCCTGCTGAGGAGGCAGGTGCCCATCTCATCCGACACTGGGCGAAGGTGGGGTACACCCTGTATATCTTGACAGACCACCCCAAAGCCAACACACACAACCAAAGGTTAATTAGCTTAATAAGCATGTCTTTGGACAGTGGGAGGAAACCGAAGTACCCAGAGGAAACTCTCACAAGCACAGAGGGAGAACATGCAAACCCAGGACAGAAACCCCCTTGCCAAGCCCAGGACCTTCTTGGTGTGAGGTGGAGGTTCGAACCACTATGCCACCTTAACTGCTCAGTGGTATAAATTTTACAGATAAATACAGGCCCATGGCTTCATGACTACAGTGCACAAACTGAGCAAATCCCATGTAAGTGAGAAGCAAAGAGAACTATAAAACAAGTTTGTTGTGCTGTCATGGAGCTAACCTCATTCCACTTGTTTTGGATTGTTTCGCGTGGTTCTCTCTCCGTCTGCATGTTTCAACAGGCTCCCTCCTGAGCAGAATGGTTTCGAATTTTATCAAAACATGGTAACAAGCCATGAAACCGAATGAGGCAGGCTGAACCCCAAAGTTTCACACATCACTTTACTTATTTACTGCTTAGGAAACATGAGGTTATGAAAAAATATCTTCTTGGTTATTTAGCATCATATCACAAGGAAAATAGACAGCTTGAACATTAAACTGAAATAAATTCAATCTAAGACATCTTAAAGAAAAAAATTTCCCTATAATCCGTTAATAAAAGTGTCACAATTATCCACACCCTTATATTTAGTAATTAGCACAACTTGCCTTTGGCATCATAACCACATTGATCCCGCACTCATCTGCCAAATCAATTAATCCTACTAGGGTCTCAGTCGACACTGGGCAAAGACACCATGAACAGCTCACACTCTCACCAAGAGGCAATTTAGAACAGCCAGTGAGCCTAACGTGCATGTCGTTGGACTGAGGGAGAAAACCAGAGTACCCGGAGGAAACACATGAAAGCACGGGCAGATCATGCAAACTCCACACAGAAATGCCTTTGCCCGCAAATCGAACCCAGGATGTTCTTGCTGTGAGGCGGATGTGCTAACCACCAAGCCACCGTGCCGCCCGCTGCATGGATCCTCATAACACAATCTTTCTTCTGTCCTTTAGAGAGATTAGGGCCCTCTTCACGTTTCCACTGGGGTTTAGCGCAGGAAACTGGAACAGTCGTGTAAAAACTTTGATTCTGTGGTCACTGAACTATTTTGGGGGATGTTTTTAATCACTGGCAGAGGAGGATTGATTATCATTTCAAATCTCCAGCTACTTCAAGTCCATGGTGCCATGTTTCCTAGCCACTGGAGTAAGCAGACCTGTAACACGGATTATCGACTATTATTACAGCTACTTACATTAGTGGTTGGATTTGAAAAAAATTATAATAATAACCCACAGGCTTTTATTCTGGCACAGTTTTTACAGATACTGCCTGTTATATGAAGGTCAACTAATTTTTTTGCCTCATTTTATTTTTGTATGCCCTAATTTCCACTAAATTGACAAATGACTAATACAGTACATTTCCAGGGCTGTGATACATGAAGCTGGATTAAAAGTAAATTTAATTAGTTTTTTATTTCCTTAGAATAAAATATTTTTATTTAAAATGTTACATTTCTCTTAAATATTTATTAGGATTACACCAGTCTACAAGACAGAACAATATTCTAAGTTATCCACCAAGCCTGTGGTGCAGAATTGTTTTAGTATATACTACACAGGAACATAAAATAAACTAATTTCTCTTTTACTATTATATTATTACTATAAATAAACAATAGATTTGCAAAAATCAGCCACAAAAATAAATAAATACATACATAAATAAATACTTGCAGCTTTAATAATAAACTCTACAATTTACACCTGAGACTACTATCAACTTGCTGTTGGTTCATTAGGTGAAGGGTTTAATCCTACTAGGGTCGTGGGGAGGCAGGAGCCTACCTCGGCAGACTTTGGGAGAAGGCGAGGTACATCACAGGACCAATACACACAACGGGGGTTGTAGAGAAAGATTTTTAGATTCCTCCCTAATTTAATTTTACTATGTAAAGCTGTTTTGCGACAATGTCAATTGTAAAAAGCGCTACACAAATAAAACTGACTTGACTTGACAACCAGTCACACCTAGGGGCAATCTAGAACAACAAGTTACCCTAATAGGCATGTCTTTGGAGGAAACCCACACAAGCATGCAAACTTCACACAGAAAAGTCCCCGCCAAGTACAGAACTCGGACCCAGGACCTTCCTGCTGTGAGGCAGACGTGCAAGACGTGCTAGCCACCATGGTGCCCATAAATTTGTATTTTCGAATTAAAATAGCACTGAGCGGTGATGAAGGGTCATCACAGCAATTACTGCACTCCGCAGTATTTTTTTCCCCAGCATTTCTCTGCACAGTGATGTAAATAGAAAGTGTGGGGTTATTAACTGTAACACTGCAATAAAGGAGCCCATTCACTAGTGAAATCTGATGTGGTTCATCTTCCATTATCAGGTCATTTTGTATGAATATAAAAGTTTCCTGATGAAATCACTCCAGCTCAAGGGCTTAGTATCTCCTAATCACCTGTTCTAGTTCTTGTTTCGGTTCTGTACCTGCTTACAATAACAATACCACGTGATCAGAGGAACGATCTTGCATATGCGTGATAACTTGGTAGCACAACACTGATTCATAGAAAGTGGAAAAGTCTGAGAACCAGTGTTTAGGAACAGAAATATTTATACGATTTTAAAAGAAAAAATTAAAAAGATGGTGATGTTCAGTAATACCATGGGGTCACTGAGTGTCGTGTACAGGAGTAAACAAATGGTTTCAGAAAACATTTCATCTTTATTTAATATACCTGGAAAGTAAAAGCGCCCCTTTAATATAGATATAAAGCTGTTTTCTTTCCACATAGGCGAATATTAGGAGTAACTGGGCACTAGGATATTGCGGCACGGTGGCTTAGTGGTTAGAATGCCCGAATCACAGCAAAAAGTTCGAGTTGTGGGTTCAAGTCCCGGGTTTGGCGAGGGTGTTTCTATGTTTACATGTTCTCCCTGTGCTTGCATGGGTTTCCTCCTACAGTCCAAAGACATGCATGTTAGGCTACTTGGCTGTTTCAAAATAGCCCCAAGAGTATGAGAGAGAGAGTATGAATGGTTGTGTGTGCAATGGTCTGGCGAGCTGTTCGGGGTGTACCCAGCCTTCGCTTAGCGTCGGCTAAGATAGGCTCCAGCCTCCCTGCTTAACAAAAGAATGAGGGCGGCGGTGGCGTAGAGGTCAGCACATCTGCCTCACAGAAAGAAGGTCCTGGGTTCGAGTCCCTGGCTCGGTGTGGAGTTCGCATGTTATCCTCGTGTTTGCGTGGGTTTCCTCCGGGTACTCCAGTTTCCTCCAATAGTCCAAAGACATGCACGTCAGGGTAACTCCCCTAAATGGGAGTGTGAATGGTTGTATGTGTGGTCAGTGGGTGAGCTGTTCAGGATGTACCTGGTCTTCACCCAGTGTCAGCTGAGTCAGGCACGAGCCAAAGGGGTGAGTCAGCAATTAGTACAGGTGCGCGCGCGCTAACCGGAAGTCCTCTTCCACAGCTACTTGACCTTTAGGTGAAGCCTGGCGGAAATGCGCGAGGTTTCCTCTGGAGGTTAATTAGACGACTAGAAGCTTAAAGGTTAAGCTAGCCGTAATATCGTGAAGCATTATGCTACGTTTAATAACACTCACATTAACTAATACACCTTCATTTACTTAGAAAACAGTGCTATCAGAACAGGTGTACATTAGGAGTACTGCAGGAAAGATTTTAGGTGTCTGTTCCTCACCGTGGAAGGGAATAAACATCCTCCTGAGGTTCCCTTCGCTCGGCCTGAGTCCTCCGAAGCCGCTTAGCACCAACGCCGAATTCTGCATCATCTCTGGCGAGCCTCAGACGGCGTCCCAATCTGGCTCCTCGGTTCTGACTGGAAGAGCTAAAGACCAACCTTAAAATGATAAATAACAGGCTAAGTTGCTGACACAGCCGCTCCTTCCTTATATTTTAAAGCACCAGAACGGTCGCCCAGGGTTCATTTTACACATTAAAACTGACTACATTCTAAAGAAAACGACTTAAACAGATAAATACCCGTCCAACCACCCAGATATCTTTCACTTGTTTGCTCCTCTCCACGCATAACTATGCTCTTTATCTAGCACGGTTTGGAATGTACCATTTCACTTTAACCCGCGGGGGTCAAAAAGATGTAGGGCAGTGAATACCAGGCGCAAAGACACTACTATCCGACTTCCAGTTAATGTTTTCTACAAAAGAAATTCCTGACAGAAACATCATGTACTTACATTGATTTAGTACATCAGAAATACTCCGAAGCCATGAAGTGGCGTTATGCATCATGGTAGCGCCCACCTTCGTTAATGATGAGAAAGGACGTTTAAAAAAAAAAAAACAAGGCTGATGTGCAAGTCACGTGATGTGTTGATGGTGGGTACCAGGACTTCCAAGCAGATGAAGGCGTTTGATAAATATCCTATGCTTCATGGGATGGACTGGAAAACAAGTAAAATATTAAAGCATTGTTAAAATAAAGGTAATTTAAAATCAGTATGTCTTTGTGTTGCATGAATTTCTTTGGTGGTGAATCAAGATCTTGACATTGGTGGGGTTTGGTAATTATATCCAAACCCACACTTAAGATAAGCTTGTATACATTGTACATGTCTTTTTGCACATAAAAAGAAAGGAATTAATCCGCACACGAGGGCAACACTGTGCTTCGGACATTTGCACGACATTCACGTGTATCCAACAGTAAACACAGAAGTATTTTGGGTATGAATGAACGGTGATATATATATATATATATTATACGTTCCTATAAATTAGCCGATGTTTGCCTGATGTGTGTTCCTTGTTTAATTTGATTCACAAGGTCACTAGTTTAGATCAGATTTGGTAGTTTAATATCTGTATACTGTTAGTATTGCCATTCTCTTGCCTTATATAAAATAGTGGATTCATGTCCTATTCTAGTGAATTGCGCACTCGTGAGAGTGAGACAGCAGTCTTTTCAAACTGGCTACTGCAAACTATCAAACGGACTTTATCAGACTTAACTTCGAAAAACAAAGTAAAATGCACCTGATAATGAAAATACACCTATGTTCCTGTGTAGCTGTTTCACTTCACTTTAAAGGGGCCCAATCACATCCCAGGCATATTAAATAAGCTTGAAATACAGTGTAATCTCTTGGAAATAAAACTGAATCGGCCACAGTGTCCTTCTGAAAGCATTTTTTTACTCCTCTACGCAAGGATCAATGACCCTGCACCGGAGGTTATCATAATAGTAAAGATCGCCGTTTTATATTTCTCATGAAGTAATATGCCTTATTCTGGTTCCTAACACTTGATCTTGGGCTTTTCCACTATCTGCCAATCAATGTTGCACTGCCACATTATTGCGCATACGCAAGATCGTTTCTCTGACCACACTGTCTTGTTATTTTTATTGTAAACAGACGCAGAACAACAAAAAAAAAAGATGTAAAACAGGTGAATGAGAGACACTAAGCTCTTCAGCTGGGGTGGTATCACCAGGAACCCTTTATATTCATCCAAAATGAATTGATAATAGAAGTGAAAACACATATGTTATTAAATAGTGAATGGGGGTTAGGTGCCTTGCTCAAGGGCACTTCAGCCATGAGGGTGGATAAAGGGATGGTGCAACCCACTCCACTCGCCGCCACACATTTTTCCTGCTGGTTCGGGAATCGAACCAGCAACCTTTCTGTCCCAAACCTGCTTTTCTAAAAATTAGGCTATGGCTGCCCCCAAGGGTTACCTGTGACCATCACTGGAGACCAGGTCCTGGAGTAGTCAGACGTTTTTGGAATCACATTGGGGCGGGTGAAGTTTGTCCTTCCTTCTTCTTTAAACATGTTTTTGGTGGTGGTGTTTTGGAGACAGCTGGATCGCATTCCAAATTGCTCCTGTGAATGTGAATGGTTGTGTGTGTTGGCCCTGCAGAGGTCTGGCGAGCTGTTCAGGGTGAACATCGCCTTCGCCCAATGTTTGTTGAGATAGGCTTCAACTTCCTGTGGCCGTTTGACAAATGAACGAGGGCGGCATGGTTGCTGAGTGGTTAGCACGTCCGCCTCACATCAAGAAGGTCCTGGGTTCGGGCATTTCTGTTTGGAGTTTGCATGCTCTACCCATGGTTGCGTGGGTTTCCTCTGGGTACCCCGGTTTTCTCCTACAGTCCAATGACATGCACATTAGGCTAAGTGGCTGAAATGAACCTAGGTGTGAGTGTGAATGGTTTGCGATGGTCTCGTGAGCTCATTTTAAGCGACGCCACCTGCAGGTATCTAATGAGCATGATTAAAGGCATGAGGGTTGAACTGGACTTACAGCTCAGAAACTTGAGGCTTGGAAAAAGGGACTCACTGCGATAGTCCATCTGTTACCATGCACAGTTTGTCAGCTTGTCCATCAGTGGGAAGGGACTGACAGTAGGCCACCACTGACAAGATATTATTTGCATGGTGGATCAGGTGCGACACAGTCGTGCTGATATGATGGGATGTAAATTAGTTTCAGGTGCGGCAGTGTTGCTGAGGATTTTAAACACTGTGTACTTTTACTGCCACCATGTTGATACACCATATGGCTACACCGCCAGAGACTACAGCTTATTAAAAACCACAACAGCACTGACATGCTCCTTAACCAGACTAGAAGTCCTTGTATGGGGTATTTATCCACTTATATCAGATTTGGTGAACCGCTTAATCCTACTTGGGTCACGAGGGGGCTGGATGAAGGCAGGGTACACCCTGAACAGCTCACCAAACCATCGCAGAGCCAACACACAACCATTCACACTCACATTCCCACCGAGGGCCAGTTTGAAGCAGCCAATTAGCCTAATGTGCATGTGTTTGGACTGTCGGAGGAAACCAGAGTACCCGAAGGAAACCCACATAAGCACAGGGAGAACATGCGATCTCCACACAGAAATGCCCGAACCCAGGACCTTCTTGCTGTGAAGTGGACGTGCGATACACCCACAAAATAGACCTAGATGATGGATGGTAAAATAAATAATGTAAATATAAACATAAATAAATAAAAAAGTGCAAAGTATTACATGAAGTGTATTAATTAAAGTGGGTACAGGACATATTTTCCCCAAAAAACTTTCACCTTTGATATGTATAATGGAGGAATTAATAGATTGGTGCTGCCACCTAGTGTTTAAACAGAGTGTGTAAGGAGTTAATGACCAAGAAGGTAAAATGAAGTAATTGGAAGAAGGATGTTAATTGATGTTAATTAGCTTCTTAACAGTAAAATGAAAAAGCAGATGTTTAGTACATCTGTGTGGTTGTAAACAGCTGTAGAGAAGTA
Organism: Neosilurus hyrtlii; assembly: GCA_028564935.1. Lineage (NCBI taxonomy): Eukaryota > Metazoa > Chordata > Actinopteri > Siluriformes > Plotosidae > Neosilurus > Neosilurus hyrtlii. The sequence continues at coordinate 15,227 of JAOUQZ010010096.1, forward strand.
GGAGGATGATTTGTAAGGAAGAAAATCTTTTCCAATAGATTTTTACCATTTAAAAGCTTGTGGATTTCTAGTACTGTTGTTTTGAGTCTGTGAGATAGAAATAGGAAAGAAAATATATTTTTAATTTTATAATTAAAAAGCTTTTAGATGAAATGGATTGCTTTTCCGTCATATGCCAGATGTTTATTCAGATTATTAAAAGTTGAATCCTGGGACTTGAGCTTGGCCTAAAAAGTCATTTGTTTATTCATTTAATTGCCCAAACACTTAATCCTACAAGGGTCATGGAGAGGCTGAAGCCTATCTCAGCCAATTTTAGGTGAAGCGGGGTTCACCCTGAACAGCTTTCGCCAACAAATACACAACCATACCACTCACACCTAGGGGCAACTTGGAACAGCCAGTTAGCCTAATGTCTTTGGACTACTGGAGGAAACCGGAATACCAAGAGGACACCCACACAAGCATGAGGAGATCTCCACA
>JAOUQZ010010403.1:0-15689 GCA_028564935.1 Neosilurus hyrtlii
ACGCTGGAGGGACTACGTCTCTCGGCTGGTCTGGGAACGCCTCAGTGTCCCCCCGGAAGAGCTGGAGGAAGTGGCTGGGGAGAGGGAAGTCCGGACCTCACTGCTTAGGCTACTGCGATTAGTGCACATTTAAGTTTTCTCTTTAGGCTGTTTGAACTGTCTGTGAACGCAAGGTTTTTAAGGATTGAGTATTATTATTATTTTTTTTTTTTTGGCACACTAGTGCATCATGGTATGCTGGGCCTTCTGATTAGCTGGCCAATCCCCACTGTCCACCCATTTCTGTCGGTCTCCTAGCACACTGCAAGCTCTAGAAAAGAATCAGAAAGGCGATCAATCAGAGTAAGAACGAAGAGCTGAAAGAGCATAAACGGGAGGAGGAAGCCAAAAAAACATCCAGTACATTCTGTCAAATTAAAATTAAGGGGGAAGTGGGTAAGCATCTTCCTTTTTAGATGAGAAATCATACTTTGGTTCTCCACTAGTCTTTGAAATAACAAGAGTACTTGGAGAGCGCAAACCTCCACCAAGCTCAGCAATCCACCTTATGAACCAAAATATCACAATCCTTAAAGAATCTTTTTACAAAAAATACCTCGATCCAGAATTTGATCTGGATCATCTTCAAAATCTATTTACGTCTTCTTTATCCAAAACATCGCCTCTGGTCAAAACTTTTTGAAAATCCACGCATAACTTTTTGCATAATCAATGCCAACAGTCACATAACTTCCTTAGTGGAGGTGAGGATGTGTAGTTTTTAGTCCATGGAAGTATTTATGGAAGGTGTTTCTATTATCAGTAAATTTTCTGATGCTGTTTATGCAATCTGGACTATGATTAGCTAGCAGATAGAATGCATTCATTTGTATGTGTGCCTTGTTGTAGATATGGTTTCTTATCTTCATGTCAGAACCCACATCTGGAAGAAGGGACTACCAAGTGTCGCTCTCATCATGTAATATCACGACGTGTGTAATACAGGCATTTGTTATCCTTTTAAATTCAGTAGAAGTACATTTTAGGAAAGAGAAGCAGCATGGTCTCCAATCTCACCAATAAGCCATGAGTTTAATTTATCCTCACCTTGTCTCACAATCTGACAAAGATAACAAGCCTGTGACTTAACAAAGATTAGTTGTAATTAAATTCTCATAGCCGACAGCAATGCCTAATGTTTCAGATCCAGTCAAACAACTCACACCAAGGAGATTTGAAAATGTAAATGTAGTTGAGAAACTGTTATATAGGAGATAGATAGGTAGGAATAATTATAGACCAATACTAATGCTAAGGTCACACATAGCCAGTTGATACCTGCAAACTGTGGCTGGGACTACTAAACAGTGAGAGAGAATTATTTCCAACCTTAAAATTAATTTACAACAACTTATATTACATATTGTTTTCTGTGTGGTCAAAGAAAAGGTCAATAATGAAGTGACCCTGAGCAACAACAACGAACAAAGAAAATATATCAGAAGGAGACAACCATCTTTTGTATTATGGTTCTGTAATTTGAAATAATTCTATGTACCTATTACATGAGAATCCTGAAAAATCTCCTTTTGTATCCTCTACTGATAATGGCAGCTCCTAGACTCTACTCGGAGCTTGAAAAGCACTCAAATGCCATAATAGCACCTCTCTTTAGCCTCAATTAGCATTGGTGCTCTTTGAAAAGCTCAATAACAAATGGCATTATAATCAGATATTCAGTGATTAAAGTACATATCGCTTGTAATAGGCAATTAGTATTGAGCAATATGTCAAAGTTTTACCCAGCAGACAACCGCACACACATACACAAAAAGTTTTCTTCTGAAGAATGGTGACCTTTGAAGTTTGCCTTAAATTAAATGTCTTTCCTTTTTAGCCTCTTTCTTTGAACCATTGATCATTTAAGGCACTGATCCTGAAAGTTCCAAAATTTGATTCAACAGATGAAGTGAATGGATCTTGAGTAACAATGGCACTGAGACAAGGATCATTTGCCCCTGGGGTTTTCCCAAAAAGCATAGTCAAAGTTTCAAGGCTGAGGACGGGAAATAGACAAAGAACAGAACAAAGCAGATATTATCATCATGTCTATAAATAGAATTTAGTTGCCAGACCATGACGACAGCTAGCTAGAAGCCAATAATCACAGGACAACAAACTGGGAAGTAAAACACTAAATACCACAACTGCATGAATATATCCCGATGTGGCTATTAAATAGAGTCCATAAAAAATATTATATGTGGAAAGCTGTCAGATGAATAGGCAGGGCACCAAAAGCCTAATAAGCAGTGTGGTACATCACAGGTGCTCCAGCTCAAGTGGATCATCATGATGATGTGGTAATCGACATCAGAGTCAGGCAATTTTATTTGTTTAGACCCAAAGATGTCCTCAGTTAAACAGCAACTGCTCAAGAAGTGTGAAGTGTGAAAGCAGAATATTGAGGACACATGGGGAGGATGATGTGGATGCAGGTCAACAATGATAAAAAGACTTCTGGTCTAAGGAATAGAGTTGCAGGGTTTAGTTGTCCTGGGGTCAAGGGGCAGCTTGACAGCTTGCCAGACCATCACAGAGCCAGCACACAACGATTCACACTCATGCAATGGGCAATTTGGAAGTCGGATGAAACCAGAGGAATTTCACAGAAGCACAGGAAGAACATGCAAACTCTACACAGAAACTCTGGGACTCAAATCTAGGACCTTCTTGCTGTGAGGTGGATGTGCTAACCACGACGCCACCGTGCCGCCCCATCTGTGTGCCGTGTTAAGATTAAGCTTAAAGGTTTGGGTTTTGTACACCATTGACTAGATTGGTGACAAAAGAAACCGAGTAAAGGGAAAGCTCGAAAGTTTTAAACCTGTTCTAAAAAATAGTTGTGGGATGTTTCCTGTAATGGGCAGAACACTTGGTGGTGCTCTACCAGGGGCCGACTCAGTATCCCCTTATCACTTATTCACGATGTGTCCTTGTCACGATGATGTCACAGGAGGGGTGTTTCTACCCGGGGACATCCCGCCCACGGAGCTGTATGTACTATTTTTAGTCATGAATTAAAAAAACACCATGGCCTTCACAGCTCTCACTTCTGATAATGCCTACATGCTAAAAATGTACTCACTAGATGTGAATAAAGAGCTGATGAGCTAAGAGGAATGGCAGTGGAAAGGTTGAATGAGATTTCCCTCTTGCCTTTCAGCTCCTGTTTGATTTATTACCCCTGAACTTCCATTCTCTCATCCATCTCACGCCTCATGTTTGCTTTCTTATCCCATGGCTTAACCATATTTGTTTGGACCCCATCTGGACAGAGGCTTGATGCCCTACCGTGACAGAAATTAGGAAAGGTGGCAAGGACACTGCAATTAGTTAGTCATTCTCGATACCCGCTTCCCTTTCTGGGCCTGAGGAACATTCCCTGGAGATTTGCTCAGAAGAGATGCAATGGCCAGGATTTAGATGAAGCATTGAAAATTGAAAACCCAGCACTTTTGTGGGGTGTTTGCATGCTCTCCCCATGCTTGCGTGGGTTTTCTCCAGGTACTCCGCACATTAAGCTAATTGGCGGTTCCAAATTGCCAATAGGTGTGAGTTTAAGTGTGACTGATTGTGTGTGTGTGTGTGTTTGTTTGTTTGTTGGTCCTGGTCTGGCAACCTGATGTGTACCTCGCCTTCACACAATGTTCTTCTCTGAAGCTTTCCTGTGACCCTAACAGATATAAATGTTAGTGATAATAGATGGATGCAATGCTTGTACCAACAGTATTGTTAGACTTACATTTAAGCCATTTGGCAGACACCCTTATCCAGAGTGACTTACAGGTTGTTGTTTTTTTTAATCTTATTTATACAACCAAGCAGTTGAGAGTTAAGGGCCTTGCTTAAGGTCTCAACAGTTGCAGCCTGGTGGTGAGACTCGAGCCTCCAACCTTCTAATCAGCAACACAGAGCCTTAACCTCCTGAGCCACCACTTCTTCGTGTTTCCATATACCTAATATATTTCCATTATCACCGTGGAAGCAATGGGAATCAGTTCCTTGAGTCCTCCACAGAGAAATTTTCAGTAAAACATTCTGTAGCCTAAACATATTGCTTAATAATAGATCTGATGTCACAGCGATTGGAGAATTGATCAATCTTACATGCCTGTAAAATCCTCTGAACAAAGCATAAACCTTATTGTCTCAATACATCATTGTGTCTTTACTTTCAAATTTCTAAAGTGGACGGCTACAGATTAAATCATATGAATAAGACTGGAACGTCAAATGATGTAGGGCTTGTCAAAAGAAAAAATTAATTTGTTTACTACCTGGAACGAAATTATGCCCAAGATGCCACATGCTAATCTAAGATAATGTCTAGTCTAGTGCTTAATTTGTTAACATAAAATCTACATTTGTGCTTAATCATCACTGTTTAGATATATAGGGTCTTGATTTTAAAATGATAGCTAATAAAATTTGGGGTGGGTGCACCTATTCCACCAATTTTAGCCATACCTACATCCTTACAATTATTAATAATTAAGGTGTGAGAATAGTTGATACCTTAAAACTAAGAAAAGAACCATGATTTGAAGTTGACGGTTTTAGCACCGTGACTTAAAATGCTAAGAAATTTTCACAGAAAGCCAATGGCGCAATGATTACCTGGTGTAATTGGTTGTCAAGGTCTACGGAAGAGTGGAAGAAGGACAACAATAATAGTTCATGACCCAAGTCCCAGCTGCACACAAAGCATGAAAAACAACCCACTTTAGCTTAAACCAGATAAAAGCAACAAGGTCGACAATAAAGTTAGGAGAGCATCAATCTCTTGAGCGCTAATGCAGTTTAAAGCTTGTTCAACCAAATTTAAATGTGGGGTAAGCGACTCTTAAACTTTGTGCTTCCAGCCGTGCCAAGCATGACTTAATGAAAAAGTAAAACGTATTGAAGTACACTGGAATTCATTTATTCAAAGCTGTGAGCACTTGAACTTAGGAAATTTCATGGATGACATTTAGGGTTTTGCTGCTAATAGGATTGTAAATGTATATCTTACCAGAGTATGCAAAAATGACCACACAAATCTTATTCATTCTTTTGCAGAACCGCTTCATTCTACTAGGGCCAAAAGACGAGGAACACCCTGAACTGCTAACCAGTCCACCGCAGGGCCAATGCACATACACAACCATTCGCACTCATATCTACGGCCAGGCCAGAATATTTTAGCTAATTAGCCTAATGCGCGTGTTTTTGGACTGACAGAGGAAACCGATGTACCCTTGCAGGCATGGTGAACACAGATAAATTTCACAAAGAAAAGGCCGGGACTCAACCCCAGAATATTTTTGCTGTAAGGCTGCTGCATACTTTCTTTTAATGTTCTTACTAAATATTTCCCCATAATTAGTGTCTTGATGATAGTGGTGGAAATCACTTACATGTGAAAGTCCAAGATTTCCCAAAAGAATACAACTGGTTAAAATGTGGTGACTGTAAAGGCTGTGTGTGTGTGTGTGTGTGTGTGTGTGTGTGTGTGTGTGTGTGTGTCTTTGCCAAAACGTAAATATTCAAAACATATCACAGATTGCTCCCTGCCAATCTCCACATGCCTCCATAGCAATACCTTCCAAAAACTCCCAGTTGTTTTGAGTGTTCCAGGAAACCTTTGGCTTGGTTTGACCCAGTCGTTTTGAATGTTTCCTCAATTATACATTAAAGATCACTCTGCGGAGTAACACCTGAGCTCTGATGGCAGCCTGAGTCATAAATGATTCAGGCGGTGAAGAAGGCACAAACAAGAAAAACCAGCCTGTCAAACTGTGTCACGCTTCTGAAGCTATACTGACGGTTTTAAAAGAGCATCTTCTTCATAGATAATTAAATTTTCTCATACCATATTCAGCAAAATTTCTCTGACAGCAGGGCCAGATATAAGTCCAAGTCACCAATTCATGTTAATGTAGTTGTACTTATTATTTTTTTCCTTTATAAATAATGAATTCATAGATACTTGTATAATGGACCGCCACATCAAACCTTCATGTAAATAATTCATGGATTTAAAACTTTTTGTTTAAGAAAAATAGACCAAAGTTTTATAAAAAGGTGTCACTTTTTTTTACTGAGAATATGGTTTTTGACACTGAAAACTTTTCTAACTTTAAGACAGAAGAAACTAGAACTCTCACCTGGTTGCTATAGGCCTCCTTGTGGTATACAAAGCGCACAGTGAAAGGTAAGTGTGGGGTCAAGAAGCAGTGCTGGAGTGGTGTCAGAAGTAGAATGATTGGAACATGTCTTTTTAAGGTTCTTGGACTACAGCGCTAGTTGAGTGTATGGGGTTCAAAATGTTGTTCATTAAATAAATAACTAAATAAAGGCCTCCATAAGGCTGCGATGACCTTGGCCTCACTCACACTCATTTGCTGAACCGATTAACCGTACTAGGGTTACAAGGAGGTTGGAGCCTATCTCAGCCGACACTGAGCGAAGGCGGGTCCCCGTCGACAGCTTGCCAGACCATCACAGGGTCAACACACAGACAACCACACTCACACTCTTTTTGGAACAGCCGATTAGTGTAACATGCATGTGCTTGTACCGTGGGAGGAAACGACAGTACGTGGAAGAATCCCACGCAAGCACAGGGAGAGCATGCAGACTCCACACAGAAACGCCAGCCCCCGGAACCTGAACCCAGAACCCACAGACATGCTAAACAGATAGTTGGGTCGTCCATCACTTTGCGGTGTCAACATGACGCCTTTGTGAAGAGTGTTCCTTGTGGGTTTTTGCAATAGAAATTGTGGGGGAAGTGAGCATATGTATGAGAAAACGTTTTAATGCCACTAGAAAACGATCCGTGGGTTTATTTAAAACATAACATGATATCATAATATCAGTGTGTTTATTGTTATCGTTATGGATTGCATAGTATAGAATAAATACATGTTACTTATTAATTGAAAACAATGTAATTACCACTTCGCATCAAGTCGATTTGCAACCTGCAAATATTTTTATTGCAATAGTGCTAAATATTTTAATGTAATTTAATGTAGAAAACTTACTGCAACATATTTTTATGAAGTTATTCTTTAAATAGTTATGCTCTTGTTTACATAGTGGTTTCATTATTATATTTATTTATTCATTTATTTATATTTATGTATTTATTGGTTTATGGATGGTACTTGTTGGTACAAAAATAAATTTAAATGAAATAATTTCTATACACCTGTATGTTTAAAGTGGACAGTGCCTACTAAGGCCGACTTCAAGGTTGCTGCATCTGCCCTCTTGCACACAGCAACCTATTTGGAATGTCTGTTGGGAGACTTCTCGTGATTGGGAAGCCTAAAAATTCATGTACGGTGTACACTAGCATTCAGGATGTTGCACACACATGTACATCTATATAATATATGGATACATAATGTGTATTGGGGACATATCATATAACATAGATCTATACACACAAATGACAAATGTACCAGAATCTACATGAATATAAATGTACAGGTAGATGTAATACTGATATAATACATGTACAATGTAGTAAGGATTGTTGCAGGAGTACTTTTCATACTCATAAGATCATGTTCCCAATCATAAACCCATATATTTGAATAATAAGTTCACATTTATTTAATACGTGTACATGTATGTACTGACTCCTACTATAATCGGCCACATGCACATGATGCATACAGTGAAAAACACCAATACCATCGTCACACTCAAGTGAATACACACTAACTTCTAGCGTGGATTTATAAGGTTTCTATGCATGGCATTATCACTTGATAACAAAGCATTCTGACCCCAAACCCTTCCTTTTCTTACTTTTTCTACCTCCTTCCATGCTACCGATGCCGAAGGAAAATTGTCCAAGATGGCATCAAGTTGACCCTGCACGGCACATTAAAAATTGACAAAGCGTCCTGTCTCCTATTTACTATGTCTTTCCCAGAACCTATCTGCTGTAAGGCGTAAGTGCTAACCAGTACGACATCATGCCGCCAACCTTTAACTGATGACCTTTCGAATCAAATCAGTTCCTTCTTGGTTCAAGGTGGAAATTTGCAGAGACCTTGACCTTTGACCTCCAAAATCTCTCTAGTTCATTATTAAGTCAGAGAGGCAATTTTTGCCAAGTGCAAAGAAAATCACTTGAAGCGTTCTGGAAATGATGGTGTTTACAAGAATGGCCCATATGAAGCTGCAGTGGCCCTCATCAGCCCCCAGGGCTTCCTTCCAGTTGGACTTGCCCGGAACATCTCTGAAGGGAGGCGACCATTAGCTATTCTTAACAGATACCCGAGCCTCCTAAACTGAAAGGTTGAAAAACAGGCTGAGGTCAGGCAATGAGCAATCAAGATCAAGGCATTTGAGGTACAGTACTTTGAGCTACACTGTGAGGTATACTGTACCTCACAATAAGGGCATAACATGAGATTTGTTATATATAGTACTGTGTCTGTTTGATTGGGTTCAAGTGTCTGTGAAGGGTTGTGCTGGGAATTGGAGTCCATGGAGTACCTGTTCATATGGTGTTATGAAAGATGTAGTTAATTCAGAAAAAAAAAGTTTGATTACATTGTTTAATGAAAATAAAGGTCTTGGCTGACAGATTATTGCTGCAGCTCGTGACATTTACACGAAGACAGTGGTGTTTAAAACAGCATGAACCAAGAAGATGATGATGTTTAAAGTCATTCATGTTTACTTTTATTATCATTTCACATTTAAAATGAAGTCGTGGAGGGTATTGTACAACCTCACAAGGAATCCCAGAACTAATTAAGATATTAGCTACTAAAGAACACGTCATGTCAGCATTCGTTGATTTTCTGAATCACTTAATCCTACTCAGGGTCATGGTGAGGCTGGCGTCCGTCTCAACCAACTCTGGGCGGGGGCAGGGTACACCCTGGACAGCTCACCAGACCATCGCAGGACAGAAACATGATGACCACAGTCCAATGGCCTACTCCTACGAATAACAGCAATGGTTCTTTTATATGCTTCTCACCACAGACAGTGAGAGACATGCCTGGCCTTTGATAACCCAGTTAGCTGCACTGGGGGGGCAGCAGTGACAACTCGTTGATAGTGTGGCTTAAATCCCCAACCTTGAGATCAGTAAGCCATCACCCAACCACCCAACATACCATTTTGTTTGCACAAAATTTACACAGTAAAGGCCTGTTCGCAAATTTAACGTTAATTTACCAATATAAACACTCATATTAAATGCCACATGATCAGGTGAGCATTAAACTAAACTTATCTCCAATGGAGGCATCAACTGATGATGAGGTGGTTTGGGCTGCTGTTCATGATAAGCTGAAAAAGGAAATAATTTTGGGTACATGCTGTTCTGAGAAGGAGGCGAGAACACAAAGTGTTTTAAAGTGAAATTTTGTTAGGGCACCGGGATGGTATTCAGAAGGTTGTGGGTTCAAGCATCAATCCCACCCATCTGCCACTGTTGGGCACTTGAGCAAGGCTCTCAACCCTGATCTCTGGAAGCTCAGGATAAGGAAATTTTGGCATAAAAGTAAACGTAAAACTACGTCACGGCTGCTTTCGGACATATTAAAGCATGTCTGTGTTTCAGTTTTTAACATCAAAATTTGTTGCCGAGATGAACAACTTTCAAGTGCAAGTGTGAAGTTTCGGGAAGCAGCCCCCTGATTGGTTGAATGCTTTTATTTAGTAGATGAAACGATGAAAAAATTCTTGCGTAGCGAAAAATGTAGATGGCACTTTTTAATTTTTCATTGTCTTGGATGAGAAAGAGTTAATTTATGAAATAGACATTAAAATATTTGTAATGCCACACAATATTTTCATTCATTCGCAAAACCGACCAGGGTCACAAGGAGGCTCGAGCCTATCTGAAGCAAGGTGAAAACATGCCTGGGACTTCAAGCCAGGATCTTCTTACTGTGAGGCGGATGTGCTAACCACTACACCACTATGAAGCTCTGGACACAAAAATTAATTGCATGAAAAAAAAAATGCCCCAAGTGTGAAAAGGCCTTAAGTGCACAAAATGTAGACTGTTGCAAGAGGAGGAAGTAAAAAAAAAAAAAAATGGAAGAGGATTCTGCAAAGCCTAAGGCTGAATGCACCTTTGCTTTTAAATGTCCTTTCGTTTTCAGCTGAAAAGACGTCGACCTGGTTGTGAGACCTGCTTTCATCCGGATGCTCCTTTTCTGTAAGTGTGACTCACGTTTTTGCTGAACAGTTCATGTCTAACCCTTGCTTCAGTACATACTAGTTCACCTAACTAATGCAGATCTAAATTTGATAGCTGCTGTAATCATGAATATGAATCATCATCCCAGGACCTTCACTCATAATCGACTGAACATAAATTCAACCCACTGTATTAACTGTATAATGATTTAGAACCCCAACGTCAACCTTTTGAGTCGAATTCCTTTTGAGGTATACTCCTCTTGTCTGCTCAGGGATATTTTCCTTGCCAATGTCCCCCCTCTGGGCTAGTCTAAGTCTAGATCTATAAAGCTGATTTGTGACAGTACTGTTAAAACCAAGCTAATTCAAAGATAATAATCAAGATCCTCTTACTTGGGTGGATATGGTTGTGTATCTGTCAATAAAGCTCTTGAATCTTGTCTTGGCGAGGACATATGTCAACTGTCACGCTATGTTTGCAGAAATTTATGTCAGATTTAACCACAACTGTGAAAATGGCACAAAGACAAACAGACCTGCCAGTACATGTCTTATTAATCAACCCCATTGACTTGTGTTTGTCAACTTGGCGGAGAGAGATGGATGACAGAAGTATTTCCAAATAGAAAAACTACAAAGAGACTTGGAAAAATTACACTGTAGCCTGGAGGAGTGTATAAGGTACACCAGGGGCAACCTAAATATCTATACACCAATACCTGGTAAAAATTGTGTGTGATTCATTTCAAAAAAAGAAGACTGAGACAGCAACAACAGACAGAAACACTCAAAGAAAAATAAAATAATGGCTCTGTTGTGGGTTTCTTTTTTCTTTTTTTTTTTTTTTTTTATTGCAGGCATAGTTGGATCACTTGTACCCTTACACTTCAGGTTCACAAACCCGGTCCTGTTGTATCCTGCACAATTTAAGATTTTAAAGCAGGAAACCGAGTTTTTTAAAAATTTGTTTGAGAAATGAGAGTGTAAACCTATCCCACTTGCATCATTGCTGATGTTCCAAGTGACTGCAATATTGCTTCTTGGGCTCATTGTTGTTTATAAATTACAAAATGTCTGAGTCTTCCAGACTTGCACTTCTGTTGCTTATTTCCACTAGCATTGAATTTTATTGCCACATTAATGTTGCTGAGCCTCAACCTGACCAACTGGCCATGGAGATTACGTGCTGTGATCAAACCTTAATGTTTTCCATAAAAATATTATAGTGTGTGACTTTTTTTTGGTTTAATTGGATACAAAAACAAAAAAACAAATGTTGCCCAGCATTTCTACAGAAATTACACAAATTAGCACCCAAGTCACCCAAGGTTATTTTCAAATAGCAGAAACCGCCGGAGATAGCCGAGAGAGTCGCGAATGAAATACACCATGTCCAGTCAGCTGTCACTAACACAATGGGTTTAAATTAAATTGCGTAGTCAGTGCACCGTGTCAGAGGTTTACGGAGCCGTATAGAACGTTCTCAAATTTCATTGAAACGTTTAATGTCTTCTAGGGAAGGCTATTGGAAGGTGGAATGATGGGGCGATGATTCTTTCAGCATCGATTACTGCACAGTGTTTCCATGGGGAGCAAACGTACAGCATTCTGCCCTTGATAATACATTTACTTGTCACTGCTTTCTGTGAAAGATTTGTTGGTCTTGCTTTATTTTCTATAATATGTTAAGTGGCAAAATGCTGTTATATTAACAAGAATAAATCTGAGTGTAATCAATGCCTATAATGGTTTGTGATCATATTTGATGATCCCAAAGCTTTTGTAATGTTTCATTTCTTTAGGGGATATGAGGAATTGATTTTTTTTTCTTTTTTTCAATTCAACTTCAATTGATCCAGAGCTGCTAACCCAGTGTCCTGCAATCCGATAAAGAAAAGGATCAAGTGTATCTGCTTCAAAGACACTAAAAACAAGGAAATAACACAATTACTTTTATTCAAAAGTTTTTGAATTATTTGTCTTATTTAGTGCAAATGACCTGTCAATCTAGTAAAATATTCAATTCGGTCATTTCCTGGTTTAATTAGCCATTTTCTGCAGCAAGGAGTCCCACCGGGAGAGTTATAGCAGCCTTCCAGTGCACAAATGAAAAGCTTAAAGATTATAGGTATACTTATAATATAGGTTTTACTATGGTGGTAGCCATATATCACCAATCAGTAAAACTGGCTGTTGGTGTGGAATTTTGGATAATACCTAAATATTACCATCCATACATTAATGCATTTGCTTAACCACCTAATCCTATTAGAGTGGCAGGGAGGTTGGAACCTAGTTCAGCCAACTCTGGGTGAAGCCATGGTACACCCTTTCCAGTCCATTGCAGGACCAACACCCACACAACCATTCGCAAACATCTAACTACAATAGGAAAGAGCTAATAAGCATGTCTTTGGATTGTCTGAGGAAACCTGGAAGAAACCCACATAAGCATGGGGAGGACTTGCAAACTCCACACAGAAACGCCCCCATCAAGTGCAAGACTCAAACCCAGGACCTACCTGCTGTGATGTGGACATGCTAACCAGTACGTCACTGCTCCACCATATTTGCTGCCACTTTATGCTAATTAAAAACAAAAATTCAAAAATGTGTGTTGTTTTAGTCCTGTTTTAGTATAAATTACACAAATTTTTCCATTTAGGTAGAAACACTGAATCGTTCATGGTTACTTCTGTGATGAAGAGTTGATCCCACACACCTGAGCACGCTGGCGAGCATAAATTGAGTGAAATCTACACCAATTTTTATGAAAACTAAAGATCATTGCACAAGCCTTTCCTGTTGCATGCTAAAACATTTCCTAGAAAGCCTTAAGCCTTAATTACAGCATGTAATCACAATGGCGTTGTTGCTTCAGTTAATCAGGTCGAGGCTCAGCAACATTAAATAATGGTGTGGTAAAATAAAGTCAGCTGACCACCTGAATGTACTGAATGAGCAGGCTATTCCATCAATGGACTTTTCTTTCCTGATGCTACAGATATAAAACTGGGGCACAAATCATACAAGAGTGCACGAGGAGCCATTTTCACACATGTATTGGCACCCCAGAACCCTGACCTTAACCCTATTGAAAGGCTAAAGGTGGTACAACAATGTATTAGATTGCAAAATTATTTTGTCAGGGCAGTGTATAAAACATTTATAAGATACTTGCCAAATCTGTATAAATATGAACTAGAAATGTCCACCGAGAGTGCAGACCTCAACCAAGGTAGTGCAATTTCTTCTTCACAGGAGTAATAGTGGCAGATGACGTACAATTAACATGACTCCTTTGGGCCTGTTCTGCAATCATTTTTGAACTCTGTATTTTTTTTTTCTCCCGGCGCATTCTGGGTGATTTCCACCTCCTTGCCTTATTGCACTGTTAAAAAATACTGTCCCAGATTCAGATGACGCACAATTTCATCAGTTTTTTCGATGACTCATGTCTAGTTCAAATTTCATGGAAATCTGTTCATTGGTTTTCGCGTTATCTGGGTCACAGACACACAAACGCACAGACAGACACACACGACACCATAATCTCAAAACCTCCTACCCTTTGAAAGGTAACAAATTGCTGCTGTTACCATAAAGAACATGTCCCTGGTGCGGTAAACGTTTTGGGGTAAATAGGACATTGGGAATTAACCCTCTACAAGCACATTTCATGTGATGGGTCTTAAAAAATAGGCGAGGCTGTCATGACCTGTTCATCCCCTGTGAAAACCTTCTCAGCTATGGTTGTTAATGGAATGTAATTGGTTTGGATCAGAATAGCTCAATTTCCACAGTTTAGTCGGTACTGCAAACCAACAACACACATAATATAAATAGAGGTGGCAGAAATTACTCAAGGGAGCAATTGTTTTTAATAACAGTTGGGCCAACTCAACTACATTTTTTTATAGAGTTGCTAGAAGGCAAACATGTCACACTGGTCATTAATATAGCTTTTCAGATCAAACCCTGAACAGTTCAGTAAGCAACGGGCTTGTGATGTGTGTAGAGGATGAGACAGAGCTTTAATATTACCACCAGGGGAATTTGAGAGGGCAGCAGCATCTCCACCACAGCCATTAGATCCACACCAATAGGCATATTATGATCACTAAGCTCCATCATATGCGACCAAGAGACATTGGCCAGAAATAGTTTCTTACAAAAAATCTTTTTAAAGAAGGTTTGCTTTTTTGTAGTTTGTTACAATGCCATGAAAAAGATTTATAGCACCATGTCTTTCCTAAAGTGACATGCTTATCCACATCTACATAAATTTCACATTTACAATAAGATGAACTTTAATAAGATGGCACAGTGGCGAGGTGGTTAGCACATCGCCCAGAAGGTCCTGGGTTTGAGTGTTGGGCTTGTGTGTTTCTGTGTGGAGTTGGCATGTCGTCCTCGTGTTTGCGTGGGTTTCCTCTGGACACACCGGTTTCCTCCGGCAGTCCAAAAACATGTAAATTAGGCTTACTGGCTGTACCAAATTGCCTCTTGCTGTGAGAGTGAATGATTGTGTTGGCTCTAGTACTCATTTGATAAGAATGATGTGCTGGCTCTGTGACGGTCTGGCAAGCTGTACAGAGAGAACACCGCCTTCACCCAATGTCAGCTGAGATATTGTACAGCCTCCCTGATTACCTTTATCAATCCCACACCAGGGAAATTTACATATCACAGCAGTGCAAGTGTTAGGAACAGGAAAAAAGTGATCAAATGTCAATCAAACATCAAGAGAAATAATGAAAATGTTAATAATTAAACCTTTTTTAAAAAATTAAGTTACGTGGACTGTTGAAAAAAATAAAATTCTACATTCCCTCCTCTTTATTAACCAGTAATATCGCCACTGGAATCTGATCTCCAGCCCCGGAGTTCTCAAAGCTAATACAGAACAGTGTCCTGATTTCACTCGAAATGATCTATTGTTATCAACCTTCCGTCCTTCTTTATCTCTTTATCAGTTTATTGAGGCTCCTGCAAGAGACGTAATCAATTCTACACTGGAGAAAGTACGCTAAGAGAGAATTTGCTTTGCGCATGAAGGTCATAAACTTTTCCAATACCCAGTGACAAATGGATTCCATTTGTGGACCAAACAATAAACACTTATTCACTTTGGCAAATTTATTGGGAATCTTCTCTTATTGGCCTGAATGGCCTTAATCTATTCTCATGAATCAGGTACTACCAGATAGGATGATCACAGAGTTGACTTCATATGGGTAGTGGACGTACTGCGGTATTGGATGAATCATAAAGGCATTAATTATTTATTTAATTGCAAAAATGCTCAATCCAGTTAGGGTCATGGAGCTGGTGCTTAACGCAGCCGACTCTGGCGAAAGGTGGGGTACATCCTGAATTGCTCACTAGTCCAGCGCAGGGCTAACACACACACACACACACACATACACACACACACACACACACACACACACACACACACACACACACACACACACACA
>JAOUQZ010010484.1:0-15681 GCA_028564935.1 Neosilurus hyrtlii
CAAGCACAGGGAGAACATGCAAACTCCACACAGAAACGCCCGAGCTGGGAATCGAACCCAGGTCCTTCTTGCTGTGAGGCGAACGTGCTAACCACTGCCCCACCGTGCCGCCCTAAATTGAATCATTTTCTTCGTTTTGATTTAGAATTGAATGTACAGTATTCCCAATGTATTTGTGTGTATTGTAAAAAGCTTTCATAAGAATTTCAAACTTTGCTTACTTTTTTAAACTGCTATTTTTCTGAGCACAGTTGTATAAGAACAAAACCATAATTTCCTATATTCCTTTCATGTTGCTCTTGGCCTCTTTGCAGCCTCCCAGACCAGTTTTCCTCTTGTCTTTTCATCATTTTTGACAGGATGACCAGTTCTTCGTTTTGTGTCACATTTCCTCAGCTGTTGATGACTGTCTTCACTGTGTTCCATGGTGTATGTTATGTCTTGGAAAGTCTTTTGTACCTTTCTCCTGAATGATATCTTTCAACACTGAGTTCCCGGTGATGCTTTATAAGCTCTTTGTAGATTGTGGCTTTTATTATAAGATGCAGCTAAGTCCATGTTAGGAAAATCCTACTAGAAGAGTTGATAGCAGTCATGAACCCACTATTGAACATTAATTTAAGTATGATTAATTAATTCTGCACACAGTCACTGGAGAACAGTGATTTTTGCTACCTGATTGAGCAGTGCTAATTTCAGACCTGTATTTAGAATTTGTCCGTCACATCAGGATTTTAAGTTATAAGTTAGTAGTTTCCTTTTATTTGATTTGACTGTTTTAATTTCCACTCCCACACACCTGAACGTAAGGTTCTACCTATTTTGGGTTCTTGCTTTTGGTTCTTCTTCTTTAAGGATAATTTGTGTGTTTTTGAATGCATCATAAAACAATTAATAGCCATCCATCTGTTTACGGTTTGTTTTGTCACAAAAGCTTGGAATTTTTAAAGCGTTTTATAGTGCTTTTAATATTCACTGTATGTATAGTTTAATACTAAATGTTTATTTTTTCTTTTTAAATTGTAAGTGCAAAGTTTTAAAGGTGTTAAATTACTTAATTGCTAGTTTTATTTATAGAAAACATCAAATAGGAGCATTCGTTCATTTTCTGAACCGCTTAATCCTAATTAGGGTCACGGGAATGCTGGCACCCATCTCAGTCGACTCTGGGTGAGGGCAGAGTACATCCAGGACAAATCGCCAGGCCATCACAGGGCAGAAACATGCAGATGGCTATGCAGCATACTGTTGATGAAAATAAGCAATGGTTCTTTTACATAGGAATGGAGGAATGAAAGATGGTCCCTCAGAAACACTCTTTGTGTACTGCAGTCTCCACTCACACTCATTAGTCACTCATATAGAGGAGCTACGGTTAAAGCCTGACTTGGTCACTTAACCTGACTACTGTATACAAGCACGGATTGAAATCAGTTTGGCTAGAGTTCCTTATGTCTGGCCCCGTTTGATATCTGGTGATATGCTTGCTTTCAGCTTGTTCGGCTTTTTTAGCAAATTGTGGAGGAGGATCTTTATCATGTAATTGCTATGGATAAACAAAGTCAGGATATTTCAGGGTGTTTTTACACCAGAGGTATCTGGTATCAAACTGTTTGTCAACAAGTTGTTGTTGTTGTTGTTGTTGTGGCCAGTTGGCTTTAAAAGTCCTTCTCCTCTGATATACGTGACCAGAATCACAAGAAACTTGGCAGTTCTTGTGGACAATAGCAAGAATTTCATTTAGCCAGATTTTATATTTACGAGTTGGAAGCAGAAATATGACGTAATAACCAAGAAAGAAAACGTTCACCTGCTCCATGATGTGTGGACACCATTGGGAACATTATACTACATGATACCAGCAATTCTGCAGGGTCAGGTTTATCACTTGTCGACCCGGATGTAGAACCATGATGTCACAGCCATTAAGTTTCAAAGTCCTACGCCTATTACTGACTGGAATGGCATGAAACTTCGCAGGCTAATACTAGATAACCTGATGATTTTGATTTTTAAAATGGAACTAATGGCATTACCAGCTCTGCTGAATGCCAAATGCATCAGAGATATTCCTCGTTTGGGTGGGTCAGGTGAGCTTGTTGTTCACATTTCTTGCAGCAAACCAACTTGAAATGTTTATGTAAAATTATAGTTAATTTTAATAACTTTTGATGAAAATGTCACTTTAAAAGGTTTGAGAACTTGAAGAAGGTGAGATCCAATACTTCACGCTGTATAGACAAAACATGCAGCACAAAAATTAAACTCTTCATGAAATAGATTGGAGGGAAAATAACATGTTCCTGCTTTTTTTTTTCTCTTTATGAAATGTTTGGGTCCATAATTTGCTTTCAGTATTTAAACTTTTTTCTTTTCTTGTGATCACTATTGTGTAGATAATTATTTTAATTTCCTTTTTTCTTATCCAGAATAATCTGGCCAACAAGTTAGCAGCTGGTGCTGGAGTGACAAAATCTCATATCAAGAGGTTTACCTTAGCCTGCTTCACCCTGTCTTTAACGGTAAGAATCGCTGTAAATCAGGGGTCTCAAACTCACGGCCTGCGGGCCAATTGCAGCTCCCAGGACGATAGTTTGTGGCCCCCGCCTTAATATGAAAGTTTAATGTTACTGCGGCCCGCGAGTTTGATATGTTTGATATGCACTTTACAGTGTTGTGGGCAGAGCTGAACGAACCTACCAATCACAGTGGTGTATATGGCTCTCGGGGGCGGGACATCAGCCGGGTTTGATGCAAGCAGAGAAACATTTCTCAATGAGTAAAACTGGCTGCCTCATTTCTATTGGGCTCACGCGGACATTTGGTCCAAAATGCAGCGTTCACAACACCTCAAAATAAGTGTTTTTAAGTTGCTGCCTAGAGGGACATATACGTATATACATATATAAATAAATATATATATTTATACACACGTCAATGGCACTTGGAGAGTTAATATGAGGTCTCTCTGACACCATCGGCAATAACAGTCCCCGGTAACCCGGACCAATTATAGGGTCGCACCAATATCTGTGGGTCATTGTTTTTATTTGTATTGTATTTGCTTTGCCTCACACAATGAACATTACATATATTTCTGTATGATGTAAAAGGGAATCAAAACAAATGACATCAACAGCAGCACAGTGTCATTTCCGCTTCCATTTCCTGTAACAACAGCACGGCGGATTACAGTCCGTGAGCAGTCGCCTTTTTTGCGCTCGCTATCCCAGTACTTTCTACCACCTACAAATGTCATGGTGTTCATGTTATCATGAAAGACATGAACATCGAGAATAAAAACAAAGGAGACTGCTACCAGCCTTTTATCCGCCAACCGCGGTGCTGCGGTTACAAGAAAAAGGAAGCGGATATGTTCTCCATGCGTCGGCTAAACGCTTGATTGAAACTTCATGGCAAGCGAAGCAACGTTCAGAAGAACAGTTCATGTTCTTTAATGTTCCATTCATGTTCAGAAGAAGGTTGAAGGTTAAAGAACCTTTAATACAGACAATAAAATCTGAATACAACAGATATAGAAGACTGAAGAAACCTCATATAGTTGCTGACCGGAGAAATCTAATTATTATTATTATTATTATTATTAAGAATATTATTATTATTATTATTATTGTTGTTGTTAAGATTATTATTATTTTATTTATTTATTACTGATTGATTTATTTATTTTTTCATCTTAATTTGTGTTAAAAAATAAAGAGATTTGAGAAGATTGAAAATTTAAAAACAAAGCTTTTCTTTTGGAAAACTGATGCGGCCCAGCCTCACCCAGACTCTGCCTCCAGTGTCCCCCAAGTAAATTGAGCCTGAGACCCCTGCTGTAAATCATTCAGGAGACATTTACTCTCCTCCACATTTTGATGGCTTATTGCTGATAAATCTTACTTACAGTCTACAGTTTGCTTTGAATGTGTTTATGTAATGTTAGATCAGCCTATTATTTTCCTTTACATTAGCTATTTTAACATGTAATTTAATTCTCAACTGGAATAAAAATCTAATATTGTATATACTCCAACTCTAATTGACTCAAATAATTGAGACCAGTTTACATCAATGAATGAAAAATGTTTATTACAAATATTTGGAAAAAGCAAACAAGAAACAGTTCTCATAAAAAAAACAACTATAAAATTAATCAACAATAAAACAAATTACAAAATATGGTAGTGGAAATATATTAATAATAATAGTAATAGTGATAATAACTAACATTTTTGGAAAGGAGTGGGAAGAATAATTTATTTTAATTGTTTAATTCCACCTCGTACGTTGATGAACAATGTACCCGTTTCCCAGATAATATCTCTCGTTTGTGTACCCCTCATACCCCAAAATATGTACAATCATATAAAAATAATTCATAATTTAGAAGAAAAAAAAACATTTAACTAAAATTAATTCAGTTCATTTTTATTTTTATAGCAAAGCAGCATTATATAGTAAAAACAAATTAGATAAAGAGTTTAAACATTTAATTTTATTCTCTACACATCCCTAATAAACAAGCCTGCATCGAAAGAAACCTTGAGAGGAACCAGACTCAAAACGGAAACCCATCCTCATTTGGGTGAAACCAGATAAAAATACAAACCACCTAAAATTAATAAAAAAAAACAAAAAACATTTGGTTCTCAATCTCCCACTGCTCTTACAAAAAGGAACTTTTTTCTTTACTTGGTTTTAAGGTATGATGCATCGTGTTCAAGTACCAAAACTGATACCAGTGCACAAATATTGTTGGACTCATGTTCACTATAATATTGGGTGAAGTGGAAATCAAATTATCATATCAATGCAAATACAGGATGTGAATTATGTGTAGTGAAGCTTTTAATATTCACTGTTCAGTAAGAAAAATACAAAGAGCCACAGATTTTGGGGTTCTTGGAGAACGATTTGTTAAAAACAAATCCAGAATGTTCAGTTTTAAACTTGCAGCTGAGGCAGTTTAGGTAAAGAATTGATGTAACATCTGATTTGATCTTGTGATGATCACATGCCGGTTGAGAGAAGGCAGGAGACTGTAGCATGATCTCATCTCTCACCTGTGTGTAATCACTGATAATCTACTTCGTGTGTTTGTGTGCATGAAGAGAAGCCGATAAGAGAGAGCGCATGCATACGTTTTAAGATGCTGTGTGTGTAATGTTTGTATATTGTGTGCATGTTGATCACTGATCAGAGTACTTGTTACTACATCCTTCCTGGCAGCTTGGACCAATCAAATCGTTTCACTCTGATGTTTCTTATCAACAAGGTGTTTCCACCCACAGAACTGGAATGCACTTGATAACTCTAATAACTATTCTGGGTGAAAATCCCAGAACGTAAAGTTTCTGAAATAATCAACCAGTCCACTAACTATGGAACCCACCACAGCATGATTAAATAATACAGATCATACTTACGGTGGCACAGTGGTGTAGGGGTTCGCACGTCCACCTCACAGCAAGAAGGTCCTAGGAGTTGAGGCTCGACAAGGCATTTCTGTGTGCAGTTTGCATGTTCTTGCTGTGTTTGCTTGGGTTTCCTCTGAATACACCAGTTTTCCACAGTCCAAAGACATGAACATTAGGCTAGCAATGCGGCAAATGAGTGAGAGTGATCAAACTTTTCAGTTCTGATGTTTAATGGAAACAATACCTGAAGCTTGTGCCTGAGTATTTCTTGTCTCTGCACCTATCTGCATTTTTTGCATTGTGTTACTGTCACATGATTAACTGATAAGATACAGTAACTGCAAAAATATGCAGGTATACTGGTGTTCCTCATGCTAGAAATAAATAAATGAAAATTAATTTGCTGAACCACTTAATTGTACTCGGGTTCTAAGCTGGAGCCTATCTTAGCTGACTCTGGGCAATGTTGGGGTACACTCTGAACAGCTCTCCATCACAGAGTCAACACTCCCACAGCCACTCACAGTCCGGGACTCAAACCCAAGACCTTCTTGCTGAGTGGTGGATGTGCTTACCACTACACCACCATGCGGCCTTAAAACCAACAAATAAATAAGTGGAGGGTGAGTATAAACACAGATAAAAACCTGCTTGACTGTGCTGTTAATTAAATCCTGAATTGTTTTTCATTAGATAGGAAGTGTTGGAAGACCTTGGTGTGTGTATGTGCACCAGATGGTTTTGGAGTGTTAATCTCCAGCCTATCACCGGACGTGTACATAACTTTTGGATTTAATGTAATATACAGTGCCTTGCAAAAGTATTCACCCCTTTGGCTTTTTACTTATTTTGTTACCTGTAATTTAAATAACTATATTAGTTATATATAATATGTAATAATTATTAAAACCTGTAATTTAAAAGTTATTTTAATCTGAATTTTATGTGATGGATCTGCACAAAATAGTCGGTGAAGTTGGTAAAGTGACATGAGAAAAATATATATAAAAAAAGAAGTCACATAATTGGTGAAATTAAGTCTACCTGTTTCAATCTAAGCGTCACATGATCTGTCAGTATAAAACAAACCTTTTCTGAAAGGCCCCAGAGGCTGCAACACAACTAACCTAGAGGCATCACACCATGAAGACCAAGAAGCTCTCCAAACAAGTCATGGACAAAGTTGCTGAGAAGAACAAGTCAGGGTTGGGTTATAAAAAATATCCAATTCTTTGATGATCCCCCAGAGCACCATCAAATCCATCATCTTCAAATGGAAAGAACAACCTGCCAAGGGACGGCCACCCACCAAAGCTCACAGACCGGGCAAGAACGGCATTAATCAGAGCAGCAACACAGAGGCCAAAGGTAACCCTGAAGGAGCTGCAGAGTTCCACAGCAGAGACTAGTGTATCTGTGCATGGGACCACAATAAGCCGTACACTCCATAGAGCTGAGCTTTATGAAGGAGTGGCCAGAAAAAAGCAATTACTTAGTGTTAAAAATTAGAAGGCACGTTTTAAGTTTCCTAAAGGGCATGTGGGTGACCCCAAAATGTATGGAGGAAGGTGCTCTGGTGAGATGAGACTAAAATTTAACTTTTCGACCACCAAGGAAAACGTGGTGTCCTGCACAAACCCAAAACATCCCATCACCCCAAGGACACCATCCCCACGGTGAAACATGGTGGTGACAGCATTATGCTGTGGGGATGTTTTTCAGCAGCAAGGACTGGGAAACTGATCTGAGTCGAGGGAAAGATGGATGGTGCTAAATACAGGGATATTCTTGAGCAAAACCTGTTTCAGTCTGCCTGTGATTTGAGACTATGACAGAGATTTCCTTTCAGCAGGACAATCACGCAAAGCATACTGCTAAAGCAACACTCGAGAGGTTTACGGGGAAACATTTAAAAGTGTTGGAATGGCACAGTCAAACCCAGACCTCAATCCAACTGAGAATCTGTGGTCAGACTTGAAGATTGCTGTTCATGAGCGGAAACCATCCAGCATGAAGGAGCTGGAGCAGTTTTGCCTTGAGGAATGGGCATAAATCCATGTGGCAAGATGTGGCAAGCTCATAGAGACGTATCAAAGCGACTTGCAGCTGTAATTGCTGCAAAAAATTGCTCTACAAAGTACTGACTTTAGGGGGGTGAAGAGTTATGCACGCTTAAGTTTTCCGTTATTTTGTCCTATTTGTTGTTTGATTCACAGTAAAAAACAATCACATATTCAATGTTGTAGGCATGTTCTGTAAATGAAATGATGCAAACCTTTTAACAATCCATTTTAATACCAGGTTGTGAGGCAACAAAACAAGAAAAATGCCAAGGGGGTGAATACTTTTGCAAGGCACTGTAAATATAATACCTTACTAAGCTGCCAAAAAGGAAAGTCAGTTAATCTCGTCCTTTGTACTGAGACTGCTGTATGGCCCTAAAAACATCCCAGTTCCAGTCAGGGTAGTTTTGGTATTTCCTTTGTACCACAGTTTATAGGTGAACTGGTTCTTTATTCACCCAGATTTTCTATTTAAGACTGGAGGAGACCTGGCAGGAATTGTGTGAAGTGACTTGTAGGCATGGTCTCTGTGATTAAAGGTGGATGAATTGATTTATGTTTCACCATCACACTTGTTTTGAAATAGGAGGACCTGGCACATGTACAAGTAGTTCAAAGATGAACTGTCAATCAAAAAGCTGTTTTCACTGAAGAGATTCACTGCACTGACATTTACGTTTCAGTTTAAACTGCACCATTGTATACTGAAGAGGAAAAAGATTTACAAAACAATGGAAGTATGTTTACTGTGGACATTTTAAATCCTTTTAATGCATCAAAACTGTTTTTTTTTCTTGTTTATTTTTAATTTAACCCTTATGTAGTTTAAATTATTTAGTGAAGTCATTTCACTTTTTCTTCATTTGACAACTGAATTCAGGCAACATGAATAATATATTATGAGATTTTTTCCATCAAAAAAAGTAAATATGTTTGGGTGAAATAGGATGTAATTTATTTGTATTATTTATTCATGTAGCAATAATTATGTCCAGGTTTTTTTTTTTCTTTTTTGCATATATACAGAGTAATATTCTTTCAACTCAAGATCTCAGTTGTTTTTGAATTTTTTTGGTTACTCAAATGTAGTAATTTTATTTTTTTTATTTTTAAATTAATTAAGGTAAGATAAAATAATGATAAAATAAACTTTAATAATCCTACATTGAGGATATAATAACTGTCATAGCAGCACTTAATCCTGTCAATAATATCTGTAATGTTGAAGGTATTATGTAGAAATATAAAATATATCTATTTATGAATTTTATACATTACTGTATTTATATTCCATGTTTTTTTTTCTCCAGTCTAGTGACTGACAACATGTTTTTGATTTAGGAAGAGCTGAAAAGTCTGGCTCATAGGAAGTGACCGCAAACCACAGACCGTGAGGGAGGGGGTGGCTGGCATGGGTGTTTGTTTTTATTGCATTCATATGTGAGAAGTCTGACTCGCACATAGAGGTTATACCAGGCATTGTAAACAGATAAATATCAAACCATCTGGTGTTTGGAATCTGGAACTGGTTTAATACAACAGCTTGTTACAAAAATAGTTTGCATGGTGATACAGGCATGAAATTAGGTACAGAAGGTTAAATAACACTGAACGTCCAACATTATGATTTTTAAAAAATGGCTGCATTTCTACCAATTCAAAACTGTTGAGTTTTCATCACGCAGAGCTTCACTGAAACACCTCATAATAAATGTATGTACGACAAGAGTTTTAAATCATTTTTCTATAGTTCTGTTAACACCGAGTTCTCTCCCTTTAGTTCATGAAAATTTGGGTTTTGAGATATTAGTTTCTTGATGAACTTTTATCATTTCTTTTTTTATTTATATCACGTCTCTGATCTCAGAAACTTTTCATACGGCTGGGAATAATTTGGAGAAGTTCACTTTAAGAATCCCTTATATTAAAAAAAAAAAAAGAACAAAACTTGAGATTTCTCTCCGGTTAGAAAAATTAAACATAATATATCGGAATTTATTAAATTATAAAATAATAATCCACTGTTGAACTCACGAGAGTAATCTAACAAGAAAATAGT
This sequence comes from Neosilurus hyrtlii, assembly GCA_028564935.1. Taxonomy (NCBI): domain Eukaryota; kingdom Metazoa; phylum Chordata; class Actinopteri; order Siluriformes; family Plotosidae; genus Neosilurus; species Neosilurus hyrtlii. Next base: position 9,546 of record JAOUQZ010010484.1, read on the forward strand.
TAAATTTATTAAAAACACACTCAAACTGAAATTAAACACTTTTAAAAATTCATGATTTAAAAAGTGTGGGCGTCCTCTTGAAAATTGATCATTTAATGTTTGGGGTGATTTTCTGAAAAAGATTGGTTCAAATAACTCGAATCAAATTTCATGCTTGTATCACAAGATTGAACAATTCCACTGATTTTCAGCACTAAGCAGCTCCACTTAAGTTGGTTCAAAATTTGCTCACATCCCACAGATGAACATGTTTTAAATTACATGTCACTTGTGTTATTGTCACGTCATTGCAGGGTGTTTCATCCAGTGAACTTAACATGTTATTGGCTTTGACATTCTTGGCAAACAGCAGCATCTCTGCAGGCATATAGATGTAATCCCAATGTGGGAAAGTGCACGATGTTTGATCACAGGTTCGAGTCCAAGTTGATGCTGCAACCGGGAGTCCATGGGAGCTAATTAGCAGAGCTCTCACAGGAGGGAGGGATGGCATACGCTTAATTTGCTGTGTCCAAGCATTCAGGGACGTCTGTGAGCTCATTCAAACGCGAGCGCATTCCATCAGAGTCTGTTAGGCTGGCCACAAATACAGCAGTTTGTGAGGCGCAATGTGGCATTATGGGAGATGGAGGGGGCATGTACATGCCTACACCCCTCCCTGGTTGGTGGTATTAGATACAACTAAATTAGGGGAGAAAAAGCGGAAAAGAACGCCCCCCCCGCCCCCCCCCCCCCCCCCCCAATTCTATTTAACAAAAATTAAGCTAAAATGCAGAAGCTAAGTGTGAAAAACTAAATGCACCCCATTACTTAACAGATTGTGAAACCACCTTCAACAACTATACAAATTGTTTTCTATATGTTTTTCAGTCTCTCACATTGTGGACTGATTTTGGCCAGTTATTCTTTATAATATTGCTTCACTTCATTAAAGTTTGGGAGCATTTTCTTATGCACAGCTCTCTTAAGGTCCCACAGCATCAATCAAACTGAGGTCTGGACCTTGGCTTGGCCGCTAACACACCTTGATTCTTTTCTTTTTTAGCCATTCTATTTCTGATGTGTTTGGGATCATTGACCTGTTACATGACCCAGTTGTTGCCAAGATTTAGCTGCCAGTCAGATGGCCTTACATTTGACTTAAGTATACTTTTGGTATTCAGATGAGTTTATGGTTGACTCAATGACTGAAGGTGCCCAGGTCCTGTGGCTGCAAAACAAGCCTAACTATCACCCCTCTACCACCATTCTTGACAGTTAAAAGGTGTATTTGGTCTGATGCACTGTACATTACAGCCAAACATGGTGCTGTACAGTATGGCCAAACATCTCCCCTTTGTTCTTGTCAGTCAAAAGGACATTGCTCCAGAAAGATTGTGGTTTGTTCAGATGTACCTTTTTGAATGTAAGCTGTTTTGCAAATTGTAGGCTTCACAGGTGAAATCCAAAAATTAAACAGAGAAAAGATATCCGGATCTGCTTAATGATTAAAAATACATTTTATATGACACAACTGGATAACAATCAACACCTGTCCCTTGTCATGTTCCAATGCTTAAGCTCACCTGAAAAACTGGGGAGTTAGTTGTTTAACATATTTAGATAAACCAGGGAATAAAAGCTGAAACTCTGAACTGTTTTTTTCATGTTCATCTTTTCGGGCACACCCGAAACAAATCAATTGGCCTTGCTGTTCCAATACTTTTGGAGAGGACTGTATTTTATCTTGTATTTGGGTTAGAAAAGTAGCAGCTTTCTTGTGACTGTATTCTTGAAGAAAAGCAATGACCTCCTGGCAAACTTCATTAGCCATACCTTACAAGCCATCTATTAATATGTAAGTACAGGTCACTGGGTAGGGCAGATGCATCTGGCTAATGGGCTACTCATAAACCTGTGTAGACTGTCACCGGTTCTTTGTGAGAGTGAGAGCATGCAGAAAGCTCAAGAATTTCTTCCCCAATGAGGGAAATTGAATGTGGTTGGGTTCTTTTCCCACTGTAACTATTTTTTTATTTGGTCAACCAAACTGGGCAACTAAAAGGCAGGCAGTGGGTTAGATCTGACCCGAGGGCTCCAGTTACAGTTACTGAGTTACGGTAGCAAATGAAAGTTCATCTGGGCCTTACTGCAGAGTGTCTATGAAAAAGTGATATTTAATATAACAGTAAATAGGAGTTTTAATACTAAACATGTATTGAATAATGGGAAGCACTTTTAAAAACCTAAAATCATCTTCAGCTCAGTTATGTTATAATCTAATCACATCTGATCATACTGTAGTCACTGAAAGGTGATTAGCATGATCATTAGCATGATCATGACAAACAAAAGATCCTGGGTTTGAATTCCAGGCTTGGCATGGGCATTTATGTGTGGAATTTGCATGTTCTCTGCCTCCGTGTACTCTAGTTTCCTCCCAAAGTCCAAAGATATGCACTTTAAGCTAATTGGTTGTTCTAAATTGCTCCAGGGTGTCAGTGTGTGAGTTGGAAATGTTGCCCTGCAATGGTTTGGTGAGCTGTTCAGGGTATACCGCGCCTTCCTCTAGTGTTGGCTGAGATGGGCTTCAGCCTTCGCACGATCGTAATAGTAGGATTAGGCGGTTCGGCAGATGAGTAAGTGACAGTTACAAGAATGTTTATCTGTGAGTTTGCCTTCTTTCCTTAGCATGTTATTGCTTAAAATACTGATTTAAAGATGCTATGATTTAAACCCAAAAAGTTTAAATCCAAAAAGTCATCTAATTATGTAATGACTGTCCAAAATACTTGTTTATATTTGTTAAGTAACCTTTCAGATTGCAAATCAAAAGGAGAGTTTTGGAGTCCAGTATGAAGTGAATGGAAATGGATTGCAATACAGAATGCTGAACAGTTTTCAGTGATTGAGATCCAGAGGTCACGTTGCAAACCCCTAACAAACTTAATGTATGAACCCATTTCATGTCTTGTATTCTTCATAAACCAAATTTCGATCTCTATGAATGATTATATCTTGTTTAATAATTAATAATTTTTAGGTGATTTTTTTTTAAATCACTCACTTCGCCCCTTTAAGAGATGTAGTTAAGTTGGTATTACCATAAAATGTAACAGTCTCACCAGACACCTTTATAAACTCCTCAGACTATTATTCACAGTCTCAAATGCAGATACTAGTCAGTTTGTCTGGTTTGTTTTTAGCACAGACCAATAAGATCATTCCTATGCCCACGTTGGAACTTTAATGTGTCTTTGAAAATGGCACAAAATTACACTACAAGGGTTACACAGGGATAAGGGTCAAGGATGTGAATGTTTGAAGCTTGATACCTGGTGCAGTTAGGGAGCTGTTCAGTTCAATAACAGGATGTTTTGTGGTATGTATGAGTGTTTGGGAGGGTGGTACCATTCCAAAAGGCAAAGAAGAAGCCTTAGAGGCAGCATTCTCTCTCATTGTAAACAAGTAATTGGCGCAGCATGCAATCCCCGCCAGGCAGAGTGGGCATGACGTAAGAAGTGCTGTTAATGTCAGGGTAACTTCGGACTACATGTCCCTACATGAACAGTGACCAAACCTGCTGGGTTCTGTAGAACTTTTTAAACAGCACAGAGGAGAAAAACATGATGACAACATTGTACATTACAGAGCATGAGTGGCAGGATGAGATTGTTTGGAAAAATGAAATGCCTTCTGTTTATTGTTGGTTCTGTGAAGCCATGTGCAGTGCTTTGTAAGGATGATGCATTAATAATTAATGGTGCCTCTTGTCAGCTGAGGGTTTTTTCCTTGCCACCGTCACCACGGGCTTGCTCATTAGGGATATGTGGGGTTTGAAGAAGAAATTTTAAATTATTTCTTAAAATTCGTCTTTACTATGTAAAGCTGCTTTGCAACAATGTCAGTTGTTAAGAGCTATACAAATAAAATTGAATACTTGCTCATGTTTTTTCCATCTAGCTCTGCTTCATTGTGTTCTGGACCCCTGGCGTGTCTGAGCTGATCCTGGTGAATGTAATTGGAGTGGATGCGAATTTTGCTGAGCTCTGCATTGTTCCTCTCCGGATATTCTCCTTCTTCCCTTTTCCAGGTTAGAATCCATGAAGAACTCATCCGCTGCTCGAATTCATGAAGTTATCATGAATTCTGTGCATTATTCACACAGACAGACAGTGGGACAGACAGCCAGGCAGGCAGAGAGTCAGGCATGCAGGGAAACAGCCAGGAATGCAGAGAGACAGCCATGTAGACAGACAGACAGGTAAGCAGAGAGAGAGAGACAGAAATTGTATTCTTTTTGGTTACTTCACACACTGTGAATAAAACATGCAGTGATGGGGTAAAAAGAAAGTACACACACTTTAATGGTTTGATTTATCAGAGCTGAAATAATTTCATTAAACAGCCAGAATATTAAAGGGTTTAAACGGCCAAAACGTTAAAGGGTTAAAAGAGCCAAAGCATAAATAGCTTGAAACAGCAAGAGTGCCGAAAAGTTAAAAGACCCAGCAAGCCCAAGGGTTAAAAGAGCCCCACACCAAAGGGTTAAAAGGAGCCTGAACATTAATGGGTTCAAAGAGCCAGTAGCATGAAGTGGGATTCATGGTTGTGTCTGTGATCTAGTCTCCCAGGACTTACAAGGTTTAAATCAGTTTTCTTTCTACTAATAAATATTAACATAATAAAGGATTATAAAATATTTACTGTTAGTGTTTAATATACAGATTAATATTATTATTGAATTATTAATGATTTCTGACTCAACAACAGTCTTGATGAGGTTCTGAGTCTATTTATATTTAATTAACATTATAATTGGACTTGAAAACCAGTCTGCTCTCTCACTTTCTATCTCACTCATTCCCTTTCTTACTTATTCATTCACTCATTGACGCTCTCACTCACACTCTGCTACTCCCTCTCACTCACTCACTCTCTCTCTTCCCCACAATCACTCACTCTCACACTCTGTCTATCATTCACTCTCTCACATGCACTTACTCATTCAATTACACACTATCTCACTCACGCTCTCTCTCACTCACTCATTCTCTGTCTCTCTCACTCTATCACTCACTCACTCTCTCTCCCCCGCACTCACTCACTCTCACACTCTGTCTATCATTCACTCTCTCACGCTCTCTCTCACTCACTCATTCTCTGTCTCTCTCACTCTATCACTTCCTCTCTCAATCTCTCTTGCTCACTTATTCACTTACTACCTTTCTCTCTAACTTTCTCATTCTCTCACTCACTTAATTACTGACTCTCTCTCTCACTGCTGCTCTCTCTCACTCCCACTTTACCTCACTCTCTCACACTCACTCATGCTCTTTCTCACTCATTTGTCTCACACTCACTCACTTAATCACTTACTCTCTCACTCACTCTCTTGTTCTCCCACTTTGTCACTCTTTTACTTCCTTACTCACTCACTCACTCATTTACTCAGTGTCTCACTCACTTTCACTCACTCTCACTTACTCACTCACTTTCCCACATATTCACTCACTCTCTCACTTACTCTCTCATTCACTCACTCATTTACTCAGTCTTTTACTGACTTCTCTCTCACCCAATCACTCACTCACTCGCTCTCTCTCACTCATTTTCACTGACTCACTTTACCACTCCCTCACTTACTGACTTACTCTCCCACTCACTTTCTCTCTCACACTCATTCATTCATTCAGTGTCTCACTGACTCATTCACACACTCATTCACTCACCCTCTCATTCACACACTCACTCACTCGCTCTTCCACTCTCACTCACTCTCACTGACTCACTCTTCCACTCTCTCTCTGAGTTTTATCCTTTAGATGTGCATAGACTGTGCAGTCATGTGTGTAAACAGTAGTCTAAATATATTCTCTACAGAGTTATATATATATATATCTCTCACTGTAATTCCACTGTTATGTTTATAATAAAATAAAAAAATTATAACTTTTCTCTTTACCTTAAAGAATTAGAGTTATTATAAAGATATTATAAACACAAACACTCTGTTTGAACATAAGCTAAAATACCAAAAATCATCATCATCATTTTCTTCTGCTTGTTCCTGGGTCGGGTCGCGGGGGCAGCAGCCTAAGCAGTGACTCCCAGACGTCCCTCTCCCCAGCCACTTCCTCCAGCTCTTCCGGGGGGA
>JAOUQZ010010539.1:0-15676 GCA_028564935.1 Neosilurus hyrtlii
ACACACACACACACACACACACACACACACACACACACACACACACACACACACACACACACACACACAGAGGCAGAATCAACATTAATTCAAGTAGATAAACCACACACAGGTTTAACGTGAGCTCTCAGAAAATCCTTTTGTTCTCATCCTTTTAATTTTCTTCCTCTTTTTAAACTTAATCTCTTTTTCTCACAAGTTTAATAACATCTCAAAAAGAGAGAGTTTCACGTGATGCTCGCTACTGCTCTCCCATCTCAAGTCGCTTACTGTTCTTACACACACACACACACACACACACACACACACACACACTTCATCTATTGCTCTCATATTTCATATTTTCACTCTCACTCTAGTTTGTCTTTTGCTCCAGTAGAGACGGAGTACTGCACCATACGAACATTCCTCCATCAAAACCACAGACACACACACAGCCTCACCGTGTTGCCCAGTGGTGATGTTGATGCTCTCGGAGGCCGCCTCCTGGCCGCTCATCGCGGAGACCCCATTGAGGGCGGAGACGATGAAAGTGTAGGTGGTGTGTGGGCGGAGCCCCCAGACACTGAGGCTACGTCCCGTCAGGCCTCGCTGGGCGGGCCGGTAACTAACACTGTCGCCGCACACCGAACACAAAGAAGTTGTACATACTCGACACTCGACACTGTACGTGAGGTCAGAGCGACCGCCGCTTTCCACTGGCTCGCTCCACTCCAAAGTCACGGACGTGTCGTTAATCTGAGGGAATAGGCTGTGGGGGGGCGAGGGAGGGCCTGAGGAGGGGCAAGGACACACACACATACACACACAGGGTAAATACACAAACAGCATAAATATCGCCATTTTTAAGGGGGCGGGGCAACCTGTAGCTAACTGCACCCATCAGAAAGGAGACAACTCGGGTAGTGACTAAAGCTAACACAGAAAGCACTAATTCTAACTCTGCCTCAATTCCATTAACTCCTCCCACTGTTACACAAGGCTCCCAGAAAGAGTTGTCAATCAGACAAGCTCATTAGCATGTCAGGACACACCTATTCCACTGCGACAATTGTGTGTGTGTGTGTGGGAGAGAGATAAAGTGCTCTCAGTTAGTACGATACAAACACATTAAATATTTCACACTGCACACCCCGAGAGTGTAAATAATAAATACAGCGCTCTAGTTTTAAAAACAGCAGCCGTACAAACACAAAGAAAAATATACTGACCTGAAAACAAACAAACAACAACAAATAAACAAACGTGAAAAATCAGGAGGAGGAGCCACGCTTCTTGTGTAAACTTCCACGTGCTCCTCATCCACACCGCAGAAAACAGAACACACCGCATCTAGCAGTTTATAACCCAAACAACAGAGTGTGCGTGTGTGGGTGTGTGTGTGGGTGTGTGTCACCATAGTTCTGTCTGAAGGATTTCTCTTGTAGATATAAAGTGAATCACAGGGTTAAATAATGCAACCGGGAATCACATGGATTAACTAAAGAGATGAATATAAAGAGCTCTGTGTGTGTGTGTGTGTGTGTGTGTGTGTGTGTGTGTCAGTCTTCACACATTCACAAACCGCCCACAGTTGTCTCGCGACTCACTGGCGCCATATTTGCTGATGAAACGGTAAACAAACCAAAAACTAGATCATCCACCAGCATGTGTGTGTGTTCATCAGATAAATAAACCAGAATAAGTAATATACATAGAAACACTTTAAAAACCATATAAAGCGCATAAACACCATCCTAATCATCTGTGGGTGTGTCCCAAACCACCCAAACACACTACATGTGACTACACTACCATACCACAAGGCATTATGGGATATCATGTTGGATATTCAACATGTTCGTGTTTAATTTAATGTTAAAGTTCCAGTGGGAAGAGACGAGAACTCCCTCCTGCTGTCGGCACTCAATTACAGCTGTCAATCAATCACACATCCAACACTTCCTTTAATCAGCTGTCAGTCAGCTGCAGCCTCCAGCAGGGAGACACTACAATACCCAGCATGCAACACAAAGCAGGAAACACCTGGCTGGATAAAGAGAGGAATGTAGAGACAGGGACTGGTGATGAGAGAGAGAGAGAGAGAGAGAGAGAGAAAGGGAACACAAAAGAAGCAGGAGGCAGCCATGGAGGCACACCTGGGTAAAAAGAAGAACAAGAAAAAGGAGGAATGTAGAGAGAGAGAGAGAGAAAGAGACACAGACACTCAGGGACAAAAAAACTGACTGAAAGAAAATAAAGACTGCACGTAATGATATGTGTGTGTTCTTGGTGTGATTTTGAGAGAGAGAGAGAGAGAGAGAGAGAGAGAGAGAGATGTTGATGTCATGTGACGTGTGTGTTGTCTAAGAAACCAAAATGAAATGTGGTGTGTGCTTTTGTGTCTTACTTTCATAATGCCTTTCTTTGTCATAATGGGTTTTGTGTGTGTTGTGTATGCATGTGTGTTTATGTGTATGAGTGAGTGTGTGTGTGTGTGTGTGTGAGTGTGTATGAGTGAGTGTGTGTCAGTGTGTGTGAGTGTGTGTATGTGTATGAGTGTGTGTGTATGTGTGTGAGTGTGTGTGTATGAGTGTGTGTGTGTGTGTGTATGTGTATGAGAGAGACCCACGTGTACAGGGTAGATCCAGTGTGTCCGTTGGAGCGCGGTAGTACTGCGGGCGACACATACATGAAGCGGCTCCCGTCTCTCCTGTGTGAGTCGATTCGGGACACGGAGAACACGGACCAGCACCAGGACTCAACTTGAAGTGACCTGCGGGACATGCTGGGGTGGGGGGCAGGCGAGAGAGAGAGAGGAAGGGGGAGGGTGGGGGGGTGCATTACTGCATTTCAGATGCAAACAGTTGCACAATGTGGTCTACACTCTTGTATTCATACACACACACACACACACACACACACACACACACAAAACCCCATTATATAAAGACAAACAGAAGTGGAGGATCCATTCATCACTGTCGAGATATGTAAACAACATAAATTTGACATTTGTACAGTCTCTTCTTATCATCTTACTACTCTCTCTCTCTCTCTCTCTCACACACACACTCTCTCTCTCTCTCACACACATACACATACATACACTCTCTCCCTCACACACACTCTCTCGCTTTCACACAAACAAACGCTCTCGCTCTCTCACACACACTGTCATTATGTGCTCCATGATGTCATACTATAAGTGTCATACTATAAGTGTCTATCAGTAAATATGAGAGTATAGCTGCAGCGTTAGCCCTGTGTATTGTTAGCGAAGGTTAGCGGTGTGATCAGCAGGACTCAGAAAGGGACTGAGGCTCCAATTCCATCCCCAAAACAACCTCATCTATCACTCCACCCCATCACTCAAGAGAATCAGAGGGGAGGGGTGAGTGAGAGTGAGAGAGTGTGTGTGAGAGAGAGAGAGAGAGAGAGAGAGATAGAGTGTGTGTGTGTGTGTGATTATCAAGAAGTTGAACGCTGAGTTTGATTAACAGTAAGCTTTTCCACTGCCTCTGATGTAGCATTATCAGTACACACACACACACACAGCAATAAACTGAGATGTGATCATGGGAGAACAGGAACACACATGTCGACAGAAGTCTGTGTGTGTCTGTGCGTGTGAGGAAACACCCCGTGTCAATTCTAATCTCAGGCGGTGATGACATCACTGTACAGTTCAGCATGGCTTTCTTTCCCAGCTAATATAAATAACTATCTCTCTCTCTCTTTCTCTCTCTCTCTCTCTCACATACGCACACAGCTGAAGTTGCTTTACTGGTAAATATTTATTTGATTAAAATGCTGAAGTCGTGTGTGAATAAAACCTATTATGAAGGATAGATACAGAGACTGAACATCAGATAATAATGGAGTGATTAGTGCACACACACACGCAGACACGCGCACGCACAGATATGGGGGAATAACGAGTTTGCACAGTAATACAGGTTCATTTTGAAGTGACACATTTACCCTAATCATACAGAGGGGTAAATGTGTCACTTCTCACACACTCTCTCTCACTCTCTCATACTCACATGCAGTCTTCATCGATTCCTCCTCACACATAATTCCATGCAGACGATTCTGCCTTGCTAATTATTCACATTGCCTTACTGTGTGTGTGTGAATGTGTGTGTGTGTGGCCCAACTCTGACCTGCCTTTAACATTAGTATACAAGAATATAGGGGAGCTGCACACACACACACACACACACACACACACACACACACACACACACACACACACACAGTAAGACAAGGTGATAATTAGCAAGGCAGAAACGTCTGCATGGAATTATGTGTGTGAGGAGGAATAGATGGAGACTGCATGTGAGTATGATAGAGAGAGAGACTGAGAGAGAGTGTGAGAGAGTGTGTGAGAGAGAGAGTGAGATATATATATATATAGAGAGAGAGAGAGAGAGAGAGAGAGAGAGATAGTGAGAGTGTGTGTGAGAGAGTGAGAGAGAGCGTGAAATAGTGATAGTGTGGGAGAAAGAGAGAGAGAGTGAGTGAGAGAGAGAGAGAGTGAGCGTGAGAGAGAGCGAGAAAGAGATAGTGTGAGAGAGTGCGAGAGTGCGAGAGTGTGAGAGAGCGTGAGAGAGTGCGAGAGAGTGCGAGAGTGTGAGAGAGCGTGAGAGAGAGCGAGAGTGTGAGAGAGAGAGAGAGAGTGTGAGAGAGAGAGAGAGTGTGAGAGAGAGTGTGAGAGAGAGAGAACTGACACTCTGCACAGAGCTTCTCCACTTCGGGACAGTTCATCATCCTCTCTCCTTCTGTCTCCCCCTCTTTCCCAATCTCTCTCTGTCCTGTAGTCTCTCTCTCTCACACACACGCACTCTCTCTCTCTCACACACATGCACTCTCTCTCTCTCTCACACAGAGGCACTCGCTCTCTCTCTGATTTTGATTAATTGTAGTTAATCAGACAAATCAAAACACACTCTGAATTAACTCTGATTAAAACCACCACTTGTGCATGTGTATACTGTGTGTACGAGTGTGCATACTGTGTGTGTACTGTGTGCATGTACGTGCATGTACATTGTGTGTGTATACTGTGTGTGTACGTGAGTGTGCATACTGTGTGTGTGTGTGTGTGTGTATACTGTGTGCGTGTATATCCTGTGTGTGTACGTGAGTGTGTGTGTGTGTACTGTGTGCGTGTACGTGCGTGTATATTGTGTATGTATCCTGTGTGTGTACGTGAGTGCGTATACTGTATGCGTGTATACTGTGTGTGTGTGTGTATCCTGTGTGTGTGTACGTGAGTGTGTATACTGTGTGCGTGTATCCTGTGTGTGTGTGTGTACGCGAGTGTGTATACAGTGTGTGTGTACGTGCATGTATACTGTGTGCGTGCGTGTACGTGTGTGTATACTGTGTGCGTGTGTACGTGAGTGTGTATACTGTGTGCGTGTATCCTGTGTGTGTGTGTGTGTGTGTATACTGTGTGCGTGTATATTGTGTGTGTATCCTGTGTGTGTACGTGAGTGTGTGTGTGTGTACTGTGTGCGTGTACGTGCGTGTATATTGTGTATGTATCCTGTGTGTGTACATGAGTGCGTATACTGTATGCGTGTATACTGTGTGTGTGTGTACGTGAGTGCGTATACTGTATGCGTGTATACTGTGTGTGTGTATGTCCTGTGTGTGTGTGTGTATGTGAGTGTGTATACTGTGTGCGTGTATCCTGTGTGTGTGTACGTGCATGTATACTGTGTGTGTGTACGTGTGTGTATACTGTGTGCGTGTGTACGTGAGTGTGTATACTGTGTGTGTGTAATTGCATACATTAGGTACTCGCACCACCACACCCCTTCAGAATCTCCTTTTTCGCTCTCTATTAAGCTCTGTGTGGCACTCGACCTTTAGAACCTTTCACCTCTGACCCAGTGGTACACCACCCACCCTTACTAGGAGTTTCACCCCCCCCTTCCCTACCTACGCCTAATTGGTCGGGTCATTAATGTTCCTTTGTGCTAGACCTTCTTTGTTTCATTGCTGTGGCCTGGAGGTGTGTGTGTGTGACAGAAGGGTGGGTGTATGTAAGGGAATGAATGCTGAGTCAGTAAGTAATTGAGTGAAGGGCTTGAGGGGTGTGTGTGTGTGTGTGTGTGTGTGTGTGTATCACTCCCACAGACAGAACAGCTGTTCCGATTTAGCACAGCAGATGATGAACTTTTAACACAATGCAGACTGCCCATCTCTCTCACACACACAAACAGACACACACACAAACTACAGGATCATCATTTAGTTAAATGGAAAAACTCAAAGTAATGTGTGGGGAGTTGGGGGGGTTCATTATAAAAACACGAGCTCAGTTGGATCTGGTGGTGAGTTCGGACGAACTCCATCACTCTCACCACTTCCCCCTTTAGTGTTTTGGCGGCGCAGTAATTGGCATCACACCGAATAGGTCCTGGGTTCAATTCGAGGGCGTTTCTCTGTGAAGTTTGCACGTTCTCCCTGTGCTTGTGTGGGTTTCCTTCCACAGTCTAAAGACATGCACATTAGACTAACTGTTGGCCCTTCAATGGTCTGGTGAACTGTTCAGGGTGTACCCTGCCTTTACCCAGAGTCAACCTAGATAGGCTCCACCCTCCCCGTGACCCTAATAGGATTAAGAGATTCCTATTTGATTAGTTATTTCAAACTGTAACTGATTCATTTTTGATTCAGTTTATTTCCATTTGATTCATGTTTGAGTCTTTCTGACATTTAATATTTGATTCATATCTAATTCATTTTTTATTTCTTTCCTTTCCAATTTTAATCACTTTGAACTTACATGGCTCCTCTTTTCTCTTATCCTTCCTTCCCATGTGATTCATATTTGAAATGCGTTTGATTCATAATTAATTTGTATTCCTTCCCATCTGATCTGAAGTTGATTTGCATTTGAGTCGGTCACAAATGATTCTTTCCTTCCAGATTCATCTTCACTCCCTCTCTTCCCTTCTATTTGACTCATGTTTCATTTGAATTTGATTCCAATTTAATTCCTGTGTGTGTGTGTGTGTGTGTGTGTGTATACACTGTTACAGAAAAATAATCAACTTTTTCCAGGATGAAGACTAGACAGCTGTTTTGTAACAAAAAAAAACTCCCCCTCACAAACAAACGTGTGTGTGTGATGTTATTTTGCAGTAATGTAATAAATGATGATGAAACTCACAGAAACATTTTTTCTCCCTCTATTTTCCCTTCACTCCCATTTTTCACTGCTTTCTATCAGCTCTTTGCTTTCGCTCCTGCCGAGACTCTGACATTGTTAGTCACTCGACCTCCGTCCGACCTCTCACTCTATCTTCTGCTGCTTTCTCTCACTCGCTCTCTTTTCACTCTTTTCTGAAGTGTTTCATTTGGGTTCAAAGCCCCTTTTCACCTAATTCACTACTTTCTGTGTCCCGTCTCTCGCCATCACCCTCTCCATCTCATTCTCAGTCTCTCTCACACACACACACACACACACACACACACACACTCTCACTGCTTCCTTCTCTCCTCTTGAACAGTGTGAAAGTCGCAGCTGCTGTCAGTGTGAATTTATGTTAGTCCTGCAACACGGACTCTCATGGGAGAACACGAGAGAGAGAGAGAGAGAGAGAGAACAGAGGTGTAAAAAAAGATATTGCAGATAAAAATGTTCACACCATATAAGTAAAACTCAGTACTCTCAAAAGTGCGACAATGTGGTGTGTGTGCGTATGTGTGTGTGTGTGCGTATGTGTTTAAGTTGTCGTCTATAATAAAAAAAATTTCAGTTTCCACCTCTCTCTGTCTCTCTCTCTCATTCCTACGCTCACTGCCATGTTCTTTCGACACCTCTCTCTTTTTCTCTCTCCTCCATCCTCATCCCTTCATTCCACCCCTCATTCTCTCTCACCTTTATTGTCTCTACTTCCTTCCCTCCTCTTCTCTCCTTCATCTCAACCTCCACCTCCTTAATCCCTTCCTCCTTTCATCTCTCCGCTCTCTCTCTCTCTTTCATCCCACGATGCACTGCAGTCTGGTTTAATTCAAATGTATGTAAATTTTATGCTAATTGGATAAAGCTGATTCGGTACGCTTCAAACTGACCAGATCCTCCTGAAATGTCATGGCAGCTCACCTTTCATCACACTTCACACACACAAACACACACACACACTATCTTACCCCTGCACTCGAGCTCCCCCGAGCCGGCCTCGTACCCTGGCGAACATGTGCAGCTGCTGCTCGGCTGATCCACCCACTGCCCGTCTTCGGCGCAGAACATTTTGGGCGCTCTCGCCTTAGGTCCATGCAGCACGGCGTTACTCACACACTCACCCACGGCCTCCTGCACCAGAGAGCGTGGGATTGTCTCGGGGAAGACAGACAGCGAACGTGTGAGGGAAGGACACTTCTTGAAAAAGACGCGAACGGAGAGCAGGGCCATGCACGCCCCCTGAGCATGAAACGCTAAATAAAAGCCGCGCTTGCTCAGAGGACCCAGGCGCAGCGTCTTCACGTTGAATTTTTTCTCGCCTCCTTTGCGGAGCAGGTAGTCCGCTGCTACCGTGTCCACCTACAAAGGTCAAAGTGCAAAAGTTAATGTGCTTGGAGGATCAACTGTAACAAACATTTAGACAGGTTCCTCTCAGGTTTCTTTCGGGTTCGAGATCATCTGGGTACTAAAAGTGGGTTCAGTGTCTACGAGTCCCACGTAAAACCGGTAGTGAGCTACAGAAGAGTGGACTGAGACACAGCCGGAGATACACAGCTCTAATTAGGACTCTTTCCAACAAGCAGTGGTCAGTGAGGACACCATAAATAGGTCAAATGTGAAACAACCTGGGGTGTTGTAGGAGGGGTTCAAAATGTCAGCAGATGAAAGGTTAACGGTTAAAAGATCTCCTAATGTGCATCTATAAAACCTGAATGAGACTGAAAAACCTCCCCACCCCGAGCCCTACGCTCGACTGACCTCGTGACTATTCATCACCACATCATTGGGGACACATGAATACCATGTGGGTGTGGTCAATCAAAGGTGAGTGTACCTTGATGTAAGGGTTCTCCATCCAGGCAGGGTGTGTGGCTGTAGCGTCGTCCGTGTCGCTCTCGTAGTAGTAGAGGTTAAAGGTCTCCTTGCAAGAGCGGTGGTGTGTGCTGCGAGACGAACACTCGATCATGGTGAAGCGCAGCTCCACGTAAACCTGCGAGGCTCCGCGACGCGCAATCAGCTTACTGCGCAACCAGTGACTAGCCGAACCATCGTTCTGACAGATCTGATATGTCCGCACGCTGTTATTCTCGTCATCCAGACCACTCACTTCCTCCCACAGACCACTCGCCTCCTATAGGACAGAGAGAGAGAGAGAGAGAGAGAGAGATGAAAAAGGAGAAAGGGATGGAGAGAGAATATGATTAATTATAATTTATGTACTAAAAAAATGGAAGAGTTACAAGTTTAATTCTAAATAAATTTATGGATCACTGGAATTATTCAGTAGTCGATGTGCACTTACCTTACAATAATAATAACAATAATTATAATACCCTATGACAAACATTACTGTGTACACACACACCCACACACCCACGTTCTCTAATCGTTATCACAGTCACCAGTACACCCGAGTGGACAACACTTCTGGAGCATTCCACTTTTACTTCACTGGAACGAACAGACGCAGACATGTTTCTTCTTGACCACACCCCTCTACACACAGCCAGCTCAATGACGACCTGCTGTACGACTGGAGATGATGATCTGGCTGCGCTGGTCAAGGGGGCATGAACTTTTGGCCATGCAGAGAATATGATGGTTAAAAAACTGGACCCAGGGATCTGCTACGCAGGACGCACCTGGAATCTGATTTCCTTTTTCATGATCAGATTAATGAAGGAGCGATCAGTCACATGCGGGGACACGTACAGGCTCGCACACACGAGTAAATAAGGACAGAGAAGATTCAGACTCTGTGTCTCACCGTAGAACTGGGCGGCCGTGGGAAAGTCGTCCACTTCAGATCTGACGTCTCTGTCTTCGTGTTCATTAAAACCTCTGTGGAGAAAACAGAATTTTAGGATCGCAGTCTCAGACAAGGGTTCACACACCACTGCCCTACTTTCTCACACCCCCTCTCAGACACTGATAATGCTCTGTGTGTGTCAAACATCATGTATCGTAACACCGTTTATCAGTGTAGAGTTCTCTCTCGCTCACACACACACACACAGGGGTGTGACGCAGCAAAAATAAGAAAAGCAGCTTGAGAAGCTTCATATAAAAACACGAGCATCTAAATAAGGGTCTCTCTCTCTCTCTCTCTCTCTCTCTCTCTCTCTCTCTCTCACACACACACACACTTTCACTCCATCTGTCTACATGTCTTTTATAAATATCACGCAGTGTGTGAATTTTCTGGGAAAGAGACGGATATGGGAACAAGGACATGATTGAATTCTCTCTCTTTCACACACACACACACACAGTGTTGATATTAAATGTTCTGTGAATGATATTTCATTCTTTGTGATAAAGTTATCTAATCGCGCCGAGGTGTGGTCTATAGTTTCATTAGCGTTTCCATGACGATGCAGATGTGACGTGTTTTACGTGAGGAGCTGCAGCTTTACACATCAGAGAGAGAGAGAGAGAGAGAGAGAAAGAGAGAGAGAGAGTGGGAGGGGAGTCCCCAGCTGAAAATAGAGGGTGACACGGGAGTGGATTTTCTCTCCTGTCCCATCCCACTAGCACAGAAAAAAAAATCCTGTCCCATCCCACTCCTGGTAAAATGACTTCCATCCCATCCCGCTCCCATTCAGAATGACTCCCGCTCCTGTACCGCTCCCATTTTTTCTTTTAGCAATACACTGAATTTGACCTGATCTTCTTCCCATTCTTTTTTAGATTACTTTATGTTCTGCAGTTTTATTTTAAAAGATATGGCAACAGAAACAGTTCATCTGTGGTAATATAGGGAGGCATTTATTTCATTAATCCAAACAAAAACTTCACTAAAGGGGACAAAACATAAATAATACATGGCCTGTGGTCCATGTTACTATTTATAGTTTTTTTATAAAGGACAAGCTGCTAAGTCCCCGTTTCTTGCTCTTCAGAAGGTCAGTTTCAGAAAAAAAAAACCTTAGTTGAATAAACCCAAACATAACATATGATGTTGCATTTTACTAATTTATTGAGCTCTTGTTCCCAGTAAACAGTGACATTACTTTTGTTTTAAATTCAACAAAAAACGCTGTGTACCGCTGGTGTTTACTCCCTCCATTGTTGCTGTTCTTTTAATTCCAGCAAGAAGCAACAGCCGGAAGCTCTGTTGGCTTCTGGGCCATGTAGTTCCTTAACTTGTGTTACAGCGTCGGCTTATTGAAAGAAATCTACAAAATGGCAGCATCTGTCCTTTTTCTTGTTTTGTTACTTGTCCTACTGGTTGGTTCCCACTCCCGTCTGCTCCTGCTAACTTTTCTATCCTGTACCGTCCAAGTCACGTGATTAATAGTGAAGTTAACTCCCATCCAGTGAGAAATCCCACAGGAATCCCGTGACATGTGGGACTCCCTAAAAAATGTCAGCTTCTGGCTGGGAATAAGCAAAAATCCCCTCGTCTGCTCCAGGACATGTTGTGTTAACCAATCAGACAAGGCTAAAAATTTACATTTAAAACAGCATGTGAATAAAGGTAACAAATACTGATTTCAGACCCATCTCCCTCTTCCTCTTCTCTACACTTGTCTCTCCCTCATCCCTCTCTCCACAGTCGTCTCTCTCCCTCATCCTCCTCACACTCGTCTCTCATCCTCTGCTCCACACCCATCTCTCTCTTCTTCCTCCTCTCCACACTTGTCTTTCTTGCTCTCCCTCTCTTATCTCCTCCCCACACTCGTCTCTCTTCCTCCTCTCTACACCCGTCTCTCTCTCCCTCTTCTCCACAATTGTCTCTCTCTTCCTCACCCTCCTCTCTACACTCGTCTCTCACTCCCTCTCTCTTCTCTACACTCGTCTCTCTCTCTCTCTCCCTTCATCTCTGTGATGTTCATTACTTATTGATGTTGGGGTGTGTTTTAATCAGTCGCTGTTCCACTCGTTTCGGCCTTCTCTTTCATCTAAAAATAAATCCGCATAATATCTCTCTTTCTATTCTGTAATCCCCCCCCCCCCCCCCCCCCCAACCCAACCCAGGAGGAAAAGCTCCTCTGTTCCTGGTTCTCGTCCCGCCCCGCTGTCTGCTTCACTCCGTATGTATCTGGGTCGAGTGTTTTGTGAATCTTGGATCCTGCTGTTATGTCAGTTTCGTGTACAAATGCACACACACACACACACACACACACACACACACACACACACACACACTTTTACACACATACTCACTCATACACAAGCAAACACACTTTTACAACCCACTGTTTTTCAAGAACTTTATTTAAAACCATTTTCAAGATGCACACACCCACCATCCTCACACACCATCCACACACACATCCTCTCTCTCTCACACACACACAAAACATCCTCTCACCAACACACACCATCATCCATCCTCACACACACACCATCCTCACACAGACACACCATCCTTACACACACCTACACCCCTCCACACTCTCACTCTTCAATTCTCATACTTATACACTCACTAGTGTACCTGTGTGTGTGTGTGTGTGTATACACCTTGGTGTTAAGATAATCACAACCACTTGTGTTTTGATCTTCACTCTGTTATTATCTTTCATGGGGCAGGAAAAGCTTGCATGCCGGGTGTGTGCGCGTCCCATCCTGCCGCGGTGATATACCCAATTCATAAACCAAACCACGGATTATTGTTCAGTTGGTAAAATGAACAGTTGTGTGCACGCACCCAAGAAAACACAGGTACACCTGCGTGCCTGTGGCGGACTTGTCTTTATGATGTCGTCAGCGCGAGCCAGTGGTTTGTTAAAGGAGGATTAGGGCTGCGGCAGATTTTTTGTTAGTTGCGGCATGTTTCCTGTCAGCGTGAGAAGTTAATTCACTATTTATACCAACCTCTTTGAAGTTAACTCACTCACTCACACGCACTCACACACAGTTGTAGGCAGCGAGTCGGTGACCTTAATCTAAAAGTTATGTCCTAACCAATTTAAGCACACACACTCCAATTCTCTTTAATTACACAGAAACACACACTTCCTCTCTCTTTCTTTCACTCACTTTCTCTTTCTCTATAATTGGCACTGTCCTCCCTCCTTAATTAAAGTGAGAGACTAATTGTAGCCCGGCACGGCTCCGGTGTTTACAGGGCTACCGTTTACCTTCTAGAGCAGGAGGGAGAGAGGGAGGGGCAGACCGAAACGGAAAGAGAGGGAGAGATAAGGAAAGATATATAGATATAGACATAGATGTAGATATATATATATATATATATATATATATATATAGAGAGAGAGAGAGAGAGACAGAGAGAGAGAGAGAGATTAACACAGTAAAAGAAATAAAGCAGAAATCAGGTGAGAAGAAGAATGTGTGCAGACAGATAGAGGAAAGGAGAAAGGAGGAAAGATAGAGAGGGTGAGAGAGAGAGAGAGAGAGAGAGAGAGAGAGAGAATGACAGGAGGGATTACAGACTAATGCACAAACACCAGTGAAAGTGTGGAGTGATGAACTACTGCGGCATGAAAACACACACCTGTCTCCCTGTCTGTCTGTGTGTGTGCTTATTAAGCATATGTCTGCACACCCCTGTGTACAAGCACACACACACACCAGGATCACTGCCTGTCATTTGCATGCTGTATTTATTCCTACATCAGTCCTTCGTCTGTGTGTGTGTGTGTGTGCGAGTGGCATCCAGCTTTGACATGCAAATACATATGCACATGCGCGCACACACGCACACGCACGCGCACGCACACACACACACACAAAGAGAGAGAGAGAAAGAAAAAGAGTTTGTATTCGAGCATGCAGAGGCTTGCTGATCTCAGTGCGCGTGTGTGTGTGTGTGTGTGTGTGTGTGTGTTGGTTCGAAAAGCAGATTCCTCTGGCTCAGTTTCTGTCTTGAGTGAGACACCTGAACACACACACCCACCCACACAGACTCACACACACTTAAACTATGCATGCTTTTTTTCTTTTTCATCCCCTCATTTCTTCTCCCATCTCTACTCTTGATGACTGAGCTTAGGGTGTGTGTGAGCATGCATAACAGAGGGTGTGTGTGTGTGTGTGCGTGCGTGCGTGTGTGTCAGTCAGCCTTGGGGCTCTGTAACTCATTTAAGTTCCTGTCATGAACACATTACAGAGTGTAACTTCACCAGATTTACGTGTGTGTGTGTGTGTGTGTGTGTGTGTGTGTGTGTGTGTCAAGAGTCTTCCCTGCTATACACTGCCTTCTGTACACCACCAAGTTACACAATAAAGTTTTAGGGGTTTGTGTGTGTGTGTGTGTGTGTGTGTGTGTGTGTGTGTGTGTGTGTGTTTCAGAGAGGGAGAGTGTTACAGAATACTAATAGCTTGTTTGGTGTTCATGCGTATCTGTACTCAAGTGTGTGACTCATACTTAAATCTCTCTCTCACACACTCACACCTGATCCTCATGTGTGTTTAAGGTAGGTGTGTGTGTGTGTGTGATTAGTAATAAAATCAAAGAATCTTAAAATTATACTGAAGATAAATGTAAACACACGGACATCTGTTTAAAATCATGCGTGCACACACACACACACTTGTTTTTACCCACTTTAGATGAGAAGCTATTTGTCATGTCTCTTTATCTTATCGATCATTCCTCTCTCTCTCTCACCTTTTCTAACCCAGTCCCCCCCAATCACCCCCCCTGATTGTGTGACTCTCAGAGGGGTCAGAGGTCTCTCCTCGTCCCCAGCTGTGAGAGGCGAGTGGGAGGACAGAAAGAGAGAGAGAGAGAGAGAGAGAGAGAGAGAGAGAGAGAGAGAGAGAGAGAATATCTGATACACATCCATCAATGCTGTGTGGACACCGATGAGTCGGCTGAAGAGCGAATCATCAACCAAACGCCAACTCAGAGTGTGTGAACTGAGAGACCTCCCCCCCTTCTCTCTCTCTCTCACACACACATACATACACACACACACACTAAACTCTACAGACAGTGAGAAGATACAGCCCTGAAGATTAGACCAAAGACACAGAACAACCGATTCAGTCTTCAAGAAGCTAATCATAAGATTAGAAAGAGAGAAAGAGAGAAAGAAAGAAAGAGAGAGAGAGAGCCATGGGGTAAATAAAGGGCACAGAGAGATGATAAAGAGAGAGTTCAGGAAAAAGCCAAAGTGAACGGGATAAATACACAAGGAGAGAGAGAGAGAGAGAGAGAGAGAGAGAGAGAGAGAGAGAGAGAGAGAGAGAGAGAGGGGAGAGAGAGAAAGGAAACTGCTGCTTTAAATGCAAATCCCCGTCTTATAAAAATCGGTTCCGTTTAATAGGATTGCTGGGCTGCAAAGCTGCATTTCCACAGCGGGAGAGAAAAAAACATCAGCACTGCAATAAACGAGTGCAGAACCAGGGAGAGAGGGAGAGAAAGATGAAAGACCCATCATCATGTGCTAATGTCACCAACATTCAACACAAGTGCTTGTGTTTGTTCAAACAGCTACAATGAGCCTCAGTGTGTGTGTGTGTGTGTGTGTGTGTGTGTGTGTGTGTGTGTGTGTGTGTGTGTGTGTGTGTGTGTGT
>JAOUQZ010010564.1:0-15673 GCA_028564935.1 Neosilurus hyrtlii
CCCCCTTTAAACACCCCTTTATACACTTCTTTAAACACTCCTTTAACCACTCCTTTAAATACCTTTTTATACACCCATTTAAACACTCCTTTTAACACCCCTCTATACACCCCCTTTAAACACCCCTTTAAACACCATTTAAACACCCATTTATACACTCCTTTTAAACACTCCTTTAAACACTCCTTTAAACACCCATTTAAACACCCCTTTAAACACTCCTTTATACACCCATTTAAACACCCCTTTATACACCCCCTTTAAACACCCATTTAAACACCCCTTTAAACACCCCTTTATACACCCATTTAAACACTCCTTTAAACACCCCTTTATACACCCATTTAAACACCCCTTTTAAATACCCCTTTTAAACACCACCTTAAACACTCCTTTAAACACCCCTTTATACACCCCTTTATACACCCCTTTAAACACCCCTTTATACACCCATTTAAACACTCCTTTTAACACCCCTTTATACACCCCCTTTAAACACCCATTTAAACACTCCTTTTAACACCCCTTTATACACCCACTTTAAACACCCCTTTATACACCGCTTTAAACACTACTTTAAACACCCCTTAATACACCCATTTAAACACTCCTTTAAACACCCCTTTAAACACTCCTTCAAACACCCCTTTAAACACTTCTTTAAACTCCTTTAAATACCTTTTTAAACACTCCTTCAAACACCCTTTAAACACCCCTTTAAACACCCCTTAAACACTCCTTTAAACACCTCTTTAAAATCTCTTTTATACACTCCTTTAAACACTCCTTTAAACACCCCTTCAAACACCCCTTCAAACACCCCTTCAAACGCCCCTTTAAACGCCTCTTTACACGCTCCTTTAAACACTCCTTTAAACACTCCTTTAAACACCCCTTCAAACACCCCTTTAAACACCCCTTTACACGCTCCTTTATACACTCCTTCAAACACCCCTTTAAACACCCCTTTAAACACCCCTTCAAACACCCCTTTACACGCTCCTTTATACACTCTTTTAAACTCTACTTTAAACACTCCTTCAAACACTCCTTCAAACACTTCTTTAAACACCCCTTCAAACACTCCTTTAAACACTCCTTTATACACCCATTTAAACACTTATTTTAACACCCCCCTTTAAACACCCCTTTATACACTTCTTTAAACACTCCTTTAACCACTCCTTTAAATACCTTTTTATACACCCATTTAAACACTCCTTTTAACACCCCTCTATAGACCCCCTTTAAACGCCCCTTTAAACACCATTTAAACACCCATTTATACACTCCTTTTAAACACTCGTTTAAACACCCATTTAAACACCCCTTTATACACCCTCTTTAAACACCCATTTAAACACCCCTTTAAACACCCCTTTATACACTCCTTTAAACACTCCTTTAAACACCCCTTTAAACACCCCTTTTAAACACCCCCTTAAACACTCCTTTAAACACCCCTTTATACACCCCTTTAAACACCCCTTTAAACACTCCTTTATACACCCCTTCAAACAACCCTTCAAACGCCCCTTTACACGCTCCTTTATACACTTTTTTAAACACCCCTTTAAACACTCCTTTAAACACCCCTTCAAACACCCCTTTAAACGCCCCTTTACACGCTCCTTTAAACTCTCTTTTAAACACCCCTTCAAACACCCCTTCAAACACCCTTTCAAACACCCCTTTACACGCTCCTTTATACACTCCTTCAAACACCCCTTTAAACACCCCTTCAAACACCCCTTTACACGATCCTTTATACACTCTTTTAAACTCTCCTTTAAACACTTCTTCAAACACTCCTTTAAACACCCCTTCAAACACTCCTTTAAACACTCCTTTATACACCCATTTAAACACTCATTTTAACACCCCTTTATACACCCCCTTTAAACACCCCTTTATACACTTCTTTAAACACTCCTTTAACCACTCCTTTAAATACCTTTTTATACACCCATTTAAACACTCCTTTTAACACCCCTCTATACACCCCCTTTAAACACCCCTTTAAACACCATTTAAACACCCATTTATACACTCCTTTAAACACTCCTTTAAACACCCCTTTATACACCCATTTAAACACTTCTTTAAACACCCCTTTAAACACCCTTTTATACACCCCTTTAAACACCCCTTTTAACACCCTTTTATACACCGCTTTAAACACCCCTTTAAACACTCCTTTAAACACTCCTTTATACACCCATTTAAACACCCCTTTAAACACCCCTTTAAACACCCTTTTATACACCCCTTTAAACACCCCTTTAAACGCCCCTTTACACGCTTCTTTATACACTCCTTCAAACACCCCTTTAAAAACCCCTTCAAAGACCCCTTCACACACTCCTTTAAACACTCTTTTATACACTCCTTTTAACACCCCTTTAAACACCCATTTAAACACTCCTTCAAACACTCCTTCAAACACCCCTTTAAACACCCCTTTAAACACTCCTTTGAACACTCCTTTATACACCCATTTAAACACTCCTTTTAACACCCCTTTAAACACCTATTTAAACACCCATTTAAACACTCCTTCAAACACTCCTTCAAACACCCCTTTAAACACTCCTTTGAACACTCCTTTATACACCCATTTAAACACTTTTTTTAACACCCCTTTATACACCCCCTTTAAACACCCCTTTAAACACCCCTTTAAACACTCCTTCAAACACCCCTTTTAAACACCCCTTAAACACTCCTTTAAACACCCCTTTATACACCCCTTTAAACGCCCCTTTAAAAACCCGTTTAAAAACTTCTTTAAACACTCCTCTGCGTTTTAGTACTTTATAGTGTTTCCAATATTGATTACAGTGGAGTTAAATTTAAGGATGAATGTCTCGACTGTAAACAGCACTGTTTGTGCAGCTGTTTGGATTCATTTAATATTTAGCGCTGATGTACTGTTTTGGCTATGAATGAGGGCCTGTCTTTATTTTACAGACACACACACACACAGCTTCTTCCAGGTTAAACAAAATGGGTGAAGTATCCAGTATCCTATTTTGTGTGTAAGTTGTAGAGAAACCCAGAGACTGATCCAGCAGCTGCAAAAAGGGCTATGGCTCTCTAACTCTGTGATTAAGTTGCTGGATTACTGATTATAAGGTTGTTAGTTCAATCTCAGCACTAATAAACTGCCACTGCTGGGTCTTCAACTGCACGATTAGATCAATGAAATAAATGTTACTTTCTTGGGTGGTGTAGGGGTTCGCATGTCCGCCTCACCGCGAGAAAGGTCCTAGGAGTCTGTGTGGAGTTTGCATGTACAGTGCCTTTGCTTAGAGTTGGTTAGGATAGGCTTCAGCCTCCCTAAAGAAAAAAAGTGTGTGTGTGTGTGTGTATATATAAACCTTCCCTACATTTGCTAAAACTTATGGATGGCTGGATTGGATTTCCATCTCAGTTTTGTTTTGAAAAGAAAAAAATCTGCATATTTCCTACACACAATGTGCCTCCCGCCATCTCACACACGTGTTATAAAAATATATTTGATCGCGTGGTCATCCCGGTGATCATTACGATGTATTAGGGTCTGAAACTAATCAAACAAGGAAAACAATTTAAAAGCCATGTATATTATTATTGTTATTATTATTATTATTGTTATATAGCTATAGTAATATATTTATTAAGCATAACTGTTTTGGATTATCCCCCTTGTGAATAAATCAGGGTATTTTTGGAAATATATCACCCAGTCTGGCAAAATGGGTCACAGTGACCAAAAATTCAAACTTGAGTTAGCCGTACCATTTTAAAGCTTAGAGTCTCCTCTTTTAAGTTTGAATTTTTGATCACTGTGACTCATTTTGCCATCTGGGTTTATTAAGTGTCACTTGTAAAGTGTTTTTAGTGAATTGGATGGTATTAATCATGTACATTTTTTCCATTTCAATCATTAGTTTGAAACTTTATTTAACCATGGGTAAGTGACCTTGACATACTTTTTTCTTATAACCAGGCTTGTGCTAAAAATAGTTATGATTTTAGAGTAGATCAGACACTAAGCTAAAAAATTATATATAATTTGCCCATATTGAAAAAATCACCAAAATTGGCCCTAACAAGTAAACCTCTTGTTCCTCTGTGTTTTGCGCCATATGAGACATGTTATAGTACTCTCAGGAAAATATTATATCTTTAGCAAAAATTATACCTTCTCATATATGGGCCGATAAAAATGGAAAAAGCTTATCGCGCCTGTAATTTGAATGCTTGTTGAAAAAACTGACAGGGTGTACCAGAATACAAGTTAGATCCATGAAAAGATCAAGGTCTAAATAATAGATGTACCAAATATGTAAAGTTGGTGCTCTGAAAAAAACTATTTTATTCAAGCTGTTGAATGTCGAAGTTTTCTGACGATTCACTAGCTACACACTTATTAAGCTCTCATTACAATGCTGGTCATCAGTTTCTGCATGTATGCTGCGGTAGCAGAATTGGGTCTGATGTCATCAACTTGTGTAATCCTATTGGCCTGCTGACCAGAATAAAACTGGTGACTTGCTAGTTGATTTCAGTAGAAGTCGCTTTACAGGAACGATAAGCTAAATATTTAAATTAATAAATAAAACATTTAAAGGTTTGGTTCCATTGATAAGAACCTCCTGCAGGTAGAACCTGATTGTTAGGGTCCCTGCGATGGCCTGGCGAGCTGTCCAGGGTGTACTCTGCCCTCGCTCAGAGTCAGCTGAGATGGGCGCGAGCCTCCCCGCAACCCTAATTAGGATTAAGCGGCTCAGAAAATGATGAAATGAAAATGGTAGGGTTCAATTATTTCTAAAAAGGCCTGTCTGTAAATTAGTTGAAATAAATAATTCTATTGTAATTAAAATAATTTGCATGTAACTGCCAGCAAGTCCAAGATTGGCCACCACTGCAAATTGCACCCAAGAGCAGGATGTGAACTTATTCCAGTTCTTGTCTTCATCGTGTAGCTTGTGTGTGATGAGCAGTGTTACGCACTCTGGCAGGAAGAACACCCGAATCGGGGTGTTTATATAAACGCAGTCTAACATTATTCACCCACTGACTTGCATGCAGGTTCTTACCTGGTAAATAATTCATTCAGTGAAAATAATACAGACATTTCAATTCAGATGAATATGAATAGGACCAGTTTTACTTTTCTTAATCCTAAAATAAATTGCCCGCTCTGCACTTGCTAATGCGCCTGAGAGAATAAAAAAGAGGGCGCAGAGCTCGCCAAGCACAGACGAGACAGACACCAGTATTCCAGGGATTCACTGCAAACTCTTGGACAAAGTCAAAGTAGTAAAATACATTATCTACCATATTGTCCTCCTCAAAATGTGTTGTGGTGAGTCTGCGGTGCCCTGTGAAGGACATGCACAGGCACTATGCCGTCTCTACGTGTTGTACGTAAGGTGTGCTCTTTCACTACCATGAGCTTTCTTTTCATATGTAATTACCAAGCTATTAATTAATAATTACCAAACTATTAATTAATAATTACCAAGCTATTCATAGGAACTAGATTATATTGAAAGGACTGTTAATGAATAGTGTGCTGAACTTTTAATGAATATTATTTACTAAAGGGGTCAATAGCAACATGGACTTGTATATGTGTAATACTTACACAATAAACAAGGGTTTAAATACCTGTAAAAGTCGTAGTGAGTGCTTCAGGAGCATGAGGAATCATTTTCACACTTTATTCAGACAAACCGTTCATCCCAGAGTTCCGACTTGAATCAGGAAGTGCTGGAACAGACTTGTTCGACTCTTCAGTCATCATTACAAGATCTTACCAGAAATGAATCCAACTCTGATGGAGATGAATGTTGTTGAAACAGACTGTGTGGAATCTGTGCTAAAGGGAGTCCCATGGAACATTTATTTATTATTTATTTTTGGCCGGGCAGTATATGACTGGGTTCTTACTTGGAAGCATTAGATCACTAATGATTGGTTGCCCCTGTAATACCTCACTAATGACGAATACTTAATTGTGTAATCATTTGAGACAGCGTTATGATATAATAATCATTCCTGCATGTTCTGTAATAATAACAAGGCTTGTGGAGGAAAGTTTATCTCACAGAGCTGAAATAACCTGCAAACACATTCTAACAGGCTCCGCCCTTTTGTGCCTGTGATACTCGGGTATTGTTTCACCGTCGTGTTGTCTCTCTTCCTGTTTGTTGCTCATTGTGGTTTATACAGCATGTGCAGACATGCACAGAAAACGAAAGCTGACGTTCCGGTATTTAACTCACAGGAGCAGTGAATGCATGTTAAAACTCGTCCTCATGATGGACATTTTAAATTCTTTTATTTTCTTCTCCTTGTTTATGGTTAATAATTTAATGATTTGATCAATGATGTGTTGAGCTCTGAGGTCAAGATACTTACCACTAATATCAAACGCAGTGTCACGACTTTTCATAAGGTGGAACCCAAAGAAAAATTCCTTTCCTATATAGAAATCATTTCTATTTGGTTATGAGAAGTCATAATTAATATATATAGTATGTGTATATATATTCATTCATTTATTTTCTGAAGGCTGGTACCCATCTTAGCCGAGTACACCCAGGACTGCCGCCAGGCCTAGGCCAGGGCAGAAACACACTGATGGCGATGCAGTTTACTTTTTACTTTTTAGCAGTGGTTCTTCAATCCCTCTCACTACAGACAGTGAGAGACACGGCCGGCCTTTGATAACCCAGTTATACCCTGGGGGGACAGCGGTGACAACCCGGTGATAGTGGGGCTTGACCCCCGACCTTGGGGTCAGTAATCCAGCACCCTACAACTGGGCCACCACTGCCGTGTGTGTGTGTGTGTGAGAGAGGAAGAGAGAGAGAGAGAGAGAGAGATTGATTTTTTTTTGTCACCTTCTTTACCTTGAATCAACCCTCTGCAATTTCACTTCCTCAAAAGGTTTAAATATGCATGGTGCAGTCACATGACCTGTAAAGCTGTACTTGATGGCTTTGGTTCCAGTTGGATGCCTGATTTCAGATTAGATCAGTGTGTATAAAGATTGTTGTTTTGCCTCAAATTAAATCTATTATATGCATTATACTGGTGGCTCGGTGGTGCAGTGCTTAGTGCATCCACCTCACAGCAAGAAGGTCCTGGGTTCGAGTCTCAGGCTTGGCAAGAACATTTCTGTGTGGAGTTTGCTTATTCACACTGTGCTTGCTGGGTTTCCTTCGGGTAGTCCGGTTTTCTCCCACAGTCCAAAGGCATGCGCATTAGGCCAACTGGCTGTTCCTTGGTGTGTGTGTGAATGGTTGTGTGTATATTGGTCCTGTGATGAACTGGTGAGCTCCAGCCTCCCTCTGACTGTAGTAGGGTTAAGCAGATCAGTGAATAAATGAATGTATGATGCTGTTGTGTTTTTATTGAGGATGATTCAGGGACTAGACTGATACTAACAACTATTTTTCCTAGTGAATACTTTATTAGTAAGTAACTTTATTAGTGACTACTGTTGACTACTTTATCGTTCGCTTATTCACTCACTGATTCATTAAATAATTATATTTTTAAATGCGAGTGGTGTGTACGTAGATGATAAAACGTGTTTGTAACTATATTTAAGCAGAACGTCTTTGTGCATCTCAGGTGTGTCCACCGCCACTCTGCTGCACTCCACGTCTTTGCGCGGGCACAGAGACTGCTTTGAGAAGTTCCATCTCATTGCCAACCAGAAGGTCTCGCAAGCCAAGGCCTCGCACAGTACCTATGAGGGAGTCAAGCGGGCGCTGAGCCAGCAGATCAGCCGCATAGTACAGTATGCCCAGAACAGAGATCCTGGCTCCAAACACCAGCTCCTCTTTCACACACAGCAGAGTGACAGGAAGTTGTCGGCTCAGTCGGATGCCCAAGTCCCCCGATATGCCCCTCGTTGGGTGGAGAGTGCATGTCCTGGTGAAACCGAGGATATGGAGCTCCTGCAGGACTCTGGGCGGTTGTGGAGGAATGATCAGAGACACACACTTCAAAAGCAGGGTGGAAGAGGAGACCAGCGGGAGAGAAAACACCAGAGCCGAGAGGAATGTGAGTACTCCTGAGAAGTGACGTTGCTTCCAAAATATCTCTGGTGTTAAGAGTCTTTCATTTAACGCAGAAAACGAAAGTGTAGTTGGTATTCCTTCTCTGGAGTTTTCCAAGAATCTTCCTGCCAAGAAAGCCACTGTAGCATCAGTAGAAAATCAAACACATGTTTTATTGTGTTATTATAACTCACTCCTGTAAGATGACTGTCCAGAGAGTTCTTATTTTTCCTGCCCTCCTCCGAAAGAGAAACCTTGAGTTTCACCAGCGCGGTGTGGTGTGGAACTGAAACCCATGATTGTTATGTAACCCCGACAGTAATGGAGATGGAGTTATTGAGTAGTTCTGTGCTTTAGACTGATTCTGTTTTTTTCTGTTGTTTTTTTTGCAGTGGTGAAAATGAGTGTGGAAGAGCTTCATCAGCTGAACTCACAACTGCTGCTGCAGATTCAAGGTAGGGTTCAGTACTAACACATTCCAAACCTTTATAAATTCTACAGTATGTGTCCTGGAGACTTTCTGTTTATATTAGCACTCTGCCTTTTTACTCCTCCAAGGAAAATCCAAGGTAAAGGTCATTCCATGTCAGTTCACCATGAGGTTGCCAGGTGACCATCTCAAAATTCAAGACAAGTGGCATTTGTCATATATACATCTTCTTTTTATAAGCTTTGATCAAATATTATGGATCTTACTTATAATATTTGCAACAATCCACCAGTAAATAGTTTCTGAAAGAGAGTTCAGTACATGCAGATATGTTTCCGTTTTACTGAAAATTTGGCAAAAGTCCCTTTATTTGTTGGACGTCTTTTTGGGAGAGTGTGTGCAGGGAGTGTGTCGTTATGTGCACTTAAATCTCTATCACATTACTCTGATAGCAGTTGGAGACTATATTCTAATCACATACAAAATAGTTATGCATATTTTATTCCTCTTTAGAAGGAAAATGCACGAACAAAAGCAAAGTACAAGTGAAATTTATCAACATTTTAAAATGTTCATAAAGTATGAAGGACAAGAACAAGGCTGAAAGTTTTTTTTTCTCTTTTCTTTTGTTTTTTTGGATTTTTGAACTTTTTGCCTTCCCGATCACACGACCACCACTGACCAGGGAGGGGTGTAAGCAAGCACATGCCTCCCCTCCGTGACATGTGATGTTGCCGCCTGCCTCTTTTCGAACTGCTGTGCATGCGTATTTGGGGACGGCCTAACACACTCGGAGGGAAAGCGCCATCCGCCCCCTCGTACAAATGAGCTCACAGACGCCCATGATTGCTGGTGATCACTTGTGAGTGACAGGGAAGTAAGCATATGCCATCCCTCCCTCCCGTAAGAGCTCGGCCAATTAGCTCCCGTGGTCACGGATGGCTGTGGCATCAATCCGGATTCGACCTTGCAATCTCCGGGTTGATAGTCGCGCACCTTGTCGATGTGCCACTCGGGGGCCCAAGGCTGAATTTTTGTGTGTTTGTAGATTTGATATACATGTTACATGTGGTAAAGTTTCCAAACCCTGGTGAAATGTTCACATCTTCTTCAGGGGCGACATGAACATATTTTCACCTACCGTTCAGTTTATGGACACTTACTGAAAAACCACATCACATTTATTCTTCTTAAAAACTGATTGTTTTACATGGAAATATGATAAAATTTGCTCCCCTTTTGGGGAAAGGGGATATATTTTTGTGTCAAAAATTTGAAAGGTACTTTGTTTGAAATTACCCTTTTCCCAAAATTGCAGTATTAATAGCAACCTAACCCTGACAAAGAGAGTAATTCTGAGTGCAGATTCTGACAGAGTGGGTCGTGTTCTGTTAATATATAAAGCTCAATATATAATGTAAATATATTTATATTTATATAATATAAATAATATAATGTAAATATATTTCAGCTCTGTACAGTGGTTATTAGGGGAGTTACAAGCTTTCAAAAATGGCCAAAATGTTAAATTGCAAGTCGCGGACCGACAAATAGGTACCAGCCTGTAATCTTTAAATGAACATATCTCAGAATGTTTTTGAACTACGACCTTGAAATATTGCAGGTGTTCATATTGAAACATGTTCTATATCATGACATCTCACACTTAGTGTTTTCATCAGTAATGATGGTCAGAACTACATGTGTTTCGTTTATTTTAACATACAAATTTATTTTCTTTTTTTTCTTGTGCAGGATGTGCCTTTAAGATTTTTTTTTGGTGTGAAATTGCTCCCTTGTTAGGCTTGGATCCAGGTAACATAATCACAAACATTTAAAGGGAAGTAATTAAAATCAGTGAGGAAGATAAACACTCATCTGTAATGTGAGAAGTTGGATGGCTGTAAACAGCTTCCCCAGTTTTCTCAGCAGTGGCACATCTGACTCTGTTGCAAGAGCTCTAACTGTGTGTAAAGTGCAAGTCTGGGTTTGGTTTGTTTGATTGTTTGTTTATTTTTCTTGCATTGGATGACACGGATACATTGTGGAGTGCATGATTGGTGTGGAGCGTGAGGAGTGACTGTTGAGCTGCTAGTTTATTAAGGGTCATGGTGGTACTCTCTCTCTCTCTCTCTCTCTCTGTCTTTGTTTTTTCTCAGTATGCTATTGTCTGTCTCTGTGAAGCTCATTCTTGATTGCGAGTTTGAGGTCTCATTTTTTCCTTTTCCTAAATGTAAAGAAAACTGTGGTTGGGTCACTATCTGTGGGATAATCAATGTTTTCCCGAGTGTATGACGCTTGATATAACCTGCAAAAATCATCGAATTCTAATGAGATGGTGAAATAAATGGGAAATATCAGTGTGTATAGAAAGTAAATTTAAACAACTCCACGTTGCAGTCTAGTCTCTCCTGTATGTGTACGTTCAACCGGCCCAAAAATACCAGAAGAAACAATATAAATATCACCATAGTGAAAACCGGCGTCTGAAACAGAATCAGGATCTGTTTAAAAAAGTGAAGGAACAGATAACCGACGCTGGATCTAAAAGGACGCTCGAGCAAATCCGTTCAGAGGAAGATCGTGAACAGTCTGACTTCAACAGCCAGGAAAAATAAAATTATAAATATATTCAGTTAAAATTGGTTAATTGCAAAACATGTAAATCAAAGCACCTCAGAAATATCCTGGAGACTGTAATGATTTAAATTCTCATCCTCTAAATAGTTGTTTAAGTAAATAGATATTACCAGGAAGTAGACAGAGCACACAACATGGAGCATAACATATCCGTACGTCTCATTAAAAAGGAAACATGCATCAAAAACAAAACCTTTATTTGTAAATATATATATGCAGCATAGCTGAAATGTACAGAACTGTAAATGGGTCCAATGGATAATGGTCACCAAACTGTAAATGGGTTCGACATGGTACCAATTTGATGCCAGTTAATTGTTTTGGTCTGTGATGTAATAGTAAATCAGGAAAAAAAAATCCGATATTAACATGCTGAAAGGGGACATATCACCTATTATCGTATTGGGGTCAGACATGCATCAGTCCATAAATGGATTCCTATCTCATGCTTATATATTAGTACAAGAACATTAGTCAGGTTAAATGGCCGAGTCGCGCTATAACTGTAACTCTGCTTGACTGAGCGTACGGACCGTGATCCTGTGACAGCTGTAATTAAACTTACATTAATATGTGATGGTGTTTAAGTCAAGGACTCAATAAGAATAAAGGTTGGTCTTGTAGACTTGGATTAATGTGCATGAAAGTTAATGATCTGATGAAGTGAAATCATCCGTTTTTATCGTCTAACACCTC
Source organism: Neosilurus hyrtlii (assembly GCA_028564935.1). Taxonomy (NCBI): domain Eukaryota; kingdom Metazoa; phylum Chordata; class Actinopteri; order Siluriformes; family Plotosidae; genus Neosilurus; species Neosilurus hyrtlii. The sequence continues at coordinate 11,830 of JAOUQZ010010564.1, forward strand.
CATCCCCCCCTCTTTCAGAGGTGTTTGAAGAGCTTTCGGTGGCTGTGCAGGAGAAGGACTCTTTGACGTCTCAGCTCCATGTCCGCCACATTGCCATCGAGCAGCTCTTTAAGAACTGCGCCAAGCTACCATGGCTTCAGATCGGCCGCGCAGGGGTGAAAGCCAGCAACGCCTCAGTGGAGTGAAGTGAGTTGTGCACAGTGGATTAAAGACACCAGACTTCAGAGCCCAGAATAAAGGTGACCCTGAGGTCTCAGACCTCTCACTCCCTGTGTTTACTCTTACCGAGGTGGAGTTGATGTCTTTGTTCTTGCAGTACTTGAAGAGGAGGAGTCTTGAAGAGACCAATACAGGCAGTTTTGGGCTCCCTGTAGGGTGGACCTGGACTTGTGGATACTATGCAGACTGAGGTCACACTGGCCATGACCTCATCAACATTAACTTGAATAATGTGTTTATTACTTTTATTTAATGTCTTGAACATTTCTATTTATTGCTTTTAGTAAATGCTGTTAAATGTTGAAACTTTTTTTTGAACTGGAGAAGTAGATTCCTGTTTAAATGTAGGATGAAAGTCCAGAGTCTGGGCTGATTGGCACTGCTGGTGGTAGTACTGTGGTAATGGATGTAGTGTGTGCAGGGGGATTGTGGTTTTTCATATGAAACACTTTCTTCTACAGTGAAACGTAAAGATCAGGATTATAAACCTCAGGCTTCCACAAGATTCAGTTCATAAACAGTTCATAACAAAAACAATTTCATTTCTGATAGCGCCGAATCTGCTGCGATGGGATGTAACAGGCCCCGACTGATTCGTGATCAGCTTAGTTTCAAATCTGGGGTATACGTGCTGTTAATCTGGGAATGATGAGGATGAACAGGAGCAGTCCTTTAAATATCAGCGTAGTAGGATCGTCACCCTGCTCATCTCGATAAGATGTTCGTTTTCTGTCCTTACGATTGTTGCTTGGTTTCATTTCTGTCAGTGAATTTTAGATCAGTGCATTAATCTGAATTCTATATTAGCTAGCTTTGAAGTTGCCGTATGAATCATTTAAAGGTGGGTAAAGATACCATCGATCCACAAAAAAATCTATTCCTTTATGTTCAGAGTTGAATTTTACACTTTCAGAAGCCTAACCAAAGCCTGTTACCAAAACAAAACACAATTCAGTGTTTATATGCTTCATTATTTTTGCATGAATTTAAGGACATTTATGCACTTTAATATTTAATTTCATTGAAATCAGGTTTTATTGATCCTTGTTCAGATATTTCAATTCATCAGTTTTGATTTAATTGAGCGATATTGTTTGTTTCATTCACATTTTGTTTATTCTCAAAATATTGAGGTGAGGACGCCACCTAGTGGTTTTTACAGAAAATCTGTTCACAGTAAATAGTTGCAGCCTACTGATAATAAATTTGAATGAAATGTGTTATTTTAAAAGTTAATATTATTCGGAGGAAAGCGCTTCTCTTTGTAAGAGAGATATAAAATCGCCCCAGCTGTGGGTTGTATGAACAGTGTTGCATGCCTGGTGCTTGATATGCTGTACGAAATTTCTACTGTGATTCTCATCAGCGTTATTGTATACGCATGTCACTTCTGCTTTTATATATTGAAATCTGTGTGTGTGTGTGTGTGTGTGTGTGTGTGTGTGTGTGTGTGTGTGTGTGTGTGTGTAAAAACAATCACCCTCCCCTTCAAAATATTAACTTTTGTTGCTTTGCACTCAGAAATGAAGACACTTATTTTCCAAACTGTTTTATCCTTTATTAGATTTGTGGGGAGGCTGGAGCCTATCTCAGCCAACACAAAAGGCAAAGTGGGGTACACCCTGAACAGTTCATCACAGGGTTACACACTCACACCTGGGGCGATTTGGAACAGCCATTTAGCCTAATGTGCATGTTTTTGGACTGTGGGAGGAAACCAGAGTGCATGGAGGAAACCCACACAAGCTCAGGGAGAACATGGAAACTCCACACAGAATCGTCCACACTGTGTGCAATGTTGGAAGATGAACCTTCTTCCCACTGAGAACTGAGATCAGCAGGGTTTCCTCGAGAATATAACAGTATTTTAGCCAATTTCATTTTACCTTCTGTCCTGATAAAAGCCCAGGTCCCTGCAGAGGAACACCCCACCCCTCCATGCTACCCCTCCATGCTACCCCTCCATGCTACCCCTCCATGCTTCACTGTAGGTATGAGCTTCTTTAGATGGTGACCTCTATTGGATTCCTGGAGAAGTGATGTTTGGTGTTTAGGAATAATAATTAGATTTTGGTAACATATTTTAATGGTGATTGCCAGGGTCTGAGACATTCGGGGTTGTGAACCTGATATCTTCAGGACGCTTTGAGGGATTTTCTTCTAACTTTGTCCACTCTGACTCAAGGATGAATTAAGTTTTGGGGGTCATAGGTTAAAGCCCATGCTCATTGCCACTTGTTCTATACTGTATGGAGGCCTATAGGTGCCTGGTGATTAGTTCTAATTTGTTTTTGTTTTGTTTTTTCTGAACTGTTGTTGTATCGTTCACTTGGTTGTGTTGAGTAATTACAGCTGGGAAAATGTTCTGCCTTTTCATTTCAGGCTGTGAAGCAAAAATGTGAATATTTTGAAGGGGTGTGTGGATGTTTTTTTTCTATACCCAGTGCGTGCGTGTGTGCGTGTGTGTGTGCATGTGTTAATACATCGCAGCCCTTTACAAAGCGAGCTGTAATTCACGGTGTGTTGATCAGTAGCTCTTCTGTGAGACCAGACGTCTTCGTTTCAGTGATCAGTAGTTACCATTGCATACCTGGGACACCCCACGAGACCTACCATTTTGGAAATGAATAAACCAAGATCAGCCATAACATTATAAACATTATAAACACAGTAAGGTAAAGTAAATAGCATTGATTTTCTCATTAAGGCGAGAACGTCTGGTCTGATCCCACAGAAGAGCTACCGTAGCACAAACTACTGAACCTGTTACTGCTGGATCTGATAGAACAGAGTCAGGTTGTGTTAATGTTATGGCTGAAGGGTGTGTGTGTGTGTGTGTGTGTGTGTGTGTGTGTGTGTGTGTGTGTGTGTGTGTGTGTGTGTGTGTAAAGCTGTTGGATTGGTTTTTATGGTTTGTTAGCTTTTCTATATTTCTGTTACTTTATTCTAGAATAATAATCACGTTGGCTTGAGAACACCTTATTTTAGTGGACTGTGGAATTCAGTTGATGTTCAGGGGTGACAGGGTTACACTCTGCCCACCTAACAAAATGTTAATGTTTGCAAAGTATAACGTTTTGTACATTTGTTTTCATTTCAGTTTAGTTTATATTTACAGTAGTGTATAGTGAAGATTCTACTCCACCACTTTTGTCTAAAAAGGCTCCTAATAAAAAGAAGTAAAAAATTACTTCTCTATAATTTCTTCTTTATAAATATAGAGAAGTAATTTTTTACTTCTTTTTTTAGGAGCCTTTTTAGACAAAAGTGGTGGAGTAGAATCTTCACTATACACTACTGTGTGTGTGTGTGTGTGTGTGTGTGTATAGATATATAAAATATATGTGTATGTATTTTCTTTTTATTTGTTTTGCTTTTTCATATTATTTTTATTTTTTATAAATTTCATTTAAGGGTTTATATTTGTTTCTCCAGCAGCTCATGCAATAATATTTGATTGAGTGATGATTTGTATATTATCTTTAAAACTAGTAAATAAATTACAAACTATTTTCTTAAACATGTATTTGTGTTTTATCTTCTCATCATTAAGTTGTATGGTAACTCCAATCCCCAACACCCCCCCCCTCCAACACACACACACACACACACACACACACACACA
>JAOUQZ010010616.1:0-15667 GCA_028564935.1 Neosilurus hyrtlii
TGAGATGGGCGCCAGCCTCCCCGCGACCCTAATTAGGAATAAGCGGTTCAGAAGATGAATGAATGAATGAATAATACTGAATAATATTTGCTAGCAGCAGTATTGGAAAGAAATTTATTTTAATCTTTACAGCTTCTTAAAAATAAACATTCCAGCCTGGACAAAAGTCTTGTTGAAAAACTTAATTTCACTTTCAAGACTTTATTTATTACAGAAAAATTATCAAATGGCCTTGTTTATAACTAAATATATAATACTGTAGCAAATACAACATATTATTGAAAAATTAAGACCATCACTGAAGGTTAGTAGTGCCTCTGCAAACTTGGCCATGATGGTACCAGACTCCCAGATGCTTGTCATGATGAATAATTTTCATATTTAAAGAATCAGATACCCTCAAGATGTTCAGATTACAAATAATAAAAATGTGTAAGTGCCACTAAAAGTTCTTGAGGCCCAAGACACTTGTAATCCATTTTTATTACACAAGTATGCTAGCTTGCAGGGCAGCTCGTTCATCAAATGGTCAGAAAACAGTCTGTTATCAACCCTTTGGTGAGAAATCTGAGCCACCTGTAGGTTAATGGGAAGCAATAATCTGTTGATATTTGCGTCTGGTAATGTTACCACCCTCACTGCTTAGGCTGCTGCCCCCGCGACCCGATCCCGGAACCAGCTTAAGAAGATGAAGATGAAGATGAATGTTACCACCCATCTTACATTGCTTTGTGATCCCTATGTATTGGAGGTGACCAGGTGAAACCATGATGGTTCACTTTCATACATGACTGGCTCTTCAGGGAACTCTGGGTCCGGCAATTTTCTAGATGGTCAGTAACAACATTGGTGGCAGAGCAATATGATACTGAATTAATAATTTATCTCAAATATAACCCCCCCCCCATGTTTCTGCTAATAACAGCTTCCACATGTTAGGGCTTTGGTAAGCACGTCATGGTGTTCTACCTGTGTCTTGTACAGCACGTGTATGGTGTATGGTGACCACTGCAAGAAATATGATGTAGAGTTCATGCTGAAGCAAACATTGCTAGCTATGCATCCTAATGGAGCTTTTGAAAGAGTCATCAGGAGGTGAATTTTGTGCAGCCAGTTGTTTTGTAGATAGTTTTCCTTGCATGACTGAGTTTACCTATGTGTACCAAGGGTGTCTGAAATTTCTTACTATCGCTTGCAAATTATTTCATTTGCTTTTAGGATATCTTGAAGGTTTCTACAGTTTTTGCAAAAAGATTTTATAAATTGCCTGAAAGCTGTTTTAATATCTGTATTTTATGTATATGTAGTTAATCAAGCACTTTTCATTATTTTTTAATAATTCTACTAATTTTACTTTGATCCAGAATTTAATGTTACATGACTGCGACAAGACTTTTGTCCAGCCTAGAATGGATATGTTAATTTTTTATTAGCTGTAAAAAGTATAAATAAATGTACAGTTTTCTGTTGCTTTCACAAAACAATCTGTATACTTGTAGGGTTAATGCAAGGCATAGATGATGAAAATCGGTTAATAGGTTGGTGAGATATGGGCTTTTATATATGAATGTTCACTTGTGCGACAAGACTTTTGTCAATGACTGTAAATATGTGTATATATAGATATAGATGGATAGATAGATAGATAGATAGATAGATAGATAGATTCAAAGATTTGGATGCAGGCTTTAATCCCTTTACTGTGTTAGCTCTGTGCATATCTCTCAGTTGTTGAGATTTTAGGTGAACATTGCCTCCTGTTGGTCATTGAGAGCTGTATGTGGGCAATTCCACTGTGATGGACGTTACCTCTGTAAGGTGTCTGAGCTATTTCAACCGGTCTTTCAGTAAATGCTGAAGCCATAAGTCCCTAATCTTGTGTATGAGCATAGTTAATATGTTGAGGTATGTAGGCACGAAAGAAAAGATATCTAATGGTGCTCTTTTTTCTTTCTTCTTCTTCTTCTTCTCTTTTTATGAAAACACAGATATGAGTTTGATGGATGTTACAAGAAAAAAACGCATGAAAATTTCATCAAACTTTATTTCAAAATTCTCTGAAAACTAACAACGATACATGATTGTGAACTCAAGATATATAGGGGGGTAGGCTTGCTAATATACTGACTGCAGTACAACTGAGAACAAAAACTGAGGCACTTAGCAGCGCTGGCTTCAGGATTGTGAAAAATTGTATGCAACGAACGTTACATCTGAATCATTATCAAGACTTACAGATAATAAGACTTTTTCCTGAAATATTTTACTGATTTGCTTTGAAAATGATGAAATGATCCAATTATAAGAACATACGTGAAACCCAAAAATCAATCCTACAAAGCACACAAACGACAAAACATCATGGAAGTCTATGGACTGTGGATAGGCACCTGCTGTGAGTCAAGAAACCTCACACTCTCTTGTCTCAGAATTCATCCACCATGGTACATATATATATATATATATATCTTCTTCCCTGCCTCCTTATTGAGATGTATGACCAATAAAAAAACACTACAGGAAGAAAAACCCATAGAGATTGTATAAGTGTACTCAGATACATATAGCATAATCAGATTGTACTGAAGGCGTGCACGTCATTCTTAATGAGGAAAGAGCTGTATTACATGATGACTAAAAAAGCTCTCCTATGGCCAGTGAAGGCTGTAACAAAGAGTTTACTGATCTATACTAAAGTTTAAGTATGATTAACTTATCTATGCTTATCTTAAATGATTAATACATTTTGTGAATTTAAAATATCCTGTAATTAGCAACATGTTAACAGTAGCAGATACACCTCTCACTCGCTCACTCATTTGCCAAACCACTTAAACCCAATAGGGTTGTGGAGAGGCTGCAACCTAACTCAGCCGACACTTGTCAAGGGTGGGGTAAACACTAAACAGCTTGCCAGATCATCACAGGGCCTCAACCATTCACACTCACACCTAGGGGCAATTTGGAACAATCGTTCATCATTCATTCATTCATTTATTCATGTTCGCTTAATCCTAATTAGGGTCGCCCATCCCAGCCGACTCCGGGAGAGGGCAGAGTACACCCTGAACAGCTCGCCAGGCCATAGCAGGGCAATTTGGAACAACCCATTAGCCTAATGTGCATGTAAGAAACGCCCGAGTCCAGGACTCGAACCCAGGACCTTCTTGCTGTGGGGTGGATGTGGTAACCATGATGCATATACATCTGCTGATTTATTTAGAGAATAAAATAAACCAAGTATCATAGTTATTATGTTGTGAAAGTAAAGAGGTATTACATGTACAGTAGCACCACTATGTAGCCCATTTGCTGTGTTATAAAAAGTCATGTTTAATAAAAGAAAAAAAAAGAATACAGGGCAGCATGGTGGCGTAGTGGTTTGAATGTGGAGTCTGCAGGTTCTCCCCGTGCTTGCGTGGGTTTCCTCCGGGTACTTCGGTTTCCTCCCACAGTCCAAAGACATGCACATTAGCCTTATTGGCTGTTTTATATTTTTGGTGTGAGTGTGAATGGATGTGTGTGTGTGTGTTGTCCTGCAATGGACTGGTGAGCTGTTCAGGGTGTACCCCGCCCTCACACTGGCTCAGTGATTTTCTCTGTCATCTAAAAAGTGGTAAGGTTCAGGGTTTGAATCTCAGCCGAGGGCATTTCTGTGTGGAGTTATATTCTGGGTACTCTGGTTCCTTCCCACAGTTCAAAGATGTGGATTTTAGTGCAAGTGGCTACTCTTAGTTGCCCATAGATGTTAATGTGAGTGAAAATAGTTGCTTGAGTCCATGTTATTCCTGCAGTACACTTGCGACCTGTTCACGGTGTACACCACCTCTCACCCTAAGTGAAATGGGATTGGTTTCAGCTTCACCCCAACCTTGATCAGTGTTACAGATCATGGAAGGATGGCCTTTTTTAAAGGAAATATGAATATCATACAGATTTTTAAATTTTTTTTAGGGGATAGTGATCAGACAAAGAAGTTATTATCACAACTGTGCGTACCTTTTTTAATCATAATCACAACTGAAATCCCTTGAGAGGGAACTGCCAGAGCACCTTCAAGTTCACAGGACTCTCACTACACTTCCCACAATCCTTTTCACTGCTCACAGTCACCTTTTGACTCACACATCACATGTTACCAGTATATCTGTTTATCATCACACCTCATTTCCGGCACATTAAATAAGGATTCAGCCCACACGCTCACTTTGGGAAGTATAGCAAGTGTCACTTGTAGCCAGTCTTTTCAAGCCATATGTTTATAATTACATCTATGGTGTTTGGCAGACACTCTTATCAAGAGCAACATACTTTTTTATCTCATCAATACAACTGAGCAGATGAGGGTTAAGGGCATTGCTCAGAGGCCCAACAGTGGCAAAATGGTGGGACTGAGGCTTGAACCCCGACCCTCCGATCAGTAATTCAGAGCCGTACCCGCTGACCCTCCACTGTCTCGTGTATGTTCTGTCTTTACTGTGTATAACTAGGTTTGGCTTACCATTGTCGATTATTTGCATAACCTCTGACATAGTGTTTACATGTATAATCTCTACCTGCTTTACCTACTTCAGATTTGGATTATCTCTGTTGTGTTGTGTGCCTGATCAATTCACTGCTGTTTAATTTATGTTTAATCTGCATATTGTGTCCCCGAGTCTTCCTGATGCATGACAAATGTGACAGTATCATCGGGGAGAAAATTATCATTGTGTGGTCATGAGTTAGTAACATGAATTGCTAAGAAGTGGAAACAAACTAATTAAGTCGTGACCATGCGATAGTAATCTTGAATTCGAAATCTGGGGTTTGATGACATCACTGCACTAATACGCAATAAGCATGGACAATTTTGATTTATGGTAATTTATTTACTTTTATTATATTCTGTAGTCTCTTGTGTTCAAGCTCAAGTTCAAAAACATAAGTACAAAGTTAAATTCAGCTTCTTAAAATAGACGACTGAAATGCAAATGATACATTTCGAATGATTTACATTTTGAATGATTTCAAAATGTTCATACGTTTCATATGCTGTTATTGAACTAGTAAGGTGTGGCCACATGATCAACATTTTTCTACCCAAAGTCACCAAAACCACCTGAAATGTTCTTAATTAAAACTTTACATACCAATGAATGTTTGGTATTGATAATATGCAGACAAGCTGATATGTAGATTTAAATGCCTATTTTATGCCAGATACAGAAATACAGGGCGAAAAAAGCTGCACACTAAGGAGGCTGTGGGCGGCATGGTGGTGTAGGGGGTTAGCACATCTGCTTCGCAGCAAGAAGGTCCTGGGATTGAGTCCATGGCTCAGTGAGGGTGTTTCTCCCTCTCTCACTTTTGCATGTTCTCCCCATTCACCTCCGGTTTCCTCCCACAGTACAAAGCACATTATACGAATAGGCTGCTCCAAATTTCCACTAGGTGTGAGTGTGAATGGTTGTGTGTATGTGTGTGTGTTGGCTGAGTCGGCAGAGATAGGCTCCAGCCTCCCTGCGACCCTAGTAAGCAGTTTGGTTGATATTCCTAGTATGTGGTGTCATCCAGCTGAAGTCTGGTTTAAGTCTGTATTTACTTCTAGATGCAGATTTCTATAAAGCTGCGTTGTGAACATAATTAAATGTTTTTGTGTGTATTAAATGTTCAAGACAGATAATATTTAATTAAATTAAACAGACCAGGACACACTTCAAATCCATCTCCAGAGGAAATATTCATTCACAAACGAATACAATATATGACTCATCATAGCTAGTATCCACTGCTTAGCATGAATCCCCAGCCATCTAGTGTTTGAATTCATTATTTCACTGCATTGATTTTCCACAAGAAACTGGACTATTACACAACAATGTGTCATCTTATCCACTAATTAAGGAAGTGTGTATTGCTAATAATATGTAACTGTATTAGCATGAGCACACAAGGTTACCCATTACCTACAGCAAGTTAACCTCATAGTAAATAGGCCTAATGACTAACGTAAATAAGAACGGCCATAAACTTCAGGGTATGACATATCTTTATTTCCTCCGCTCGATAATTTCTGGGGGTACAAAAAGCACTTTGTGCAAACGGGGCACCACAGTCGTGCTTCTGCTGCATCACAGTCAGGGGTTTATCCTGTAGGTGAGTTGGATGATGTTATGTTTTTATTTTATTACCTGTTGAATATTGCGTATTCATGACGTAATACATTGAATGGGTTTAAAACAATGAGGTCTGGGATGTTACAGCTTGTTTCTCCTTTCATTTCTTGAAGGTTTTGTCATGTCTTCACTCCTGAACTTAGTGCTGGTCGTCCTGTTTTCAGCGCTTTTCTTCCAGTGCATGGCTACATTCCCATCAGAGGACAGGTAACACAGGGCTTATCTACGGGCTGCAGATCTCCTCTCAGCCTTTAATTTTCATGCTTATCTGTACAAGTTTTGGTCTTCTTATAGCTTGAGTATTCAGTTTTTGATTGACTTCAGATTCTAATCACTAACAAAGTTCAGCTCTTTCTTTCTTTCTTTCTTTCATTCTTTCCTTCCTTCCTTCCTTCCTTCCTTCCTACTGAGTCCCACTGTGTCTTCATTGCAGGAATAGGGAGAATGATGAGAGCTTCATAAGATGGGACAGTCCTTCCTGCAGAAGTTGCTTGTTTCCCACAGACAGCACAGAAGAGGATGAATTAGTTGATCGAGGGTGAGATACGAGCTTTCTTAATTCTTCTGCCCACAAAAATGTAGATCATTAGTATTCTTTTTTGTTTGTAAGACTTGATGTGCTGAGCGGTTTCATGTAAGCAGAGAGGGGGAAGAGAGAGACAGAGAGAGAGAGAGGAGGGTAGCGAGGGATGAAGGGACAAAGGAAGAGAGTGAGAAAGAGAGAGAGAGCGAATGGGAGAGAATGAGGGAAAGGGAGTGTAGTGAGGGAGGAAGGTACGGGAAGAGAGAGCGAGAGAGAAAGAGGCAGGGTAGCGAGGGAGGAAGGGACAGAGAGAGAGAGAGAGAGAGAGAGAAGGGAGAGTAGCAAGGGAGGAAGGGATGGGAGAGAGAGAGTGAGAGAATGAGAAAAAGAGAGAGAGAGAGAGAAAGAGTGCGAGAGAGAGAGAGAGAGTGAGAAAGAAAGAGTGAGAGAGAGAGAAAGTGAGAGAGAAGGGAGAGTAGCAAGGGAGGAAGGGATGGGAGAGAGAGAGAGAGTGAGAGAATGAGAGAGAGAGAGAGAGAGAAAGAGTGAGAGAGAGAGAGAGAGTGAGAGAGAAAGAGTGAGAGAGAGAGAGTGAGAGAGAAGGGAGAGTAGCGAGGGAGGAAGGGATGGGAGAGAGAGAGAGTGAGAGAATGAGAGAGAAAGAGAGAGAGAGAAAGAATGAGAGAGTGAGAGAATGAGAGGGAGAGAAAGAGAAAGAGTGAGAGAGAAGGGAAAGTAGCGAGGGAGGAAGGAATGGGAGAGAGAGAGTGAGAGAATGAGAGGGAGAGAGAGAGAGAGAATGAGAGAGGGAGAGAGAGAGAGAGAGAGAGATAAAGAGTGAGGGAATGAGAGAGTGAGAGATTGAGAGGTAGAGAGAGAGACTGTGTGTGAGAGAGAGTTTGCTGAATGCTAAAACATTTCAATCCATTGCCTAACTAAAGTATTTCAGCTCAGTGCGGCTTATCAAAGCTACAGGTTTTAAACCTCAGAGGTTTGATATCTGCAGGTTCCCTCATGTTTATGTGATTAGACATCATTATCCCCAGTGAATAAAGAGTTGAACTGAACAGGATGGCTGTAACATGGTGTTGTAGGTACCGACGACTGGAACTGCAGACCAGACAGTTGGGAGATCTTGAGTTCACCAGCCGCCAGGCAGAGCTGCTGAAATCTAAAGCCAAGCTCTCTTCCCTCTGCTCCTTCCTGCGTCGCATGCAGAGCAGCAAGCAAAGGTACGACTGCTGTGCATAATTCTCCTACCGTGTTCCCTCGGTTGCTGTATTTATAACATCATCGGTGGATATTTTGTTCTCATAAAATCACATGACACCTATGCTGTGTTTTTCAGTGGACTTACCGGGGACACGGAGCACGTGAACACACTAATGAAGCAATACATGTGTACCAGCATGTACCAGTGACACACCCAACTCACCCATAGACAGCACCACAGTACTGCACATAAAAAAAAACAGACTTGTGAAAAACTTGTCAAACTACCATGAAATCATAAATAAATAAATAAAACCTGAGATGTGAATCCATAGCCCTTTGTGTCACTTAAAGCTTTCTGAAGGTAAATATAAAATAATATTGTATATAATAACCATAGACTCTTCAGACCCAAACTCATCACTGGCAGTATCTTCAAACAAGAAGCTGGCACGCAAGTTATGATAAGTATTGATCCTTATATGAGGATTTTACAAGGATATACACACAATGTCATCCATTCATACATTCATTCATTTTCTAAGCCGCTTAATCCTATTTACGGTCGCAGGGAGGCTGGCGCAATCCCAGCTGACTCTGGGCAAAGGCAGGTACACCCTGGACAGCCTGGCCATTGCAGGGTCAACACACATTCATCATTCACACTCACTCGAACACCTAGGTGCAATTTGGAACCACCAATCAGCCTACCATGCATGTCTTTGGGCCGTGGGAGGAGACCGGAGTACCAGGAGGAAACCCACACACTCACAGGGAGTACATACAAACTCCATACAGAAACGCTCAAGCCTGGGAATCAAACCCGGGACCTTCTTGCTGTGAGTTGTGTGTGTTGGACCTGTGATGCTTCTGGTGCTGTCCTCCACTTTTTTCTTCTTGGTTATGCAGAAATAGCACTATGAGTGTTCAGTTTACCATCCAGTGGTGTTCTTGTGATTAGGATCTGGAACAACCATAACTGTGACCAAGATAAAATGCATATTGAAAATATTAATTCCTTTTTTGCTATACTGTTTTAATCCCACAAGGGAAATTATTGGTTCTGTTTAACCTATCCAAAGTGAGCACACACACACACACACACACACACACACACACACGTATTGTGGCACCCAGAGAGCAGTTGGGGGTTAGGTGTCTTGCTCAAGGGCACTTCAGCCATGAAGGTGGAGGAAGGAAAGGTGCAGCTCACTCCACCTGCTGCCACATTTTTTCCTGCTGCTTCAGGAATCGAACCAGCGACCTTTAGGTCCCAAACCTGCTTGTCAAACTGTTAGGCTATGGCTGCCAATCGTTTATTGTTCCTGACTAATGTAAACACAATAAATCTTGGCGAAGGACCATTTTGTGTGAAGTTCGCATGCTCTCTCCATGCTCTTCTGGGTTTCCTATGGGTACTCTGGTTTCCGCCCACTGTCCAAAGACTTGCATTAGGTCATCTGGAGACTCTAAATTGCCCCTCGATGTGAATATGAGTGGGAATAGTTGTTTGCGTCTGTGATAATCCTGCAATGGTTTGGCGACATCTTCAGGGTGTAACCCACCTCTCGCCTGAAGTCTTGGATTGGCTCCAGGTATCCCATTATGTTGACCCTAATGTATATATAATGGATGGATAGAAGGATGGAGAAAGGAAAAGAAGAGGCAGTGTATAAGATCTATATGCAGTATCAACAGTTCAGTGATGGAGCACCCTAAGTTAGAATGAATTTCTGTGCCGAGTTAATGACTAGGTATTGGAGTTTCTCTATCTGTTACCTTAAAAATCCACTGAATTCGCTGATACTTAGAAAGAAATATGAAAGGAAATGATTACAGATGCCCTGCGATGGCCTGGCGAGTTGTCCAGGGTGTACCCCGCCCTCGCCCAGAGGTGGCTGAGATGGGCGCCAGCCTCCCCGCGACCCTAATTAGGAATAAGCAGTTCAGAAAATGAATGAATGACTGAATGATTACAGGTTCTCTTAAGAATAATATTTATTACTAAAGCTGAAAGCAACCTATGTAACATAATAGATCTTGGTGATTCCTAAATTTCTGATATGACATATTCTTTTTTTTTAAATTACTGGATAACCCCGTGACATGAACCATCTCATTTTAAACAGGTTCAGCACATGGTAGTACAGTAAAATACAATAATCACAATTGTAAATACATATGCAGTGGTTCTTAAAAGTTTGAGATCCCTTAAGAATTTTATACATTAGTTCATAAATATGACCTAAAACTGACCCAAAGGTCGGGGGTTCAAGCCCCACTATCACCAGGTTGTCACTGCTGTCCCCCCAGTGCTGCTAACTGGTTATGAAAGGCCAGTCATGTTTCTTACTGTCTGTGGTGAGAGGCATGTAACAAAACCATTGCTGTTGTTCGTAAAGAGTAGGCCATTGGGTTGCCGTCAGCGTGTTTCTGCCCTGCGATGGCCTGGCGAGCTGCCCAGGGTGTACTCTGCCCTCGCCCAGAGTCAGCTGAGATGGGCGCCAGCCTCCCCGCTACCCTTATTAGGATTAAGCGGTTCAGAAAAAATGGACGAATGAATGACATATTAAATTAATAAGACAACAATATTTTATTTAGTCATTTATTTATTGAGGGAAATGATCCAATATTGCATGTTTGTGAGTGGCAAAACTTTGTGTACCTCTAGGTAATTTGAAGGTGAAATTAAGAGTCAGGTGAATTATTTGTAGTGAATTCTTAAAGATGTGTAAAGATGTGATTATTTTTTGATAAAGTATAAGTTCATAACCTGTTAGAAAGCATACATTACTGTTTTAATGTGTTTGTGTTTGTGATCTGGAAACATTTTTGCCTTTCTTATCCCAGTGATTATGCAAAGCAGTGTTTACTGTGGTGCAGTGGCCATCCAAACACTGACAGCTTTGGACTGACAGTTTATGACTACAACACTGTATTTGTTATACATTATAACAGAACTTCTCTTCCCTGACAGGAGTTTATATGAGGGTGAAAGTCCAACACGGCATTTTTATGAGCAATAAAACACAGATAATGTTCCATTTCAAAGGTTGGGTCTGAAATCTGCTTTCTCACATCAGCAAACATGCTTAATGTGTTGGATGAAAGAGAATAGAAGAGCAGAGAACTTCTGAGCAATGGATCTAAACCATTTTATCTCACTTAAAATAGTTTTCTTTCTGCTGGGAGTGCTCACCATCAACACCTCTGGTCAGAGTAAGTGTGGCTTTAAAACTATTCCTATCTGCGTTATACAATACGATTTTCAAAAAGACGTCTTGAGAGTATAAGTATGAAAACTTGCTTGTGGTTTTGTTGGTTTGATTTGGTTCGATATTACAACTTACCCATAAATCTTAGGCTTATAAGCAGAGTTTACAGTGAAGGGTGATACGGTGCCTCAGCAGTTAGTTTCACATTGAAAAGATTTGGGGTTCCATTTTTGGCCAGTGGCCTTTTTGTTAAAGTTTTCAAGTTCTCTCGTGCTTGCGAGGGTTTCCTCCCGGTGCTCTGGTTTCTTCCGACAACCCTTAGACATGCACAGGATCAACTGGCTACGCTAAATTTCCCATAGGTGTGAAAGTGAGTGGGAATGGTTGTTTGTTTGTACCAGCTTGTTTAGGGTGTACGTCACCTCTCAGCTGAAGTCCGATTGGATTGGCTCCAGTTTCCCCCACGACCAGCATAATGGATGGATGTATATTTCCATTCAGTAGGTTTATCAACAAAGCTCTATTTATAGACTTGTACACGTATATATAGACAGGAAACAAATTATAGGTGTGTGTGGGGGTAAATGTGATAATTTAAGATTCCTCTTGTGTACACCTTGTTGCGTTACCTGGACCTTTTCTAGCAATACTATGGTCTCTATTTGTAAATACAACCCGAAAACCCAAATGGACGAAGCATTTGAAGGCACTCAAATTGACGTTATGAAATAAAAATGTAAAAAATCAGTACCTTTAAACGTATTCACCCTTGAGAGTTGGGACTGGTCTCGAAATGTGCACAAACCATGTATTTATATTCACTTTCCACTATATATGTCTAGGAGTAATACTTTTTGTGCTATTTAAAAATAAAAAGTTCTTAAGGCAGTTTCCACCAGAAACGCCTTTTTACATCGGTATCTCGATGGCCTTATGATATGTTATACTAATTTCTGTACCTTTTTATAATTTTTTTAATGCATTAACATGTCTCGGATTTTGTTTTTGGGAACCGAATTTTTTAATGTTGAGTGGCTTTCACTTCCAAAGTTCCAAACTATCCATCTCCATGTGATTTTTTCTTACTTTAAATGTATGACATTGTTAGATGTCACAGACTCACACATCAAAACTCCTAAATTCAATTTTAACATTATTTCTTACTTCCAGGTGCTTGTCGCTGAGGCACAATGCATAGAACTATTAGTGGTAGAAAGTAGAGAGAAATATCAACCTCTCTCGGTACAGAAACTCTCGATAAGGCCTCAAGCAATGCCAGCTTTACCCGGGAAGACTGTGACGCTGCATTAGCGGTTCTCGCAGAGGCCATGTAGGAACTTTGAATGTGATTTGATGGTCATTCATGATATACATGTACAAATTGTAATTGTTTGTATTTTGAATTTTGATAATTCCAACCAAAATAATCTCAAAGGAGGGTAGAACTGAAAGTTATTAGACTTATTTCACAATGAGTTTTGTACTTCGATGACACTTACATTTTTAAATCATTTTAAGTGCTTTGAACTTGGAAGCAAAAATTAAATTTGGATTAAATTTATCATACTTTTTGATAGAAAATAGTTTCTGTGTGGCGTCGTGACTTCATTATTTGGGATTTTGAAGATATTCTTTGAAAATAATTTTTTTTTGCCAATAACTTGAAATTGGTTAAAATTAGACATATAGTTACTACAAATTTAAATATAAACATGTGGTTTCCGGTTTTCTTAAGCCCAATTACAAGAGTGCAGGTATAACCATTCATTCATTCATTTATTGAACCGCCTAATCCTAATTAGGGTCGTGGGGAGGCTGGCGCCCATCTCAGCCGACTCTGGGCGAGGGTAGAGTACACCCTGGACAGCTCACCACGCCATCGCAGGGCAGAAACACGCTGACGGCAATGCAGCCTTCTCTTAACAAAAATCAACAATGGTCTCTTTTACATGCCTCTCACCACAGACAGTGAGAGACATGGCCGGCCTTTGATAACCCAGTTAGCTGCACTGGGAGACAGCAATGACAACCCGTTGAAAGTGGGGCTTGAACTCTCAACCTCGGGATCAGTACTCCAGCAACCTACCACCAGGCCACCACTGCCCCAATTCTAGTTGTTTTCATGTATATTTTCACTTTTTATGCACACAAGTGGCATGGTGGCACAGTGGTTAGCATACCCACCTCACAGCAATAAGGACGTGGGTTTGGTTCCTGGGTTCGAGATGTTTAGGTGTGGAGTTTGCATGTTTTCCCTGTGCTTGTAGGTTTCCTCCCACTGTACACAGTAGGCTTATTGGCTCTTCCATGTTTGTGAATAGTTGTATGTGTGTTGGCCCTGCAATGGTCTGGCGAGATGTTCAGGGTGTACCTTGCCTTCATCCAGAGTTGGCTGAGATGGGCGCCAGCCACCCTGCGACCCTAACTAGGATTAAGTGGCTTGGAAAATGAATGAATGAACTTCTATTCTAATGAAAATGTCTATGACATCCTTTCAGAATCTTAGTTATGACGGCTTAGTGAAAGCTTTAATGTGTGTTAAAACTGACATCCACTGAGCTCTCGAGTGGCACATAAACAAGGTGCACTGCTATCATCCTGGAGATAATTCTTTTATATATACTATAATAATCCCACAAGGAAAATTTGGCTTCTGCATTTAACCCATCCAAAGTGAGCATGCACGCACGCACGCACGCACATAAAGAGTGAGCACACAAACACACTTGGAGCAGTGGGCTGCTACACACTGCGGCACCCAGAGAGCAGTTGGGGTTAGGTGCCTTATTCAAGGGCACTTTAGCCATGAAGCTTGAGGAAGGGGAGGTGCTGCTCACACCCCCACCGCCACTTATTTTTCTTCTTGCTGCTTCAGGAATAGAGCCAGCAAACTTCTTGTCCCAAACACACTTCTCTTAACCATTAGGCCACGGCTGCCCTATTATGAGTTCGAACTCAGGTTGATGTATGCAGCCATCCGCTAATTTTTTAATGTTTGTAATCATTTACATTTAATATAATATGCCTTATTTCCCTGTCACTTAAAACGATCACCAGCCAATCAAGGGTATACCTACAAGTGTGTTAGGCTGCCCCTGAATATGCATGCACAGCAGTTCGTAAAGATGCAGCAGCAAGCATCTTGCCCCTCCGTAGTTGGTGATGTTTGCGTGAGTGGGAGGCAATACGTAACGTTTGGGAATTGGCAGTGAATACATTATGGGATGCTTGTGGCTTTGATAAATTACTTGTGGTTTTAAAAAAATGGGAGGAGGTAATGACATCAGTTGTATGCTGTGTGACTGTTATGGGCGATTTTGAACACTATATTATCGAAACAACAATTGATGGATGATTTCTGGTGAAGGTTGTTTATCTCTCTAGTACAGTTAGAGAGATTTGGAGAATCTTTACCAAGGTGAACATGACGCTGTTTTTTTTTTCCAATTTATTTTAGGTTTTTCTTTCATTTGTTAATCAATTGTATGTTCATATGAAGCTATGTGAGTACTCAGGGTTGATGAAACGTTTAGTAAATGAACCGATGGAATAAATGTAATGTGTAATAAAATTTTTGATCAATTTGCATCTAGTAACTGAGTGTAACATTTATTTCATGTTTTATATCAACAGAAAAAAAAGTTTCCTATTGCATGTTAAGTAACATTGTTCACTGTGTCCTTTTACTACAGTTTGCAGTGTCAAGGAAAACGCTGTTTTCTTTAACGAGAACAACACTATTGATGCACCAGTATTCGAAATACAAGTTCAGCCAAACGTCACTCTTAGTCTTACAGAAAATCCTGACAATGCCTTTGCGATAAATGGCAATACTGTTGTGGCAAAAAAAGTACTGGACTTTGAGGTAATTATCCTTTTCTCTGCTGGTCATTGTGTGGATCATTGTATTGTACAGCCTATGAGATTGTACTACATTCTAAAAACATGAAAGCTTTTTTTCCCCAATCCTTACTAACCCGTAACTGCTCATGCCAGCTACACATGTACGTACATCCTAATTTTTAAATGTGTGTGTCTCAATAAGGCCCTGGCTAATGCTGAGTTCATGACTGTTAAAGTACTTTGTAAAAAGGATGGAGACATTGACCAAGAATCCTTAGAAATATTTGTGATTGTGCAAAACATCAATGACAACCCTCCAAATTTTGAAGAGAACCTGTACATTCTGGAATTTAATGAGGTACAGCTGGTATTATATTCACGTTTTAAAATACATACAATATTGTATTCATTTACAGTCCATTATTAGTTTGTGTTTTATTTGTTTTTTTTTAATTTATGAGTTTTTTCCCCCAATCTCTTAAGCTATCAAAAGTTGGTACCACACTGGAAAAAATTGAAGCAGTAGATCTTGATAGAGATAGGCTGTACTACCGTCTGATAACTCCAATGGTAAGTCCATGTCTCACCTGTTTTCTGAAAGCAGTCATAAACCCTTACACAGTGCACTTCCTCTTCCCCCCCCCCCCACTCTCTCTCTCTCTCTCTCTCTCTCTCACACACACACACACACACACACACATTCTCTCTCTCTCTCT
>JAOUQZ010010636.1:0-15667 GCA_028564935.1 Neosilurus hyrtlii
CTTATTTTCGGGGTAGGGCTTATTTTGGACCGTTCGGCTGAAGTAAGGGTAGGTCTTATTATCGGGGAAACACGGTATTAGTATATACTACACATCTGACTGGTCCATTTTCTCGAGATTACTCAGACTGGGTGTTACTTGAATCAAAACTACGGACGCTCACAGTTTGTTATGGTCGCTAGAAGCAGGCGGTGCTATCAGTATCAGGCCTTAATATAAAATATTATCCACACAAAAATAATCTCGTTTTTGGGGGGGGTTTTTGTGTGTGTTTACACATACTGCATACTTAAAACACCTTCATGATCAGTGGTTTATTTATGTTTCCATGTATGTACTAGACTCAAAAAACCCTGTTCGCTACACAGCACTTAGCTTGGCTCGAAGCACAGAGTTCACCTAACCTGCCTCGGTCATGGTTAAAATAAAGCCTTAAGAGTCTCACGTTAGTGTGCCTTTTTTTGTTCATGTTCCCATGTAGTAAATTGAAAGGGAAGGGAAGGGAACGCCAGGTCCACCAAGCTGGCACTGTTGAGCCCTTAAGCAATGCCCTTAACCCTCAATTGTTCAGATGTATAGAAATGTAAATCACTCTCCATAAAGGCGTCTTCCAAAATCCCATTAATGTAAAAGTAGAAACATTTTATAATCAGGAAAATTCTAAAACAGGATTAAAAAGAAGAATTTACCAGAAAAAAACCTGTTGTAAGAATTATTGTGCTTTATACTTTAAAACTGAGTGAAGGTTTCTCACCTAAAAGGTTTTTGGGTTGTTTTTCACAATATATTTTGTTACTATAGCTATGAGTGAGTCATACCAATGGCTGATTATTATTGTCACAGAAAGGTAAAGAACGACAGTTGGATGAATGACAAGTGTTCCACCCAAGACTTGTTTTGGTTTAGTATCTTAATAAAACCCTAAATGAAAAAAATAATAATAATAAAATCAAGCCTATTGGCCAGACACTGAAAGTCAACTCTAGCAATTTACCATAATTGCTTTATTATTACCACAAGTGCTTAATTATAGTAATCAAGATCTCTGCCTTTTCTAATTCTACCCGAGTCTATGTCCAATAAAATACAAATCCACACATTGCTTACTGTTACACAGGCTCTAAACGCAGAACATTTTAAACAAGCTAATGCTTATATTTCAACCAAAACTATTAAGAAAGGCTGTCAAACATTTCTTTGACATCAGAAAAACCCAAGTGCGGGTAAGGTGCGTTGGTTGGGGTGATAGCGCATTGAAGTTTTGGTACGCAATATTAGCAGAGTTGTATACTAGGCTGAAGTTATCAACATGGCTGTAGGCTTCGAGGGCAGAAGTTACTATTATTACATTCGAATAAATGCAAAGAATGAAACTTGATGTTTTCTAACTGCGATGATGCCTTCGCACTGCCCCATAGAATCCTGCAGATTTTTATAAACAATGCATGCAAGTTTAGTCAGTACACTGCTTATATAGCAGCAACATGTAGAAGCATATAAGTCGCGTAGCATCGATTCTATCTCGGCCCTATGCTTTGTGCAATATACACCTGCCACTGGAATTATTCTGGAGAATTTTATTCTGTTTAAAACTGGTACCACAAATTCGATATTTAATTTATTAATGCAGATAATCCTACATTTTAATAGTTTATTTATTAACTACGCACTGAAGGGGAGGTGGATGTTGCACACATTAGTTCCCAAGCCTGAAGTACATAATTCAGTATATACAACACAGGAACAAAGCATGGTTCATGGTTTATTTTTTACAGTTTATAAAATCATGATGGACATAGGTGAACTTGGGATCAACATGCAAACAGGTGTCTCTTCAGTATCAGAGTTACAGTATATTCTACAAAATAAAATTAGATTTTTATACTTTATCCATGACACAAAGGCCAAGCAAGCTCTGCGCTCTGAGCCGAGCTAGCGCTGCTGCTAACAGCATCTCTTCTGGTTTGTTAATCCTACTCTTTTAATCAAGTAAAACTTGATTAAACTAACTGAACGAAAGTAAACAGCGCTCCATAAAGGTGTTTTAAAATATACTACAGGAAACACAAAACAAAAATTTATTATTATTTTTTGTTATTTTAATGTGTGAAATGATTAAACCACTTGCTCCAAGTGACAGTGAGAAACTGTGAGGGTCTGTCATTTTGATTCAAACATTATGCACTCGGAATAAAGATTTTTATTTTAGTGGGTCAATCAGATTGTTTGTGTAGTAAATAATAAAGTTAGATATAACACAGAGAACATTCACTCTTTTAAAAAGTCTCACTCATTATGGCATCGATAAACAGTCATTACCTCACCGGCTACACTTATTTTTCTCTTTCTTTCTCTAAAAAACACCATTTTAGTGAGAAACCAAAATGTGTAAAGTTTATCCTGGAAACATTCCTGTGCTGATAATCTTCCTAAAAGCAGGACCCCTGTTGAAGGTTACAAGCAAAACTCCTTTTTAAATGAATACCTCCTAATGATAGTCACCATATTAACAATTACAGGTTTGACTTTTCTCAATAACACAGATCCATTGTTTGATCTGTTTAAAATCAATTATTAGTCTTAGATTATGTGGAGTGTTTGCAGTACAAGCCCATGTGTATAAGCTATTACTTAAGAATCAATAATATATTAAAAGAAGCACATGAATGAATTAATAAGGCAAACCAGTAGCGTACTGGTTAGCATGTCTGCCTCACAGCAAGAAGGCCCTGGGTTCGAGTTCTGAGCTTAGCGAGGGCGTTTCTGTGTGGAGGTTGCATGGTTTTTTGCCCCCATGCTTTTTTGGGTTTCTCCAGGTAGTCCGGTTTCCTTCCACAGTCCAAAGACATGCATATTAGGTTAACTAGCTGTTCCAAATTGCCCCTAGGTGTGGAATGAACGATTGTGTGTGTGTGTGTGTGTGTGTGTGTGTGTGTGTGTGTATACATGTGTTGTCCCTGCAACGGTGTAGTGAGCTGTTTATGCTTCGCCCAGTACGGGTCATGCTGTTCATACAAAGATCATTTTGCCTTCTGACCTAAATCTAAATCAGGAAGTCAGTAACGCTGCATATAGTACATCATATACTTCATACACATACATACATTCACACACACTTGTGTGAGTTCAGTTAATAATAGCACTGCATTAAACTTGGAACCGTATCGATTTTAACATCTACCCAGCTTTTCCGTACATTACATGACTGCACGAGTACATAAATGCTGCTAGGAAGCTCACCTCTCCTCCGGGGGACGCTGTTCTGAGTGTCTTTGCCTGCCTCCTTCTCCAGTTCGGTGGTTAGATGAGTCTCCTGCTGTGCCTCCCTGTTTTCTTTACTGTCGCTCCCATCACTCCCGCTTTCCTTCTCCCTTTTCTCTCCTCCGCGCTCTCTCCTTCTCTCTCTCCGCACAGCTGGGACTTTCTGACCCTGTGCATTCAGTGCGTTCTGCTGCTGCTGGAGAAAAAGAGCAATGGATGGAACCAGTCAATAAGGTTTAACACTCTGATTATTTTTCACCTGCTATTTGTTTGCTTTCTGACAATAAATAATGTAGAAAAAAGATATTTAGTTTATCCTAAGGAACCTCCATAAATGCAGCTCCTGAATTTCACTCAGCGTTACAAGAAGAATGATTGTCATTGTGTGTTTAACTGCATACAAGTAAAAGCACTTGATACTCCTTTGTAAAATATGGAGGTGGCCCGTTATTGCTTCAGGGCTATCTTGTGACTCGTGGTTCCGGTTACCTCTGCCAGGTGGATTCAACTTTTACAGAGCTTTTGACCAGATGATATACCAAACGTTCCTCAACTTAGAAAGAAAACTAAGGCAGACTTATAGTTTCCAAGGATGGCAGCACAAATATGTTAAATAAAAACTGACAAAAGAAAAAAATTAGAGGAAACTAGAAGGACACTCATAATCCAAGGTACCTCCGCCAGGCACAAATGTATTATTATAACTTGGCATGGTTATAATAAAATGGCTCCCTCTAGAGGGTGTCGGATGAACATTTTGCCCCATATTAAAGATAGAGATTTTTGGGGGATTTTGGAATCCCCCCCACATGATCAGATGAAAGGATCATCTCCCAAAATTAATGGGTTCTTTTTAGGCCAAATTTGTTCAAAATCAGATACGTAGTTTTTGCATGATCCTGCTAACAGGAAAAAGCCTTTAATAAATTCGGATCCAGATCGTGATCTTTTCAAAAATGTTAACAGGATCTTGAAGAAGTTATGTGAAAATTGGTTCAGTAGTTTTTATATAATAAACAGACAAAAAAAAACAAACAAATGTCAGCACCTTTAAATTAAGCTGTACTGTTATAATTTTAACAGATAACTGCCACAATCCAAGTGATCCTATGCCCTGTATGTTTAATCTCAAAATACCATTCATTCATTAAATATATTAAATAAAACTTTTTGCAAATTCTATGAACTTTTTGGAGGGCACTGTTGATATTTTACCCTTATTGAATCTTCAGAGAGTAAGACACTGTAATAAATAAAATGTCTCTGTTATTTGAGCACGTCAGATCCAGTAGGTTTCTGAAGCAAAACCACAGAGTTCAGAAGCTACTCTGTAAATAAAGAAATGAAGAGAAAGAGAGTGCATGAAGGTGTGTTTAATGGCGATCCATCGTCTGCTTTTCCCTGGGGCGACAGTTAAAGGCTAACATTTATCTGACATCATCCGAGCCCTTGGTAAAAACCTAAGTGAGAAATGATGATATATTATAAACTGCAGCATAAAGCAGTCCTAATAAAGCAGTAAAAATAATGACGCCTTTATTGGAGCTGCCTAGCACTGTGTGACTGTTATTTGGAACAATCTTTTTCAGGAAATCACCCCGGCCACCTCGAACTGTCAATGTTCAAGATGGCGCCCACAATTTTTTTTAATCATGTCTTTTTCAAAGTGCTTTGTTTCAGTTTGGGTGTGTATCTAATAAACTTTTTTTTTTAACTAGAAGACCAATGAGTTCACCAATTGCTTAAATTTTAATTACATTTTGTAATCTATGGAAGAATGGAGAAATTGATTCTATTTTATCAAAACATTCAATTTTACTTAACACTGGCACATTAAAAATTTTCTCCACATTCAGGTTCTAATCATATTTTGTTTAAAACAGACGTGATGTAGCAGGAGAGAAATCCATCACAAATTCTCTTTTTTTAAATTTTTTTTGTCTTTTACTTCTCTTTTTTTTTTTAATATGTGGTATTTTCAAAGTGAATTTCTCCAAACTATTACCAGCAATAGGAAATGTTCCTGAGACCAGAGACATGTTGCAAACGAAAGAAGAAATGACAAAAGTTAAAACTCCAATATCTTCAAGAACTGAAGGGATACAACTCAGAAAAGAGTTTGGTGTTGATAACAATAGAATTTTTTTTATCCATTGGCATACATACAGTTGTTATGAGGGGTTTCAGTGAAGTTCTGTGTAGTGAAAACTAAAATTAACAGCTTTGAATTGGCAGAAAAGTGTACCATTTTTTAAAAAATTCAATTTTTAGAGTAGAGTAATTTAATCTTCACAATTAATTTAATCCCAATTTGAAGTATTTTTATAAAAGTGTAAATTTAATGAATTATGAATAATGAAATGTGTCATTGTGAATATTTTTCCTCACCTCCTTATTGGCTATTTCTCCAGGGGTAGGCCAGTTGGTAATGTCACTGAAATCACTTGACTGGAGGAGGGGGAGGAGCCACAAAAACATACAATTTAGGAAAACAAGAAAAATCACAACACCGTGAAAGAAAACAGCAGCATCATCATCATCAATAGACACAATCAGCTAACAAGTCACATGGATTGGTGTTTACCTCAGAGCCAAAATAAGGCTATGGCACAATGGAGCAAAGGTATAGCATCATGAATATGACTGAGAAACACACGGAAAGTGAAACTTTGGTTTAAGTACCCATTTCAACTCATGTGACTGTCTGTGAGTAAGTCCATTGCGTCTATAAAGAACATTTTTAATTTGTGAAAAAAACTTGATATGATTACTGTAGTTTTAGTTAAAATTGAACATAACATTCTGTAAATTGATAAAGTAAAAAACAAACATACAGCTGAATTTAGCAATCACAGGGGTTTAAGCATTAGCAATAATAAGATATTTTTTGTTAACTGCTGTATGAACAATAAAAATCAGTGTAGCAGCTCTCTGTTTAGCAGTAATTATGAAAAAGTACACAAAAGACAACTACACAAAAGATAACTACACTAAGCTATACATGTGCATAAACCTACATACATATATACACATACCCATATGTACACATATACATAAATATATCATGTATATGCAAACATATTCATCAATTCAGACTTGTACATTTATCCACATGTTCACACATTTAGAGACATACACAGAAGGGTGCATGTTTTGCCAAAGGTGCATGGCATTGTTGTTGTTGATGAGGCCGACAACGGTAGTGTCGCCGGTCAATTTAACAATGAGTTTCGATTCTGAGCTTGCTGTGCAGTCATGGGTGAGCAGCATGAACAGCAGTGGGCTGAGCACACACTCCTGGGGGGTGCCTGTATTCAGACTTTAATGTTGGTGTAATGAAGCCCTTTTAGCTTTTAGGATGCTAGGAGGATGAGAGTTCAATAGTATTGGCCAATTATAAGTTAATCCATGGATTCATATGAGGCAAGAATCAAGCCAAACCAAACAAGCCAAAAAAGAAAAACAAATAAGAATTTAAACTTTGGACTCTGTATATTTAGAGCCACCAACAGGTGAACTGTATGTATAAAAAAAAAAAAAAAAAAAAAAAAAAAAAAAAAAAGTAGGGACGGTGATATTTGTATGAAGATAAAATAAAGAGGAAATAAAAAATAAAGAGTGAAAATCCAATAAGGAAATTAAGATTCATCTGTTTTAAACACCCTGAGGTGTACACACTCACACTCTCCATTACAGTAACAGCATAAGAAGAAGCACTTAAAGGATGTACTTGACTTAGCAGATTTATGATATCCTCTGCTTTTTCCTCTCTGCATGACCTTTAAACATTATAAGTTTTGTCTCTTTACATGGCTAGATAGAAGCTCCTTACATCACTGCATTTTTTTCTGTAGTCAGCATTTCATCCTTAGGAAAAGATAGGTCATGCATTTTTTTCTTCCAAGAAATTCTATACATAGGAACTTTCCCAGAATTTCACATGCCGCAGTAATATCCCAGTGATGTTTAGGTAAGCCTATATCTTTGCAACAGTGCATCTGAAAGTAGTGAAATTAAGATTTTATTAATGGTTCAGATGTTACTATGCTAATGATAGTTTTGTTTTCATGATAATGCAGCTATATTAACCTGAAACAACTCATTAGCGCCTACACAGAACAATAAATTCCCCTCAAACTCTAAAGCTTGATTTTAACCTTTGCAGGAATTTAATGGCTAATATCCTATGAAACTTGATAAAATTAGAAATAAATATTAATTTAAATTATTTTACTGGATTAGGCCCATGACACTCATTCGTGCAAGAGTTAGCATGCTCGCCTCACGGTTGGGTACAAACTCCGTGGTCTGAAGGAATTTCTGTATAGAGTTCTTTTGCATGTTCTCGCTGTGCTTGTGTGGGTTTTCTCTGGGTGCTACAGTTTCCTCACAGACATGCACATTAGTCCAACGACATGCACATTAGGCTAACTGGATTTTCCAAATCATCCCAAGGTGATAAATGTGAGTGCGAATGGATGTCTGTCCTAGAAAACAGGTTCAGCAGTAGGCTTGTGACTCTCTCAGGTAAGAACACACAATCATGGCTTCCTGTTTGGCGTGTGATCGGCCTCGAGGTATGGCTGCACAGGAAACCATGAAAGTAGCCCAATGCACCATGGGTGCAGAATAGTAATTATAATAACCATAATAATAATATTAATATTATTAAAAAATAATAATTCATTTATTACATACACACACAAAATATCACAATAAGGTTCAAACATTTAACCTCTACAGTCATTGACAAAAAGGTCTAGTCGCACATGTGGACATTCATAAATAAAAGTCCATACCTCACCATCCTATTAACCAATTTTTCATCAACTATGGCTTAAAATAACCCTTAAAATAACCCTTTGATGGTACTGAATAATAGGTGCTAGCAGCAGTATTGGAAAGAAATTTCTTCTAATCTTTACAGCTTCTTAAATACAAACATTCCCATTTTTGTTGCAAAGGCTTAATTTCACTTTCAAGGCTATATTTATTACAGGAAAATAATCAAATCACCCTGTTTATAACTAAATATGTAATATTGTAGCAAATAACATTATACTGAAAAATTTAAATCACTCAAGCACAATAGTGCTTCTGCAAACATGGCCATGATGGTACCAGACTCCCAGGTGCTCATCATAATGAATAATTATCATTTTAAAAATAATAAAAATTTGTAAGTGCTACTAAAAATTCTTGAGGCCCAAGACACTTATAATCCATTTTTAATACACAAGTGAGCTATTTTAGAGGGCAACTTGTTCATCAAATGGTCACAAAACAATGTGTTATCAACCCTATGGTGAGAAATCTGAGCCACCTGCAGGTTTGAAACATAACGGGAAGCAATAATCTGTTGATATTTGCGTCTGGTGATGTTTCCACCCATTTTATATAGCTTAGTGATACCTATGTACTGGAGGTGACAAACCATGATAGTTCTCTTCGGTGAACTCTGGGTCCAGCAATTTTCTAGATGGTCAGTAACAACATTGGTGGCAGAGCAATATGATACTGAATTAATAATTCATCTCAAATATAATTTGTAACATGTTTCAACTATAATTTGAAGTAATTTGAAACATGTTTCCACGTGTTCGGAACTTGGTAAGCACGACATGGTGTTCTAGCTGTGTCTTGTACAGGACCTGTGTGGTGTATGGTGACCATTGCAAGAAATAATATTATGTAGAGTTGATGCTGAAGCAGACATTACTAGCTATGAGTCCTAATGGAGCTTTTGAGGGAGTCATCAGGAGGCGAACTACAACTTTTGTGCAGCTCATTGTTTTGAGGGTAGTTTAGTTTTTCCTTGCATGATCGAGCTTACCTGTGTATAAAGGGTGTCTGAAATTTCTTACTACTGCTTGCAAATTATTTTCATTTGCTTTTATCAGATCTTGAAGGTTTTTACAGCTTTTGCAAAAAGATTTTAGTCAAGATTCTTGATGGCCTCCAAGTCACTTAAGCTTTGATCATAAATTGCCTCAAAGCTGCTTTAATACTTTTTTGTATATTTAGTTAATAACTAATTTTACTAAATATATTCTACAAATTTTACTAGTTACTATGATCTAGAATTTGATGTTACATGACTGCGACAAGACTTTTGACCAGCCTAGAATGGATATGTTCGACTTTTATTAGCTGTATAAATAAGCAGAAATAAATTTACAATTTCCTGTCGCTCTCACAAAACAATCTTTATATTTGTAGGATTAATGTAAGGCAGAGTTGATGAAAATCGGTTAATTAGAAATGAAGTTATCAGTTGTTGTCTGTATCAGGCACACATGCAACAAAACTTTTGTCGATAACTGTAATGTTGACACTTGTTTCGAGAAAAAAATAAACAGAAAAGAAAAACCACCCACACAGAAGAAAGTGGACCCAAACACACCTACACACAAACAGAAAGAACTGGAATATTACTGGCTGCTGCTGACTCCAACCCAGCGTATCATAACCAAAACATCAGACCCACCACCTCTAGTCCATCACAACACAGAGCACACCATGACGAACATAACACCGCACAGCACAACACTGAGCACAACATGACAAAACACAACATAATGCCACACAGAACACAACACAGAACACAATGCAGAGCACACCACGACAGAACACAACGCAGAGCACACCACGACTGAACAACACAGAGCACACCACAACAGAACACAACATAATGCCGCATAGAACACAACGCAGAGCACACCACGACAGAACACACCACGACAGAGCACAACATAATGCCGCATAGAACACAACGCAGAGCACACCACGACAGAACACAACGCAGAGCACACCACGACAGAACACAACGCAGAGCACACCACGACAGAACACAACATAATGCCGCACAGAACACAACACAGAGCACACCACGACTGAACACAACATAATGCCACACAGTACAACACAGAGTACACCATGAGAGAACACTACATAATGCCGCACAAAACACAACGCAGAGCACACCACGACAGAACACAACGCAGAGCACACCACGACAGAACACAACACAATGCCACACAGCACAACATGACAGAACACAACACTGAGCACATCATGACAGAGCACAACACTGAGCAGATCATGACAGAGCACAACACAGAGCACACCATGACAGAACACAACATAATGCCGCACAGCACAACACAGAGCACACCATGACAGAACACAACACCGGGCATATCATAACAGAGCACAACACATCACAGAGTACGCCATGACAAAACACAACACAACATAATGCCGCACAGCACAACACAGAGCACACCATGACAGAACACAATGCCGCACAGCACAACATGACAGAACACAACACTGGGCATATCATGACATAGCACAACACAACACAGAGTACGCCATGACAAAACACAACATAAGGCTCAGGTGGAGAGAGATAAACCACATCGCCAGTCCCAGCACACAACAGCAAGTGATTACACAACTTAAACATAGTTAAGATTAAGATCTAGTTAACGTTCCTCTCAGCAAATTCATCTCTTTAACCACTACAACGAGCCTCCGTTTTCACACAGCATTATTGCCTGAACATGTAACTCCATTGCCACAGACTCATGTACTAAGCGGATTTAACTAAGTAGGGTTTGGCACGAACACTGCAATAATCACAGAAATAAGAGCAGAAGCACTTCAAAATACAAAACGTGCACCATTGCATCGACTGACATTACTAGAATTTCTTTAATGACCTCAGCGCTGCATGATATGACATCCTCACCGGTGATGATCTCACATGAGAAAGGTAGCTGCACCTTGGGGTGGTGTGCACTGGGGTAGGAATCATAATTTGGGAGCAGGCAGGCAGAAACTACACACGGCTTTTACAGCATAAACAGTATTGGTGGCAGAAAATAGAGTCTGACATTGGTTATGAAAGTAGGAACTGCTGGGGTGGGAAATAGAGTCTGGTTGACGGTTCTGGTTATGAAGCTCTGATCTGGTACTTGGGTTTGACTGCACTGCAAGACTAGAACCCCTAAATCTGGGCCGAACGTGTTCTGGCAGCTAAATATCGATGATTTCAAAACCATTTAACATCAGCACTAAGCATAACAAAGCTGTCCTATTCATCCACCATTACTACAGTACACCATCACTCCTCATTTAATCACCTGCAGTGTAAAAACAGAGCCAAATAATGCTGTTTGTTAAAGCTACGCAAACATGAGATAGCAGAATTGCTGCAAGATTCTCAGCAGTGCTCTTGCTCATCACTCACCTTACTGGATTTCCTGGACCTGGGCTTGTTGGCACGCACTACTTTGGCAGAGTTCTGGGATTCTGTGGACAGAAAGCAAACAGGACATGAGGTGACCGTGTTTGTCCATGTTAAAAGAAAGCGAGATAAATGAAGAGACCCATAGCAATGTGTGCAAACACAACAAAAGCAAGAAGATCGAATTCCAACTTGATGGAGGTTTAGGAATTCTTATAAAGACATATTATTAAGAAATTCTCCTTCCAGAAATGTTAAGACACAAAACCAGGTGCTACTTCGGAAGGAAAAGACATCACAAGTTTGATAAGCTATGATCGTAGACCTGGAAACTATCATAACTTTAAAAAGGGAATTGCCTAAATACACTGAATACTCAAGTTTTCATTCATTAAGTAGGCTGGTACTTTTTTCCTACTTGGTATTCAAATGCTATCAAAGGGTACCAGACAGGAAGTCAAAATAACACTTTTCCCACCCTATGTAGGTTAACATATAGTATGTTCAGATTGCAAGCCATCCGTGATTCACCCAAACGCAACAGAAATCTGATATTATAGACAGGTTAAATTTTTTTTTTCCAGACTGACTATTACTCCCCAATCATTTTCTTATTAAAAGTGCCCAATTTGGAGCCATGATTAAACATGAATGAGCAACATGATTCGAAAATGCAATTCGCGGTTAGAAAAAGTTACAAGAAACACCTCGTGATCTCGGCTCACACTGTGCCATCACCTATATGCAATATTTTTTTAGACTTTGTTCATTATAGTCGACTACTGTCAATTAGTACAGTGGTATCACTTTGTTTCTGAAACTTCATCCAAGACTTGAGTAGTGTAATATCAGAACAAGGGCATGTTTTCATGGAGGATTTCTCAGAAGTGCTGAAACAGGATCTGGTTTATGTCTGGTTTTAATGTCATTATGAATACGAGCTTTACATGAACTTACACACAAGGCTGTAGTTCCACCTGAGATAGGCACAAGACTTCTTTTGTATAAATGTCCTCATTGAAGCCAGCGTGAGTAGCACTGAAATGAACTCCAAGACGGCTTGAACTAAGATCTAGACTCTGATCACATTGTTCATGTTTTCTTTGTTTTTATATGGTACACTTTCAAGAACCTAGCCATCTAATAGAGCTGAAAGATATAAATAAACTGTTACACATGAACATATGTATATTTTCATTATCAGGTGTTTTTCTCCAGGCAGAAGTTACATTTTCAAAGTTGCGACCCAGTAAAATCTGATAGTTTGTGTCAGCCAATTTAAAAAGGCCACGATTAGACCCTCGCGAGTGTGAAATCGCAAGAATAGGATATAAATGAGTCAGTTCATATAAGATAAGTGAATGGTAAAAATAACAGTATACAGATATTAAACTCACAGATCAGATATAAACACTGAAGTTATGAATACAAGAAAAGTAGGCACATCTACACATAATACAACCTTCTGCCTACATGCATCAGCAAACACTGGCTTGTTTATATGAATGAATGGTGTAACCCACTGTTATTTATATGCAAATTTACCGTGGGCTACATGTGAAAACTTTTCATAGTATAATGTCACCCTTCTGTGTGCAGGTAAAAAAAAAAAAAATTTCAAGCTTTTACTAAGTTTGGTTTTAACTTCCCTTTAAGAAAACTGAGTGCTTATGACAGCAATAAACTGGCCAGAAGTTGCAAACGCCATTTCAAAAATAGACTAGGTCATTATTCTAACATTAACAACTTATTCACAGGGACTTTTGGGGCAAACAATCTGCAAAATCTATGTACATTTTTTAAATGTGTTAATGTACATTTTTTTTTTTTTAATGTGTTGAGCAAAAGTTAAAGTCTCGGTGTTTTCCTTCATGGATTAGTGTTCAGGACTTGCACATTCTTTTATGATTAACTTCAGCACATACGGAACAGCAGCACTCGAAGAGCGCAAAATTTCAAGCCACCATTTGATCCTGATCATCTCCAAAATCTAACACCGTCTTCCTTACCCAAAGCCCCACCTCTGATAGAAATTTTATAAAAATACACACAATTTTTTGCTTAATCCTGCTAACAAATGCACAAAGAAACAAACACCGACCAGGTTAAAAAACATTTCTAGCTGTTATGACACAAGCTGTTTTGCGTTTTTTTTCAAACGCTATGATAATAAATGGCTACTAAGTTTCATCACTGTTGGTATTAAACCGTTCTGGACATGCTACGGGAAAATAATCAACTGGAGTAACAACGATAACACACCACACTTGACATTGATTACTTTCCTATAGTATAGCTGCATGTCCTGAAGTGCTTTATTTCTTACTATAGAATCACTTCGGTAATTTAACTGCTCACATGGCTCCTGCAACTTCACAGATCCCTGCATTCAATCCTGAACTTCAGTTCTGTGTTGAGCTTCCCTGATTCCACATGGGTTTCTTTCAGAGACTACAGTTTCATATCCTAAAAACATGGCGAGCTGTGTTTAAGATTTAACAAATTAATCTTATGCAAGATTGTATGTGGTGTCCTGTATTGCACCTGTGACCCATCCAAGGTATTTCCCAAAAAGTCTTTCCCACACAATGAAAGTCTCTAAATCCTGTTTG
The DNA here is from genome assembly GCA_028564935.1 of Neosilurus hyrtlii. NCBI lineage: Eukaryota > Metazoa > Chordata > Actinopteri > Siluriformes > Plotosidae > Neosilurus > Neosilurus hyrtlii. The sequence continues at coordinate 14,125 of JAOUQZ010010636.1, forward strand.
GATTGGAGCATAAATCAGGCTTTAGCATGCTGTAGCCCCACCCTGATGGCTCAACTAACAGGTAGAAGGGCGTAAGGGGAAAACGCAATCAACACGGGATGCCAGTTTCTCAGCAGATTCGAAAGGTTAACAGAAAACATAACAGCAAAGCGAGGCAACAATGCCTCCATTTTTACATCAGAATTTATCCATCTTTCTTCACTGGTGCCACCGTAACCGAGGTATAGAAGTATACAGGTGTGAACCATGTTGGTTGAAACATTTCAAACTGACATCTTTTTCCACATGTAAAGGGAGATTAAATAAAGCCTTTAGACTTGCATGCTTTATAAAAAAAAACCTTATTTAAATAAAATGTCAGCTCGACAGAATGCAAATGTCATTACTGGATTTGAATTCTCATATTAAGCCAAAATAGCATGTAAAGAATGAACATTATATTCAAATAACATCCCGTTATATTTTCTCTTGATTTTTCAAGACCAAAAACCGCTTTTATAATACATAATAAAAGATCGGATTTTAGATTTCTCATGTTCTTCACAGATCAGTCAGTGAGATTGTTTCACTGAGTCTGATACGAATAACTGCCTTAGTAAATACACTACATGGGAACATAATGAAAGCAAACTAAAACAAGATTTTTATGGTTTATTTGTACATTTCTAAAGCGTGACAATAGGCATCATCTATAGGACGTTTATTCGTAATACTTTGGAACGGTACTTAATTTCTCAGATTTCAGAATCCGTGACAATAGCAAACGTGAGGGTTTGTGCACCCTTTTGATTACGGCATTATCCTCTCAAGATAATGTCTATTAGTATGCGCACTTCACGCGACAAGGAAAGATCCCAAACGTGAAATTAACGATGCATTCGAAGCAGAACTTTATTCTTTGTTATTAACCGCCAGATTAAAAAAAGCAGAACCATCTAAATAAAAATATCACAAGGAAGAACTAAAAATATATGCACATGCAAACTTTCTTTAAATACATAAATAAAATAAATCAATAAATAAACAAATAATGCCAACTTCAGGATTAAATCTGAATAGAAATCTGAATACCTGGGGCACTAAACAGATATAAATGCTCATACATGTTACACTGTCAATGTAGATATCAGAGCTACTGGCAAAGCAGCTGTTATCGCTCGTATTCCAGGATTAGTACATGTACCCAGCATTCCTTAACATCTCACTAAACGGCACCTACGAATGCAAGGCCAAAGTTCAACCTTTCAACTATAAATTGGCCAAATGACAGATACTCCATGATCAGAAAATCAGATTAAATCACTGCCCTCAAAAATATATTTAAATAATTAAATGTGGCTGTTCCCTTGCCCTAAATACCCAGCATGTTTGCCTAAAAAAAAAAATAAAAAAACCCTCCCACACATTTACAGTCAGTGCACTGACACTGAACCATGCGTACTCCCCTCGCACTAATGTCATGTGGCATGGTCGATTATCAACACGTGGCCGCTGAAAGATTAAAAAAAAAAAAAAAAAAAAAAAAAAACCAAAAAAACCAAAA
>JAOUQZ010010714.1:0-15664 GCA_028564935.1 Neosilurus hyrtlii
TATATATATATATATATATATATATATATATATATATATATATATATATATATATATATATATATATATAGAGTATATTTCTATAACATATATGGCAACATCACTGCTTACATAGGGCCACATATGTCATGTATTACATTTCTATATGGGTCTCCTCCTCTAGCACCATTGAGGCAATTTAGTCATTATGGGGACTCAGCCTGTTGCTTGCCAGTTAAGTTGCAGATGTCAATGGAGAATGTTGGTGAACTGCTTAGCTGAATGTTGACCATCCCGACACAGCTTCTAAAAATTTCAAGTTTGCATAGTGTGATAGCCTGTTAAATTGTAATGGTAGGTGATTGAAATAATCATTGTAAATTTAGTTTTAAAGGAATGAAACAGAATACTCCAATATGTTTTGCCTTTATAACATCTTACTTTGATTAACATACTTTCTTGGTGGAATCCATTTTCAGCACAGTGCCAAAAGCGGAGAGGATCTGGTCCCGGTAATCCTGCACATTGTTTGCCTTTGCCAACTGGGAGGTGTGGCGCAAGAACTTAGCAGAGTGAAGTTCTCTCAGATGATGTGGAGCCTGGAATGTGTGCAGAGATGATCCCTATGACTTCCACTACACTCATGAGGAGTGTGGGGTAGAGGTCCATACATTGAAGATGGCACATTAGCCATAGTGTTCCCTTTGGTCAGATCCGAGAAGGAACACAAAACATTCCTATTCATGCCACCTATGTAGGTAGATTCACAATAAATATGCTGAGGTTGACTCAAACTACATATTACTAAAGTATTTTGCATGTCCAAACATGATTTTCAGTATACTTTCTTTCTTTTGAGGATTACTGGAAACAGCTTGATGAGCCTCACTAAGCTGTGACAAAATGGCAGAATCCCAAGTAAGCCACCTCCTCCATGGAACAGAATTCCTTCTGTATCATCTCCCTCCGCTAAACGCTGAAGAAGTCAGGTCTGTCATTGTGGGTGGGGTACTGTCTAGAGTTCACACATCACCTGAAAGGTGTGATTCTCGAACCCATCTGTCCACTTTGGCCTCAGGAGAATGGAGACTGATGGGAATCACTGCTTATTTGGTGAGGTAATCTTTTACTCACTTGTTTCCAATTCTTCCCTTTCTTTGTCGGTTTGTCACCTCTGCACTGTGCTTGCTGAAATCATTAGGATCACTGTAACTATGATGATAATGAGTAATGAAACTTTTCAAAGGTGAAAAATAAGCATTGATAATAGCCAGAGTTACAAACAGATGGCTTCATTTATTTGAAGCAGATCATCAAAATGCATAGCCTGCAATGATATTAATAGCATGCTTGATATCCATCATTCTGTGCAAAATATATGCAGGTAATTTATATTCAACATGACATAAAAATGATTTTTATAGTGTATGGGCTGCAATTGTATTGATCACATGCTTATTACTTCATGTAATAACCCATGTCTTTTTTAATTCAGAAATTTGTTGTCTGTCATTTTAGAGTGGAGGAAACCAAGCTATTCTCGCAATTGGTGACGTGACAATTAGGGCAACCTGACCACCATATTTAAGTGGGAGAAAATATTGCTTTCCACTAAGTTCATAAACTCATTAACCGAACTCTATAGCTTGCCCCCATCCCCCAACCACTTTAACATGGCCACTGCTGGTCACATCATTGTCAGATGTCTGACTGCAAAAACACAGTTCAGTTACTGTGTTTACAATTTTTTACAATATATCGCTAAAATAGTGCTCTCATCACGCCCAAACGATGCAGATGTAGAGGGGCTGTATGTCCAATGTTAAAACAAAAACAAACAAACAAAAAAAAAAAACAGTTGAGGTTTCATATGTTGCCACTAAATGGGCAAAGACGTAGTAAGTGGCTGAGAGCTATCAGGTGTGCACTAAAGCCAGACGGATCAGTGAACTTATGGGAACCTAAATCACATTATACTAACATTCGTGGCCATCATTTTGTCACTGGTGAGTTTATATTTTTCATAGGCCTTAAGTATGAAATAGTAGGAATAATGGATACACATATGTTTAAATGCAATTAAAAATGGTTTGAGATGTGAATTTAAAATATTCATATGATGCCCCAAATATTAATCTTTCATTAAATTAGAAAAATTGGGAAATTGTAATACTAGAACTTAGAAGTATAGAAGTTATTGACTGATTGCACTTAGTTAAATACTACTTATGTTGGCTTTCATAGTAACATGGATGACAAGAGTACAAAAATATATAAATACTTACAAGGGAAATCTGATGAGAAAATGGTAAATATCTGGGTACTCCACATTTGGCCATTCCAAAGGATTGTTAGTCCACCGATCTGCTGCCTTTATGGGTAAAATTCTAAACCTACTAAGAGTTAATTTCTTCCTATATCTTCCAAAAGCCTCAGGAGCCAACCCATCTTGATACTGGTAAATTTTGACTCATGCTAACTCAGAGAATTATAGAATATCTGAGAAAATGTGAATGTGATCACTGGTAGAAAGCAATATTTTTCCCCACTGAAATATGGTGGGCAGGTTGCCACATGATTTTGACATTGTGCCAACTGATACACGGAACAAAATGGTAACATCTGACTTTAAATTGCAATATTAAAATTTAGATCAAGTTAACTATGTAGATTTTTTTTATTCATTGATCAAATTTACTCAGACTGCCTTTTGAATACTCACCACCAGATTAACAGTAATACACTATATTTTATTTTCACATAGCATCAAACCGCGTTTCAAAATGTATAGCTGCAGCAGTGGTAGTATAGTATTATATTAACAAATATTAAAATATGCTTACTATGTTATGAAGCCCACATCCATAAGAAAATGGAATAGTGTTTTTCGTACGATGACACCAGGATGCACTGTGCAAAAGCCTGCTACTCTGTGTGTGCCAGTGTAGTGTCCAAGTTCAGGGTGGTTCACGCCTTCACCCAGCGTCGACTGAGATAGTCTTAATCCTCACCATGGCCATAATAGGATGAAGGAATGGCTGTGGCTGAAGTTGTACATAGGTAAAGTATCAGTGTCAGCAGGTCATTCATGGCCTAAAGAATCACGATTCCTACTACTCTCTCCATGACTTAATGAGTGGGTGTGGAGGTGCACAGGGCAGCACATAAGCATGGTGTGGTAAATAGTACCTGTTATATTAGGGGTGCTGGGGGCTGGCTATGCCACTATAGAAAGTGCTGTGGGGCTGAGGGGACACACCGGACTCACTGCACAACCCCATCTGCTCTCCAGCAGCATGGACATCTGCTACAATTTCTCTGAGCTTAGGGTCCAGATTGACTGTGCAGGGCAAGAAGGTGTGGATGTCTTGAACAGTCAGCACTGGAGTGCATGAGGACAGGAATACGTTGAAACTCTGCATGTCTCCATCTATCACCAGCAAGGGTTCCAAATATTTAGTGGTGGGAATGTACTTGCAAACTCTTTCATAGATGGACTTCAGTGTGGCCTGTTCAGGAATTCCATCTGTCTTTTCCAGGTACATGATAAGCCATGATGTGCGGTAGGGCCACTGCTCAGTCAGGTTGATCCAGGATGCCAGCCGGTCCCAGTTAAAAGTGATCTGATTGGCCCTTAGTAATCGACCTGTTATAGACATAATATTAAGCAGTCTTCTAATGGTATGTGGGCTAATGTCATTGAACCAGTCTGGAGTGAACAGCAACTTGGTCAGGTCAGAGGACATCTGATCACTGACTGACCTCTGCATCTGAGGATGCTGGTAGGCGTCCCTGTGATTCAAAGTGGTTCTACTGTCCAGCTTCTCATGCCAATCCTCCAAAATGCCCGTTTCTATGTTTGCTGGGGTTGGTGCACACATCTTAGCACTGCTAAAGCCTCGGCTGTTGAGAAAGACTGGCAGATGTATAATGTTGCGCATGTATTCATAGCTGTTGATGTTGCAGTCATACAATACACTGTTCAGACTCTGATTGATGGCTTTAATGTTGATGTGAAAATCAGTGGCAAAGATAGAGATGAACGGACCTTTGGAAAAAAGCACCCTCACTATATTCAACATTTGCAGGACTTCATCTTGCTCACTGGAACCTAGACCGTCAATGATTACAACTAGACGTGTTTGATTCTGGGTGAAGCTGTCGATAGTCCTTGCCATTTTACCCATGAGTTCCACCTCACTTTTTAAGACTGTCATGAAGCCTTCATTCTTAAGTTTTTGCATCTTGTTAGCAGCATTGCACAGCCTCTTCCTCTGTGAGTTTAGAACAGAATCAATCACCTGCCACCACATCCTGCAGTTCAACAGAAGAGCAAGCCCCACCACGCTTGCCATGGAAACCAACACCACATTCACAGTCTGATTCTGTCTGTCTACCCTAAAGATTGCCAACAAGGTCATGCCCATGATCAGGCAACTCAGGATAAAAAGGAAGATCACAAATGATGGGATGCAGCATGTCTTCTTCCATTTCTTTTTGCCTTGAATATCTTCTGTCCCGAAGACTCGAAAGAGTCTGGAAACCAAGAAACCAAACTCTCTCTCGCAGGCATCAGACAGAGTGGAGATCATTTCAGCAATGAATATCTCTCCAACAACACTGGATAGGCTGTTATACTGTGTAAACAGGAACCTGACAGGAAGTGTCTGTATGGTCTGATCAGGCAGCTCCGATGGGTAGACAAACATGAGTTTGAGTAGCAGCTCCAAGTATGCAATGTGTTGAGCAAGCCGAGTGCTGAGACCCCAAGCCCAATTCGAAGTTTCACTCTCGTACCTACTGCCAAAGTACACAACCAGAAGGAATAAGTAGAGCAGAGCCAGCAGGCCAAGAGAGATAGCAATGGCTAGGTTAGAGTCCACAGCGAACCTAAGGAGTAGAGCCACAGAGCCACACAGCAAGAGTGACAGTAACACCACTAGCCAAGAAAACTGGAACAGCAGCTCAATTTGTTGCCCTGTAAACATCTTCATCTCATCCTCTAGCTTTTTGAGCAAGAATGACTTTCCACTGCCCCACTGAGCATACAAGCCTACACAGATAGGAAGCTGCACGGTGGGTTCACTTAGGATGTTAGCCAGAACACTGCTGTACAGGTCATACCCCAGCATGTCACTCTCTGACTCAGTGGGGGATAGGTGTTGGGCTCCAAAGATTTGGGTCAGAATACTTTTCTGGTGGCTGCAGTCGATGCTGTATGGTGTCTCCCCAGCTTTATTGGGCTTATAAATCAGGGAGGCATTTTTAGGATTGTGCAGGAGAAGCTCAGTCAGCCTGTGGCTCTTCCCACGGAGTGCAATGTGAAGAGGCGTGTCCCCTTTCTTATCCATAGCAGACACTTTTGCACCCCTGTCCAGGAGAAGCTTTACAATTTCAATATTTCTCATCTTGGTAGCTTTAATCAAGGGAGTCTCAGAATCTTTGGTAGTGGCCTCTGTGTCAGGGTTATACTGCAGGATATCTCGGACCATGGTGGCTCTGCCCTTTTGTACAGCCCAGTATAAAGCAGTCTTATTGTCCTGTCCCCTGATGTTGATGTCAGCATACTCATGTAACAGGGCTCTTACTATTTCTACATGGCCAGCCCTAACTGCTCCAATCAATACTGTGTCACCACTCCTGTCAGTGATGTCGATGTAGGTCCCTGCATCCAGCAGATCCTGCACGATCTCAGTGTAGCCCTCCTTGGTTGCAATCATCAAGGCTGTGTTATCATCATTATCGGTCACGTTTACATTGGGGTTCCTCTTTAACAGCTCCTTCACAACCTCAGTGTAGCCACCTTTCACAGCTACGATCAAAGCAGTCATTGACTTTGCCCCCTTTTTGTCAACATCAGCACCATTCTTTAGCAGGTGCATCACACAGTCATAGTGACCCTTCCTAGCAGCCCAGATCAACGGAGTAGTGCCATATTTATCAGAGCAGTTGACTTTTGCTCCTTGGTTTAACAACAGCTTAACAATTTCAGCATGGCCTCTGCCAGCAGCCCAGATAATGGGACATACGTTGGAGTGCTTTGTTGTGATGTTGGGATTGGCCTGATTTTCCAGGAGAACCTCCACAACCTCCACACTTCCTTTATAGGCAGCCCACATAAGCGCAGTCCAGCCATCTTTGTCACTGTGCTCAATGTACGCATCATTATCCAGAAGCTCTTTCACCACCTCCACATGCCCCTCTTTGGCTGCAAAGATTAAAGCAGACCAGCAGTCCACATCATCCAGGTTGACATTTGCACCTCTTTGGATTAGTTCTTGGACAATCTCCAAACTGCCCTGCTCTGCAGCCAGCATTAAAGGAGTCTGACCATGGTCCCTGCGACCATCGACCTCTTTGCACTTGTACAGGTGGGCCTTAACGGCAGCCAGATTCTTATCCTCCACATATCTGAATAAGTTCTGGATGGCTATAGTGGTCTTTGTTATAGATGTAGTAGTGTACATGATTGCTTCTTAGCATTGCTGCATCCTTGGAAAAGCAGATATCTCTTTCACATAGTACACACACCCATAGTACTGTACTTATTGGACTCAATGGCATCTGGCAGCTCTGGCTCACTGTCTTTCTCTATGTCATCAATTTATAAACCTGGTAGTGTGGTCATTTGGGTTCTTGTGAAGCCTGACCCCACTGACTCTTACTAAATTTTACTAGGGAGTTGCTTTGGAGTCTGGTAATGATTCAAGAGTTGGAGATTGTTTGCATCTGTTCTGCCTGTTTGTTCTTTCAAAAGAAGTCTGATATCTCTCCTTTTCTTTTTCTGGTTGTTTTAAGTGATGCTTTAGATGTTTCTTTAAATTAGACCCTGACATCATCACCTATTAATTGACCCACACTCTCTGTGACATCAGTTACTTATTGACCCAGACATTTTGTGACATCATTAAACCTCCTTCACATGTGATATCATTAACCCCCAAAACACTCTGTGACATCACCTACTAATATCATCACAGAGTGTGTAGGTCAGCCACAGCCTGGGACATCCCACCTGCAGAGCTTTATGCATGTCTACTAGCTACCAAAAGGTTAATGCAACACTTTGTTAACCCTGAAATCACAACTGAAAGTGTACACTTCAGTCACATCTTTGCTTAATTTCATATACACTGTTTAAATGGTCCATAGAACAGATGCATCGTAGAGAAGATTGAAACAGGTGAATTAAAATTTGAGGTCTTTGGAACACAGTGAACTGCATTTGTAAGATGCAGACAAATTAAAAGATAATAGAAACATGCTTCATGCATGGTGGAGAAAGGGTGATTGCCTGTTGTTGTTTATTGTGTTTTAACGGTGATTGCGGACTGTACTAGACCACTCTTTGGTCTGGAGTTCTCTGCTTTGGCTTACAGACTAATTCACGATTTAAAAAAAACCACTCAGATTCTTTTCTCTGGTCCTGTCACTATTAAAACCATTAGTAGATACCTGATGACTTTTTCATCTTTGGTGGGTGTTTTAGGAGATTTTAAAGAGTTAGGAAGCAGGCATCTTTACCAGGGAAGACCAGTCCATTCAGTCCATTCTGTTCTATTATCCAGAACCAATAGAAGTCAATTTGTATTAACACTAAGGGCTCATATGATCACAAGAATGTCAGACTGCCATACTATCAGAGAATATACTGTATTTAAGGATGCTGGCTTTCCTTTTCAATACAGACGAGGGAACTAAATGATATCATAACTGTACAATAATTATTTTAGAAGTCTGTTACAAATACACACAAAAATACTTTATATTCCCTAAATTTCTTTTCACATAACAGGGCAGACCACAATCTTAGTAATGGCAATTGATATAAATGGCAACTGAAGGTACATAAATTTTCTATATAAGCCTGCAATGAGCCTGTACTGTACTGGTGCATGAGACCCAGAGGGTTATGTGAATTTTGGTCATTCCAAGCTTGAGAGTTTTCCAGAGATTTGCAGATTTCTGAGTTATTCTGGCCAAAAATATCATTTGTGTAAAGCGCTAGCGATTTGTATAAATTCGCTAAGAAAATTTTTGGTGGGGTATAGGTAGGGTGGGGTATTTGTTTTGTGGAGCCCCACTTTGAATCAGATGCTTCTTCATCTGTCTCATGCGGAACTCGCCATGATATATTTTAATTGCATGCTTTTTAATCGATAAATAATAAACATCAGGTACCATTTTTTTTGCAGTGCCTGGATGTTGATAACAGAAACAGCAGAGTCTGCAGCATGTTCATGAGAAATCTCGCAACAACAACATTGAGTACAAAATATCACAGTGAATAACCACTCTTTAGTGTATTTTCCAAATATTCACACAATGGTAAAAGTTATACAAAAAGATGACAAGAATTGTGGTACAGAAATCAGTAGGGAAGGTGGCTTAAAAAAATTAGAGAATGGAGAAAAACATAGAGATTAAGTTGCCTGGATCAGAACAGTCTCTGGGAGAACACATCAGCGAGGTAAACGTTCAGTTTTATATTCAATATGTTGTTGAATATTATTACTTTTGGAAGAGGCATGAACTGTATATATGGTTAAAGTGTTGTGTTTTGTAGAAAATTATAATTTTTTAACAGGACAGAAAGACATTTCAACAGTATTTATTCTCAATTTAGAAGACTTGCTTAGTGGTAAGATTTATCATCCTTATCAGTTGCGTTTAATTCGGGGAAAGGATTATTTGGAGCACAACAGAAAATGTTAGATTATAAAACAATTGAATGTGTTTTTCAAATTTATTGCTGAAACTCAGTGACAGTTATTCTTAAAATGAAAGTAAGATACGATTTAATCATTTAAAATACCATGCATTATCACAGACATATTAAATTATATGGGATAAAATGTTAACACTGAAATGAACAAGCAGACTTATTTAACCAACAGACTTCTGTAAAGCAAAATGTATTTAAAAAGTGAGAGATGATAAAACACCATGTATAACTTATCTCAATTTGCAATTTTTGTGAGCAAATAAAAAAAAAATCCACCTCAACGTGCACACCCCACTTTGAAACCCCTCCATGCACACTTTGTGTACATATTGTGCATATTGATTTTCAAAGTTCCTTCAGATTCTTTATTCTCAGGCCTGTTATTCTGTCTTGTATATCTGTCCAAAACAAGAAGAATCTAGCTGCAAAGTATTTCTATGCCCCAATCGTGTTTACTGAAGGCAGCTTTTAAATCAGTAAGTATTATAAATAAATATTAATAGTGGTTCTCTAAATAATCTTGGTTGCACGGCTGCTGTGCTAAGGCCAGATAAAGATGGCGTCATATTCATGTAATGCACCTGTTTCATGTATTGGCCAGACAGACAGAGAAATTCACTATGATACAACCCGAAATAATTTTTGTTTGATGCAAGTCAAGATTTTGTTTTTACAGGATGTTGTATATGCATACTTCTGTACAACTTTTGGCCAATAAAGACTGTTGATATTAACATTTTGAAAAACAATTTTTAAGTAGTTTTACAAAAAAAAAATTCCAGTCAGTGGATTTAAAAAAAAAACTTTTATCAGGAGCTTTAAAAAACTTTTTTCAGTGGCTTTAAAATATAATATAATAATATAAAAGAAACAAATACCTTTCCAATTGCCTTTTACAATTCAGATACTTGACACAAAATATAGCACAATCCGGATATTAGACAGGTCAGTGTTGTGAGTCATATTTAGACTAGTCAGTGACATTGTTATAGCATTTATGTGCACAAAAATACAAATATGAAATAAATAATCTATTATTATAATAAATAAACTATATTACTATTTATGTGATGGCACAATGTAGGGCAGTGGTGGCTTAGTGGTTACGGTGATGGGTTACTGATCCGAAGGACAGCGGTTCAAACCCCACTAGTACCACTGTTGGGCCCTCAATTGCTCAGTTGCATAAAAATGATAACTGTCTCTCATGATAAGAGCATATGCCAAATGGTAAATGTAATGAAATGTTATGTGTGTCCCACTGGTAAATCTATTTGTGTGACCAAGCACAGCATGACTTCACAATTTAAATAACACGCTTCCTGCCTTCAGCCACTGAATTTATTGATTGAACTGAAAACTTTATTCGACATTTAAAAGTAGGTCATAAGTGATCTATGAATTTCCATGTCTATGGATCTGGCTAATGAATGCAGCTCAAAATTGTCATATTAACTGACCTGCTAGGACCCAGGACATTGCTTGGAAAGGAGGGTGCATTAAATAAATGGGAAAAAAATTAAAAATGGGACAACTTTCAGTAAATTGTGCCCTATGAAACATAATGTCATGCTTGCTTTAAAGCTAAATAGCTCTCACCCACTTTCTTATTAAGGTACTCTCATACTATATGAAACATCTTGCCAGACCTTTAAAACCATTTACATAACACATATTAAATATATTGGCAACAAGTCTTATGGGATAGTACTCAAATGTACACTGTATACACATTAAAAAACAACTAATTTATGCAGAAAGACAGCCACAAATCTTATACACGACACTTCAGAGTTACATCGGAAATGCATTTTGCACCAAAAACTAATTATGCTTATTTTACTGTAAGTAGTAATTATTGTTAGTGTTTAATGTAGGGAAGGTATAGTTAGGGAAGCTATAACAGTAAAAAAATGTCATAATTATTAAAATATTAATTTATTTGTAAACTGCAGTTGTATGTCATTTTCAATATAAACATGTATGAGGTTTGTTATTTGGACCTTGGCAACACGTTATGGCATCTTTTCTCTATGAAGCTGCTCCGGACAGATGCCCTTGAGATAATATACCCAGGAAACCTGGCTATGACCCTCTGTGCATGGACTGGAGATGATAAGTTTTCCTGTGCAGGAGGTCTTGGAGCCATGATGTGGTCTTTCGAAGCTCACATGGATGTAATGCTTTTTTTTTGAGGGAATTGTGTCTGTATCCTTGGTGGTGAAGGCAGGGTTGTCCACTTGGCAAGAAAACACTGTAGTCTCCATGAAGACATTCTTGAAGGGGATCGAGGCCTTGGAGCCAGCATGAATGGTTATGGGGCCATGGGCTTTAGGAGGTGTACATGTTCCATGCAAAGGGAACACATAATCTCCTCTAGTGGTGGAAGATAGAGTCAATTCACCTCGCACCTCACCTAATTGGGAAGGCTCGAAATAAACCTCCACACTAACTTCGGTGCCTGCTTGGGAACTCGCTGCCACTTGTATTATATCTTTTTCCACAGCGAAGTCTGGATGGTCTGTCTATAGAAAAGTTTATTAAAATTAACAGGAGTTGGAGTAATACAAAATATATGCAGAAGCTAAATTCAGTTTATACAGTTCTTGATTCCACTCCATTCCTATTTTATAGCCAGAAGACTGAAAAATTTATTAACGTATACAATGTTTCCTTATTTATATACTTTTTATTTAAACCATTTATTTGTCAGGGTTCGCTGGGGGTTGCTGACCTCCGGCAAGGTATGGATGCATTTCAGAATATGTATTTCCTACATATATCAGCCATGACACTCTTGCTAGTTTACTGATTGTCTTTCCTTAGTCCACCTTTGGTAACCTACCAGTCCCACAAGACCTGCCATTTTGGCAAAGATAGACCCAGTTGTTTAGCCATCACAATGCGTGTGCTTATCATCCAAAAAATAACCACTACCTAACTGGTCAAACTGCAATGCACTGGGTTTTGACTCCTTTCTATCATATCCATGATTAATAGTTTCAGCAGTTTGTGGTACAGTATCTCTTCTGTTAAATCAGACGCAACATACTTCACTCCCCCATGAGCATAAGTAAGCCTTAGGCAGCCATGACACCCTTGCTCATTCACTGATTATCCTTCCTTGGACCAGCTTTGGAAGGGTCTTTCCAGTTCCACAAGGCCTGCCATTTTGGAGATGTATAGACCCAGCTGTTTGGCCATCACCATGTGGCCCTTTTTAAAATCACTCAGATCCTTATGCTTGCTCATTTTTTTTGCTTCCAACATACCAACTTACAGAACTGACCATCCACATTCTGCCTAAAACATTCCACTCCTTGCAGCAACCATTGAAATTAGATAATTGTGGGATGCCCCTGTCATGTAGTTCCATGTAGTGATGCTTTTACAGGGGCCGGACTCGAAATCCCTCTGTCTCTTTATCTCTTTGTCACAATAATGACATCATAAATTTCTGACTCCGGGCACTCCAGCTTCCTCCTACAGTCCAATAACATGCACATTAAGTCCAAATCACCCCTAGGAGTAAGTGTGAATCGGTATATGTGTGTTGGCCCTGCAATGGTCTAGCAAGCTGTTCATGGTGTACCCCACCTTCGTCTAGAGTCGGGTGAGATAGGCACCAGCCTCTCCACCACCCTTATTAGGATTGAGCATTAAGGCAGTGATTCATAAAAAAGGGGCCCGAACCAAGTACTGAGTACATATGCATGATTATACTTTTCAGAGGACTGACATTTTGGTATTTAAAATCCTTTATTTTTTTTTTTAAAGATTTTTTGTAATATTCTAATTTTCTGAGATTTTGTATTTGGGGTTTTCATGAGCTGTAAGCCATAATCATCCAAATTATAACAAATAAAGGCTTGAAATATCTTGCTTTGCATGTAATGAGTCTATGTAATATATTTTTGAATCTCTTATGGTTTTTGAGATACACCACCCTGGTACTTCTACAGACTTGGGAAAGCAAAAAAAAAATTACCATTCATTGTTGTTTAGTGAATTTTTTTAATATGAAAATCACTATGTCAGCCTTCCACAACAAAGGCAAGAAAACTGCTTGGCAATCATGGGATATATGTACAGAGGCCTTGGCTGTAGTCTCCAAACTGACTATTATGATTCTTGAGATACAGCGTATAGGTACTTTTATTTATTTACTTTTGTACCCTTTGTATGTACATCACTGCTGCTGTTTTTATTTCTGCATTATTGCAAGTCATATTACAAGACATATTATAAGTCAGTGCAATGGAATTTCACTCTGATGTGCACTGCAAGGTGTAATCTAAATGACTTGTAATGAGGTATAATTTAAATTACAATAAAGCTTGTTCTAATTCTAAGTCTAAACTCGAAGGCCATATTGGATAGCTTTGCTAGTATCTTGTTGGATGACATCTCATTGAATTTCTAGGGTTTTAGAATCCGTTCCTATGGCAAACTGTAAGTGTCTGCCTTTTAGACTCAAGCATCATACAATCAAGATAGTAAGAAATTTTTGAGTGAGGGACAGTATGATAAAGAGAATGATTCATTTGGTCTAGGGGTTGTTTGGCCTCAGGTAGATAACGCCTTCTGAGACAGAATAATTCTCTATCATAAGGAAGCCAAATACAATATTTGTTTTATTTGTTAAAAATTTTTTCAGTGTAGACAGTGTTGGATTACAAATTTAGAAAATGTTAAATTAAGGTTCCAGCATAATAGTATATAAAACTGAAAGAGTTATGTATATTGGATTTTACATTTTAAGAAGATCAAGTCTGACAGCCCAGGTGTCTGAGACATTAACATCTTGTCTGTATGTACTTCCTGACCATATGATTAGGTGTGAAACTCAAGGCCAGGCTGTGCCTTTGTCTATATGATAATGTGAATTGGAATTAAAATGAAGATTTTGGTCACAATTTTTAATTTTTTCTACCTATTTGAACTTTTTTTTTTAGTCTTTAATGATTACAATATAATCTCTGCAATCTTACAATTATTAATTAATAATTATTTGTAGAATTCAGGCCCAGCACAAATGTTTTATTGGCATAATGCAGCATTAAATGTGAATTTAATTTGATAGTTTTGGCCAAAATGGAACATTCTGTGAGCTGAACAAGAACAAGGCTGGGGGAAGGCGAGGTACACCCTGAACAGCTTGCTGTTCCTTTGCAGGGCCAACACACAGACAACCAATTACACTCACACCTGGGGGCAATCTGGAATCCCACAACCACTTCTGTAAACATATTGATGTCATCAGAATTGCACTGAAACATGTCCCAGTCTTTGTCATTCAGAGCGTCCTGCAGAGCAGCCACAAATTAGTGCGTCCAGCGTGAAACCTCCCTCCGAGTCGGAACTTCCTTGTAGCTGTCTTTGACTGTTGTGTAGCAGTGGTCTAGTGTTCTTTCACCCCTGGAGGGGCAGCTGATGTGCTGATAAAAGTTCAGCCCTGCCCATTTGAGGTTGGTACTGTTAACACAATAAGCGCAGCGTCCCAGTGCTGAGTCTGGTGCTGTGTGAGTGCTTAATTTTGTATGCATAAAGCAGTGTCCATGTCTGCCTGAGGTGGAATATAAATGGCAATGGCTATGACTGATGTAAACTCCCAAGGAAGACAGAAAGGACAACAGGTAGGATGGTGAATAGTTCCAGGTTGGGTTGCACCTATTGCACCAGCTACTCTTCACAATTAAACACATACCACCATCCCCTTGACTTTCCGGATTCCATTGTTCTGTCCATGCAGTGAACCGAGAAGAACTCGATGTGCTGGATGACGTGGTCCGGCACTGCTGGGTTCAGCCATGTCTTGGTGAAGCAGGGGAGACTGCAGTCCCAAATGTCTTAAACTTTACTCTGACCCTAAGGTCATCAAGCTTATTCTACAGAGACTGGACATTGGTGCAGGGAACACGAACTCTCAGCCTGTTCCTGACGCCGGCTCGTTTCCCTGGGCCACTACTTCAGGTCCCGTCCTTTGTTCTCCCTTAGGATGTCCTTCAGCCAGCTTGGATCCGGGGTTAAAAACGTCAAATTTTGAGCACATTGTACACGAATAGAAATAATAGTATCTCTATTGTAACGAATGCTCTTCATGTTGAATAGGCCGGTTCCATGAATTAAAAATTCAAAAACAAAAACAAAGAAAAAAAGTGGTAGGAGCAGTTGCCGGAAGTGACTTCCAACATATAATGGGACTTATGCCAAATTTTCAGCAAACCTGAAGCATGTACTGAAGCACATACTGAACTCTCTTTACAGAAACAGTACTGGTAGATTGTTGCAAGTATTATAATGAAGTTCCATAATATTTGATCAAAGCTTATAAAAAGAAGATGTATATAAACTCTATCATGATATATACTTATATTGATTATTTAGTGGGGATATAAATACATCATTGACTGCAGAGTGGGCCCTGATCTGTTAGTATGCAAAGTTTCAGCCCTATACAGTAATGATTAGGGGAGTTACAAGCTTCCAAATATGCCCAAAATGGTAAATTGCAAGTCACAGGCATCCAAATAGGTACTAGCCTGCAATCTTTAAATAATCCCGGAAAGATTTTGTTTTATGTCTGGTTAAAGTTATACAATTTAAATATAGAAATTTAAACAAAAGTATACCTTGCAGGTGTATGTAGTCTTGACATGGGAGTAGCTGATGAACTTTACAGTGAGGTGTTGCCCGCTGCCCAGTGGTGTGCTGAAGTAAATGGGTTTCTCAGGAGGAGAAGGAAGTGCGTGGAGCAAAAGATCATAGTGGAAATAACCCAGTTCACTGTTATGCAGCGTGAACCGTGTTGTTGCCTCACCTGGACACAGAGGCTGGTACTCAAACCTCAAGGTTTCCTGGGAGAGAAAGAATGAAATAGAATGAGAGATAGTGTGTGTGTGTGTGTGTGTGTGTGTGTGTGTGTGTGTGTGTGTGTGTGTGTGTGTGTGTGTGTGTGTG
>JAOUQZ010010751.1:0-15662 GCA_028564935.1 Neosilurus hyrtlii
GTGTGTGTGTGTGTGTGTGTGTGTGTGTGTGTGTGTGTGTGTGTGTGTATGTATGTGTATATATATATATATATATAAATAAAAATTGCACCCCCCACACACCCCAAAATTTTTCATTTCCCACCCATCAAGCATTGCTTATATATTGCCTTTATATATATATATATATATATATATATATATAGGAATAATGTATATATTAAACAGTGAATAACAATAATCTAAACTTTTTCACCTTTAATAATTCTATATAACCTTTTTTAAAAGTTCTTTTGTTTTTTAATAAATAAATAAATGAATGAATACATACTCGTCCTGTAAACCCATGTTACATAATTCTCCCCATAGGGTCACTACATATAAATACAGTTCCACTGAAATAATTGCAATTCAGCCATTATGTGTTTGAGGTCTCTTTACACACTGGTGATAATTCACACCATCATTTCAGAGAACATCAGAAAGAAGCTCTGCATTGTGCAAACCATTTTTGACTCGTTGACTCATCCCGAACTCCTGCTGCTTCAGAAAATGATTGCTCGCTTGTGAAGCAACCGCTACAGCGAACATCATGACGACGACGTTGGACTGGAAACTAGAAAACACATGAAAAGTGGCCTGACGTCGGGGAGCGATTATATTTCATAACGCCAACGAGGACTGTTGAACTGTTGGGGGGGAGAAGGAAAAAAGAAAAAAAAAAAAAAGCACATACGCTCACGTCATGTACCTTTTATGTGATTACTTATAAAGTGATGGAACAAAAGTGGAATGGTCAAGAGTAGAGTTCGGAAATGGGCCTTTTGTATTCAGCGCTTTAAATAAATCTCTGAAGTGATTCTGATACACCGAGACAGTAGCATTCTATTCTCAGGGAAGAAGGTCAAAGCTTTTAACTTCGCTATCTACACAGAAAGCCAGACACACTTTCTTAGCCATCGGGGTAGAAACTCAGAGTCAGGCCCTGACTATTGAAATGTAATTTATATCTCAGAGTCTTTTATTGTGGGTGACCGGACCATGTAACCCAACATTCATCATCAGTCACAAGTAACAAGCCGCTGGTTCTGGATGGAACATAATCGTTCAGGGTGGAAATCTTGCAGTAACAAATAAAACTAGATTTATTATAAGGGGAGTCAACTGGATAATCTATTTCCTTCTTTTTTTCAGATTGCAACTGACTTAAGATATTCTTGCAGATTTAGTATATTTATTACATTTTATCATATTAATCTCCTTCTGCATATAGGTCTATTTAACAGACTGATTGACATTCATGAGATTGACTGACATTTTATGGATAGCACTTTAAGAGTGCCGTTACTGGTCATCCTTACAACATTATTTAAGCGAAATGTAATACGATTAAGTGATACCATGCTTATTTTAACATAAATGACCATAAAAAGAACTATACTGGGCAATTTAATCCCATGGATTACTAGCAGGGACTGAAGCAATGTGGAACAACCATTATTTCCTGGAAGTGACGTCAACTTGTGGGTCGAGTCGTCCTGCGCAAGTACACAAGCAGCAAGCGACATTTTAGGTGATAAAACCCCCTGCATACTAAAGGCTGTTACCTTTGACTAGGTCCTTGTGGCGAGGTGCTGCTCCCGTCCGGTACCATCCTATGAAATTTAATGAAGGAATTCAGTAGGAACGAAGCACGGTTTGAGATGTAAAATCTTGGGCTTCATGCCAAGTAGTTCTGCCTGGAAGTCACGCCGATAGCAGGTCAGCTTGAAGTGGTCTTCGCAGACTTCTTGCATCCGAAAGGAAACGTTTTCAGAGTGCGGCCTGTGCCTATTTTATGTTTTGTTTTCTGTGATTCGTGCGCTCGCTGTTTGTGCTGCATTATTCTTTGAACTCCGCCATTTTTCTGGAGACACAGCCCAGCACTGGCAGATAATGTGTTATCTTAGACCGGTGCCTGCTGCACAGAACCCAGCCAATAGGACAAAACAGCAAATTCACGTCACTAGCAGGTCTGGAACAGCCAAGCCAAGTAGGAATAGCAGTGTGACGGCACTCGCTCAACTTTTACAAGAAGCAAGGAGTGATGCTGATGTCACACGTGATTGTTTTAAAGAGCTAGTAGCACAAATTCACCATAGATACCCTTTAAATGTTTTTGTACTGGTTTTACATTATGTGATGACGAAGGATTCTGATTGGGAAGACGGCAAGGGGAAAAAAAAAAAGTGCATCAGGTTCTAATTTTTGTAAACAAGTTTCATTTCCCTGCATGTATATAAGTAAGATGAATTTTGTACATTTTTAAAAAGCAGCACTGAACTTCAAGTATCTTTTAGTTTCAAAGATTGGAGGAATGCAACACAGTAACATATATACACGCACACACACACTGTGTACACCCTATCTTTAGCACTTCCACCTCACAGCAAGATGGTCCTGGGTTTAAGAATACAAGTTTGATCCAAATGTCAATAACTCAAACAAGCAGACTATAAATAACTTGGACTCAGTGTGTTGTGCTGGTGGAAAATGCACGAATTACAAAAGAATCTATAGCTCTAATAACCAACCACACTAACAGTGTACACATTTAAATAACATCTGTAGTGGGGTGATGAAAAGAACTGTGCTGGGGGTGTTGGAGGAATTCATTTTACTTATTATTATTTTATTTTTTTTATTGCTGCTGAAAGAAAAAAGTTTTAGAAATAATATTCCATCCTGAATTCTCTCCCCCGAAGCTTAAAATGCTATAAAAACTGAAATATGCACTAAAGCTACCAGCAGTATAAACTGTATTATGGAGAACTCTGGGATGAAATGAAAATTTAAACTCCTATATGTTGCTTCAGTAATTTTTTTTTTATGTGCATGCTTCGTGATCTAATATATAGATTTCGGTAGTGCCTAAACGCGAAGCCCAGAGAGACATGTCTCCTGATAGGTGTCTAAACCTGGGTTTGCTTTTCAGCACCACCTGTTTCACTCACTGATTTCCACATTCACAGTACCACCTCTCTTCATAGTCGAATCCTTTTAAGAAGTTCATCTTCTCTCAAGCTTCTGATTTATATGTTTGCTCTATGCAACCTGCAGGTTTCTCTGCCTAACGGAGCTTTTTTTTTCCATTCTATGCCAGTCTAAGCCACTAATTTTGGGTTCATGTGTTATTAATCAATTATTTATTTATTTCCCCCCCTGCCCTTCATTATGCAAGAGAGCAAAACATAACAGCCAATAAGCATCAACTCAGCAACGCAGCAGCCTTATTAGGATACCTGCGGACACCAAGCAACCAACCAAAATAAAGTCGATGGGTTATAAGTATGGAGTGAAGTAAATAACGTGCCGTATCACTTAACTTTGGTGTTCCGTTTGGGATCTCCACCATAATGAATGCCTCATGGAATGTTTTAAGCAAGGGGTGCGAAGTGAACGCACATTTTACACATCACTTTCTCATTTTACGAGCCTACTACAATCGTGGGGATGCTGGTGCCTATCTCAGCCGACACTGGGCAAAGGCAGGTTACACCCTGAATGGCTCGCCAGACCATTAAACGGAAACACACAACCATTCACACTCACTTTCACACCGAAAGTCAGCCATTTCGACTAATATGCCCATTTTTGGACTGTAGGAGGAAACCGGAGTACCCGGAAGAAACCCACACAAGCATGGAGAGAACACGAACAAACTCCACACAGAAACCCGCAAATCTAACCCAGGACCTTCATGCTGTATGGCGGAGTAGCTATTCACTACGCTACTGTCCCACCCCAGTACATTTTCATGCAAAATCTATACATTTTGAAGTAATGTAATAATTATATTTTAAGGTTAAGTACAGATATAATCAACTGGAAGTAATTTAGATGAAATATTCACAGAGAGTGTTGTGAAGGAAACTTGGCCCATGATTAAAATGGCTTTTATCTTCGCTATATAAACCTAATATAAATGGGACGCACATGGTTCACCAATCCATCATGGACTCGCCGTCGGTATTGATATAAAGAGTAAAATTTGTATGTAATACAATTTCCTTGTAGAAATGATCCTTTTTCTTTTTCATTTCTACAATCCTTGTGGTATAAAACAAGATCAAAACACACTTTGATTTTAAAGACAAACTGCTCGCTAACCTGCACAGCACAAATCTATGTTCATGAATAATTTTCCACCTGTTAATCGACGACACCTCAATTTGCAGTCCTCGCCAGCCCTGCTGAGGCAGAAAATTATCGATCTATTAATTTAATAACGGCCCAGACAGTGCACTGCAGGTGAGGCGAAATTAATTAATTACTGCTTTCATTTACTGTATGGGCAGAGTTGTGCTCTACAGCTCAAATGCCACCAAAAAAAACCAAAAAACATTCGGTGGTCTTTTGCAGCTGAGAGAGAAAAAAAAAAATTACAAACGCACTCAATTTCAGATAACAAAGACCTGCTCATGTTGCTTGAAGACTTTTATTAAGATAAGATTTCACACTGAGCTTTCATAAAGCAGAGTAAAGGCTACAGGAGGACATACAATCCTTAAAAAACAACAACGACTTATATTTACTACCGTCAATCATCTGCATGTTAACAGAGTTTAATACACTTTACACTTTTAGTCACAAATAATAAATCAATAAATAAACCTGGTATTACAGTACAGTAATCTGTCGGGAAATCATGAAAAACAGAACGCCTTCGTGTTACTGCGCTCTTGCCTGTTTCGCCTGTCAAGTACCAAGAGATCTACTTCATAAACACTCAGAAAATCAAAGCAAACAACTCCGACTGCCAGAAAACTGCTTTTGTAAGGCAGTGGAGGACACATGGGGAGGCTGGGACACCTAAGAGAGGCAGATTTCATTTGCAAGCCATCAGACCAGGCTGCGAGTACATTTAACAACTAAAAGAATCACTTCAGGGCTGCAAAGTCTTTATTTTATAGATTATTATACTTGTAAAGGAATCAACAAATAACCAGATTAAAATAAAAGGCTTTATGATTCATTTGAAAAATGTTCTCGTTTCTGATTGGTGGAAAGCCACCAACCTTGGCATACAAACCGACTTATTCCACTATTAACGTCAATAGTTGGAGAAGTTGAGTAATTATTGCACTAAAGATGTAACTCACTAACTTTCCTCCTCCATTGTTCTACCACTGCCAGGGCCTCCTATCGAGAAAACTAGAAGATGGCTAGCTAACTCGAAAATGGCCGCCCGCTTTCAAACTCTGAAGGAGATGGAAATTATCAAATTATTCAATGAGAAAGAGATCAAAACATGAAGAACCCAAAACAAAAGTTCGTTTTATGATATCCAGAGCAAATCTGAAAGATTTAGAGACTGTTGTAAGAAAATTCCACACCAAAGTTAGAAAGTAAGATGAAACTCTTTGAAACTGTCAAATGAAAAATAAACCAAGAAGAACATTCAGCTTTTGCATGATATGGAGAACTATTCAATCTCAGAGGGCGTCATCCACCCTGACTTTTCCTTAATCGAATAATTCTTCATATCATACTTTACCTCATTCAATTTTATAACACATTTTCTGAAGCATATAGCTCGAGTGTCTAAAAAAAATTCCCCACCACTACCCCCGACATAATCTCTTTTTGCTGTATCACAGCATTAAATTTACATGCGTTCAAATTGGATTGGATTTTTGTCTAAATGGAGGCTTAAATCAGAACTACTGTCTGGCGCTTATATGCCGCCACACAGTAAGGCTGCAGTTTTCCAAAATCTACTCAGTTCATCCTCGAGTCAGAGTGGACTATTATGCAAAGGTTAAAGAAAATCCGAGAAATCGTCTTTACGAGCATAGCCAGGGACACATGAGGCTGCAATGACCTTGACCTTTGAATCTATGACCCCCAAAAACTTCATTAAGTCATCTTCAAGTCAAGGGGGACAGTTTTGCAAAGTTTGATTTAAAAAAAAAAACACCTCAAAGTGCTCCTGAAACATCATGTTCACAAGATTTGCCCAGACGGACAGACATGGCAAAAAAATAATGTCTGCGGTCCTGGATATCACCAGCATGGACACATACCTGACTTTAGAAGGTCTCACAGCAGAAACAGCAAATCAGATCAGGTAAGAGTCTCGACTGGCAGAAGTGGCTACAACTCTGACTTTGTTTCCCTATGTTTATATAAATGGAGCGAACCAGCCCATCATTACATTACAATATCTGAGACTTTTTAAGTCTAGCCAGTTTCCAAACAACTAAAGCTTGGCATTGGGCTACACACTGGAGCATTAACGTAAACAAACTATCAAATCTACGTTTTTTCCTCCAACGTCATGTCTGAGTAGACTGATATTAGTCCTCGTCCTTCTGCTTCCTGTTGTGAATAATGAATCGCAAGTTGGAAGGAAAAACATGGTTCAAACAAATAAAAAAAAAGGAAAGAAATAGAAAAGAGGCATCACTCCTCTCCATCCATCTTACATTATCTAGGCAGGTGGTAAGAAGGGGCTGTGTGGGTGATAATTCAGGATTCTTCCATTTGAAAAGTCAAACAAATACAAATTGCTGCTTCTTTAAATAAAAACGTTAAAAGGAAAAATAGGCCTGATTACACGACGTGTGCATAATGAAACCCTTCACTGAGAAGCCTTAACTCCCGGCGGGTTCGGAGGATATTCAGTAGCATACGCGAGTGCTGGTTGATAACACAGCGAAAGTTTCAGAACAAGTACAGAATTACATAGGGAAACGAGGTGATAGATCTTCTCAGAGGACACTCAGAGGTAATTCCGGACTCCCTCTGCTATTTCCGGTGGTTTCTGCTGTTTGAATATAGCCTTGCGTGTATTAGGAAGCATTCTGGTGTGGAGCCTTGCTGAGTTTTTGAAGGAATGTGGCAGGGAATAAACTGTTTTTGGTATCCAACCGATCCAGGAACTAGTGCGTTACAAAAAGTTCCTGTGTACAAATGTAAACGTTTGACATTAAAAGAAAGAAGGAATGACATGGTTTAAGGTATCTTAATGCCAAACTCATTTATATATGAATTTATTTATAATCAGCAGTGATCCTGAGAAGCCATACTGCAGCCATCCAGGAAGCCCTCGGCGATGGTGTAGAGCAGGGGTCTCAAACTCGCAGCCCGCGGGCTAATTGCAGCCCACAGGATGATAGTTTGTGGCCCCTGCCTTAATATGAAAGTTTAATGTTACTGCGGCCCGCGAGTTTGATATGTATGGCACTTTACATTGTTGTAAGCGGAGCTGAACCAACCTACCAATCACGGTGTGGTATATGGCTCTCAGGGGCGGGACATCGGCTGGGTTTGATGCAAGCAGAGAAACATTTCTCAATGAGGGAAAGTTACAGCAGTGTTGCCATGGAGTATTTTCTTTTCCGTGCCTGGCTGGCTGCGTCCTTTCTATTGGGCTCACGCGGACATTCGGTCCAACGCACTGCGTTCACAACACTTTAAAAAAAAGTTATTTTAAGTTGCTGCCCAGCGGGACATTATACGTATACATATATATATACTTATATAAATAAATATATATATTTATACACACACATCAATGGCACTTAGAGAGTTAATATGAGGTCTCTCTCTCTCTGACAAAATAAATCAAAGTGATGCGCATGCAGTGGGATAAAAGAAAAGTAAGGAACTCAATGCAGCCTAATGTAGAGTCTGCAGTCACATAACGACCCCACATGCAATAACAGTCCCCGGTAACCTGGACCAATTATAGGGTCGCACCGATATCTGTGGGTCATTGTTTTTTATTTGCATTGCCTCACACAATAAACATCACACATATTTTATATATATATATATATATATATATATATATATATATATATATATATATATATATATAAAATTATAAAGATTATTATTATTTTCATTATTATTATTTTATTTATTTATTACTAATTGATTTTTTTTTTCTTATTAATTTTTAACTGGTTTATTTATTCATCTTATTTTGTGTTTTTCTTGTGGAAAACCTGATGCGGCCCAGCCTCACCCAGACTCTGCCTCCAGCAGCCCCCTGGTAAATTGAGTTTGAGACCCCTGGTGTAGAGCAAACCACTGGAAATATCAACCGAAGAACCGAATGCCTCTTTCCCAGATTATTAGCGGTAGTACCAGATTTAAAATGGCGCTCCCACCACCCGAGACATATTTCGACAGAAATCGCTGACGTTTCCCAAGTGAGGACAGAATCACTAATGATCAAGGACAAATTAAAAGCAAAGGAAAACTCGAGACTCAAACTCGAGACGGATTCCAGTGGAATTAGAGGCCATACAGGGAACTCTGTATCAATAGACACGCAGAGATGATAGCTGAAGTAAGGAAAATAAGACTGAGGTTTATTAAGGTGACACGTGTAACACGTTTCCGTTTTTCAACTTCAACCATAAGAGGTCAAACTCACACAGCCATAATGTGTAAAAATGCATCAACAAGTCAGAGGTCAGGAGCATAATTCTCCTTTCTAGTTTCTTTAGTATCAAGGGCTTTGTTTTATATACTTAGTCATTTTATTGTGTATTTAGCCACTCACTCACCTTGCCTCACTTCACCTCACCCACTCATCTACCTCACTCACTCAAACACTGATTCCAACTCTTTTCTCGCATTAAGCTCTGCAGTTCGGCGAGTCAACCAAAAATTTCCAGCGTTATATATTTCAAAAGAATATCTGCATTGAGGAAAAATTAAACACAGGCCAGAAAATTTATAATTTGATCAATTTACCCAGCAGGTCATTCATTTTTTATTTTTAGGTTCACAGATTTCTGATGTCGGTTGATAAAAAAAAAATTCTAAATAAAATAACTCTCTCTCTCTCTATCTTTTCTTCCTTGTCGAAATTCCCCAAGACCTTAACGATGCCCATACACAAGATTAGGGACTTATGGCTTCAACGGTTTGTGCTAAGCTGAATGAATTGGCGCAGACACCTTACAAAGTGCACTCAGCATGAAACAATGTGATGCACCGAATTCAGCGTAGCTAGTATCGCGCAACCGATTAAAAGTTTTTAAATATATGAAACGAATAAAACAAACCACAAAACAAACATAAGTGCTAAACTACATTATCGTGTAAGCTTTTGGCTAAGTATGAGTGGAGTTTTGATCGCTAAAGGGTTAAACATTTTATTCGCACTCGGTATTAATATATAGATGTACTGTGTAGTAAATGGTTTGGGTTTAATATAAGGCTGAAATGATTGTTGTTTGTATTTATAAATGTTCCTATTTAGAGGTGATAAATAAATCATACATACAAAGTCGCTACTAGAGAAATAGATCCATGTCGCCATTTTTTGTACACTTCGGCACTTCAAATAAAAATAAAAAAGCATGCAGACTTTTTATTTTTCAGCGAAAGTACTTAACTGCCATTGGCTGATCCATGAGCCAAAAAAAAAATGATGGCTAAATTTTGGTAATATGACGATGTACAGCGAGTGATTGAGTTAAATGGTGCTACACTGAAATACTGCGATGTGATTTTTTTTCTTAAGAGAATGCGTTACGCAGCACCACAGTGAGGTGGGGGAAAATCAAAAGCCTTCTCAACTTTTAAGTGCCATGTTTATGTCAGTGAGAGCGAGACTGAGGTGCGCCCTGCATATTTGCGAATCTGTGCCAGTCAGTCAGTCAAACTGGCCTGCTGAGGCACACCGACTCTGTATTCCCACTGATCTTGAAAAATAAAAAGAAGATTCAGTGCATTATTTCTCTCCAGCACTGATACCTCGACGCCCTGAGCTCGTTACTCAGCAGCAGAACGTCACTGCTTTAAAGCTGGGGTTAAAAACTGACTTGTTTGTTGTTTGTTTCAAAGACACTCATTAATGGTGATGAGTTTAATATGTAAATATACACAGCATGTGTTCTGTATAAATGTTTTTATATTCACTTACACACACAATCATAAACTTTCTTTCAAACTAATCATCACAAACTCTCTCCTCCCTGTCTCTCCCTCTCTCCTTTATTCTGTCACTCATTCTGTCTGTCTCCACCTCACTCTTATTCTCTCTCTCTTTCTCTTTATCTCTATTTCTTTCTCTCTATGTCCATCTCCATCACTGTCTCCATTTCCCTCCCCTGGCTCAATCTGTCTCCATCTCTTTGTCTGTGCCTTTGTCTCTTTTTTTCTGCCTCACTATCTTTCACCCCTTTTTGCTGTCACCCCTTCCTTCTCTCTCTCTCTCTCTCTCTCTCTCTCTCTCTCATACACACATTCTTCATTAGGTGAGTTAGAGTGGAAGATTAGTAAACCCATTTTGTGTGCATTTCTTCTCATAAACTTTTTAACTCCAAGCCTGTTACACGCTACACACGTGCCCTACATCACATCAAGCGTGATGTGAAAGGCTGATCCTCCCGTGACAGGAAAACACGCTCAGCTGTTTATTACTCCAGAACGCGTTATGTAAAACAGATCCAACGCTTCAGAAATCGTCAGATGTGGATGAAAACCTTTCTCGAGGTGGAGGAGAATCATTACTACACCTCAAGTTCTCAATGACTCCGATTGGTCAGGAGGTGTTGATTAGTTCTCTATAAACAGTAGCTCTCAGAAGAGGTCCACACCTTTATATTAATGTTATCGTTTCTATGGTAACGACTCATTCAAAGTAACTCATACGGTAGACGCACCACAATATCTATTCTAGGCATTTAATGAAGCAAAAAACAATTTTTTTTTACTTATGTAATATTTATGGACGTGTCTCCAGAGACGGCGCTTTATTATCAGTCAGTACGGTTTCTGCCGCGCCTGGACCATATTGACTGAAAAACAGCCGAGTCTGGGGTCTTGTTTGAGGAACATAAAGCGATGAGGTGATAATGAAATTTTGGTAGTGGTTCCGAGTCTTAGTCGTGTCTGCGCACATAAATCAGATAAACACCGGCGAAAGAGAAAATGAAGCAAAGATGCAAACTGACATGCTTTTTATCACAACGCTGCCTTTGAATTGATGGAACCTGTCTCTCCGTCTCTCCCGTCTGTCTTTCAGTTCTTCCGGACTAATCCATCCACTGATTACACATCAAAGAGCACGAACCGAGCCACGGCACAGGACTATAAATAAATAAAATAAATAAATAACTGGGGCGCATTATGATCTGCTGGGGCAGACGAATGTTATATTTATCAGCCGTGTATGGATTTGGTCATCGCTAGCCATGACGTCACGTCGCTGTTAGATCTGCGTTCTGGTTATCATCAGAACACACAGCGCTTCAACGGGAGCCTCTCACTGATAATGTATTCGCTATAAAAATAAAACGAGCCACGTGAAAAAGTCCGAGTGAAGAAAAACTAAGGAGGCTCTGTCTCAAATAATAACTTAAACAAAAACATCCTGCGTTTCAGAAACAACCTAAACACCTTTACATGTTACGACATTTCGCCAGACCTAGAGATCTAGAGCACGCCACTTTTTCAAAATAAATAAATAAATAGATAGATAGATAGATAGATAGATAGATAGATAGATAGATAGATAGATAGATAGATAGATAGATAAGTAACTAACTAACTAACTAAGCGGGCGAATAAATAAATTAATAAAATACAAGATATAAATCTCATTCATGCAGCTGAGCAGTTAAGGGTTCAGGGCCTTGTTCAAGGGCCCTACGGTGGCAGTCACTTCTTGTTGTTGGGGCTTGAACCTCTGACCTTGGGTTACTGATCAAAAGGTCAGGGGGCCAAATCCTTTTACCACCAAGTTGCTACTATTGGTCCCTTGAGCTCGGTTGAATAAATGAGACAAAAATGAGTGTGTCTAGGTAAGTGGTTCCGCCAAATGCAATAAATATAAATATAAAAGACCTTTCGATCAGTAACCCAGAGCCCTCACTGAAGCACCACTGCCCAAGAAATGCATTTACACCCAGAGAGCACTTGTGTGGCAGGTAGCAAGTTTGGCTGAAAAATGGGTCCCATTTAGGTTTGCCCACAAGTTCCAGAGTGACCCCATGTCAACTGGCCACATTAATTGACTTCCCATTAATAGCCCAACTAGGACTCACATAGTGAATCCATCTGGACTGGGATGCACTTAGCTGGCCCAAGTTAGCCACAGTCAGAATGCTGATTTGGGGCCCATGTCGCACAGGAATAACCCGGGTGGGGCCCGTTGACATGGGGTCACTATGGAACCTACAGACAATCCCATATGGGGCCCTTTTTTTAACCCACATAGGTCACACATACTAGGGCTGGCTGGATTACAGCATTTAAATGTGACTATTACCCATAATGCAGTTCTATCCTGAAGTTTTGATACCTGCTTTTTAACACGTTATAAATCGTTAACTAGCACCTCTTAATCCAGCTACTGAATGGCTTTTATGTCGACAGTTTTCTCGACTTCGCAATTTAAGAACGAAACAAAGCACTCTGGGTATGATGACGTCTGAAAATAATCAGTGATGGACTGATGACACACATTCACCCAACGTCATCAGTAGTACAATCGATGAAAGGTCCTGTCTCACCCACACTTTACCTTTCATGCCTGTTTCCCTCACTTGCATCCATCCTGCGATCTGATTGGAGATCTGAATGTGGTCGTGTAAAAAGAAAAAAATAATCATGTCATTCAGCACTTTCTGCAGGTTCGGCCTGACGCCCTGCTGCGACTGAAAATAAATGCTGATGCCAGCTGTTTTTAAATGTGTTGCAGCCGCTCCCTGTATGATTGGATTTAAATATGTGCTGGTGGGGGTGGGGGGCCCGCGGCTCAAATGCAATTTTTGATGTTAAATTGGATATGAATAAATAATAAACCAACACGAAAAATCATTAATCATACCCTTCTGTGATTAATTGCAGTCTCATTGTTTAGATCAATTTATGAGGAGTTATTAATTAGATTTTTGTTCCAGAGGAGAACTGAGTGGAATAAACATTTTATTTGGTTGGACAATTAACAAAACTCTATCCTGCCATCCAAATCGTCGCATCGGCATAAAACACGCTTCAACGTCACTTTTTCAATGTTAACAGACTTTATTCTGGGGCAAATGAAGAGTTCACTTCAATACGTCGCCGTTCCACAATGAAAATCCGATTGGAATAAGTTTGGTTGAATTAGAGCATCGTGACACTGTGATTAGCTGCTGGTGAGCAGGGCTAAGGGGAAACAGGAGGGGTGTTATCCCCCTGGTGGTCAAAACAACTCGAATAAAAATTATAATAATAAATAACAAAAATAAAAAAAGACTGCCAGAAAACAAAAAAAAAAAGAATAATTCATTATTAATAAGCTATAATATGCCAATCTTCATAAGAAAATGGATCCTAATACAGTGGAACCTTGATTTTCGAATTACTCTGTTATCTAATAAATTGGTGCACGGACAAAATTTCGGAGGATAATCGCACTCAGTTGCAGCACAGATGCTCGGTTGTTGAACAATCTGTTTACAACAGCGACTGCATGTGCGTCAGTCTGGTCAAATCGCGCTCGCTCACAGAACACCCACTCTGAAGTTTTCTCAGATTTTGCCGATGTTTCTTGTGTTGTGTATTATTTCTCTTATATTTTTTCATCGATAAGCCACTATGGGACCTGTGTGGGAAATCTATTGAAAGTGTAAAGGCAAAAAGGAAAGATTGTGGAGTGAGGAGGAGGTCAGGAACAGATTAATCCGTTATACAGTGTTTGTTGTGGTTATGAAAATGTTTTGGTTTACAAACAAATTGCTTTTAAAACAATATTTATGAATGAATTATGATTATGTATAATCCAATATGTTGTCTCTATGTTTGTCTGTCTGCTCACCATAGATTTAATGGTGTACGCACGCAAACACTTTCCCATTTTGCCCAGTTTCATGTCGGGAAGTTAATAAGGGTTCATAATTTCCTCTATGAAGCACGATACGTATGTGTAAATTTTACATTTTCGATGCATATTGCCGACCAGCCAACATGCTCTTAAATACAAGTCTTGTAGGTGAGGGCGGTGGTGACATCTAGTGGCTGTAGGTGGAATTGTGTGACCTGTGTGGCATCACACACAGCAGATTGTTTATTATTATTATACTAGGAGCAGTACCCGCTTTGCTGGGTAAAAAGAGTAAAAATAAGTTATTGGAAAGCTTATAGCAATCCACTTGAATATACATCATTGAACACTTTGGGCAGGCTCTAGCTAAGGGTGCGTTGTGTGCTGTATATGTCTGAAACAGCTGATATAGCAAGCTTACAACGGCAGGCTTACAACCGCTAAGCGGGTTTAATATCATGGAAAGCGTCCTCTGTACCATCACTGAAATCCGGAGGGTAGCTAGCAATAAACAGTAAATATTAACTTTTTACCCAACAGAGCAGGTTGCTAGTAGTTTATTACTGTCTATATTCATCCATTCATTCATTCATTTTCAAGGCTGATTAATCCTAATAAGGGTTGCGGGGAGGCTGTTGCCCATCTCAGCCAACTAAGGGCGAAGGGAGAGTACACCCTGAACAGCTCGCCAGGCCATCTCAGGACAACACACACACAGAACCATTCTAGGGGTGATTTGGAACAGCAAATTAGCCTACTGTGCATGTTTTTGGATTGTGGGAGGAAACCGGAGGACCTGGAGGAAACCCACACAAGCACAGGAAGAGCGTGCAAACTCCACACAGAAATGCATGAGCTCAGGAATCGAACCCTGGGCCTTCTCGCTGTGAGCACTGCGCCACCATGCCGCCCAAACCATAAATAATTTATTATAATTTACCCTAAGCCAAAGAATTACCTTTAAATTAAGCAGACAAATTATGAAGCATAAGGTTTAAGTTTAAATTCGATTTTTAAAAGTTAAGGCAAAATATTAAAAAGTGAAATTTTATCTGTAAACTTTAAAATATATAATCTCAATTTATATAATTATAAAAGAATTTATATAATCTTAAAATGTTAAATTGTTTTTTAAAAATTCTTTATTATCTAAAATTGCCACAATTTCGCAAAATTCTCATAATTTAGACTTGCAGTTACTCACACAATTGTTGAACTTCTGCTGACTGCCTAACTACTTATACTAAAACAAAGGGATTTATTAATAATATTTCATGATGAATGTTTGAGTTGAAAATTGCATTACAGCTACAAATAACCACCTTTATACATCATCAGGTTCTATTCCAATTTTCAATTTTCCAAGAGACATTCAGGCACACATTCAATATAAACACACACACACACACACACACAAACACACACACGCAAACACAAACACACACATACACACACAGCATGCATGTAAACACACCATCCTATTTTCTCTGCTCCTTTTCATCAGCTCTGATCGGATGATAATTGCTACATTTACTTTCACACCACTTGAGACTCTTGAAGCACCGCTGACATTTTATAAAACTGCCGTCTTGTGTCCCATCATCCAAAATCGAAAATTTTCAGTAACAAATTGAAGCAAAAAAGAGTTCATTGTCCCCCTCATGCCTACTAAACACTCCGGCGTGTGCCGTGGGCCGAGATGTGCGACTGAATAGAAAGAATAGCATTAAAAAAGAAGAAATCACAGAGGCCTTGAGCGCAACACTACAACTGATGATACACTGAGAAGCTTACAAATGTGTGTGTGTGTGTGTGTGTGTGTGTGTGTGTGTGTGTGTGTGTGTGTGTGTGTGTGTGTGTGTGTGTG
>JAOUQZ010010771.1:0-15660 GCA_028564935.1 Neosilurus hyrtlii
TCCTGAAACACTTCCTGTAACACTTCCTGAAACACCTCCTGAAACACTTCCTGAAACACTTCCTGTAACACTTCCTGAAACACCTCCTGAAACACTTCCTGAAACACTTCCTGTAACACTTCCTGAAACACCTCCTGAAACACTTCCTGAAACACTTCATAAAACACTTCCTGAAATATTTCCTAAATCTCTGAAACACTTCCTGATGGATTTCTTATCCATAGCGACTTAAATTGATCATTTTTATATAACAAAGTACTTGCGTGTCAAGGGCCTTCCTTAAGGGCCCAACAGTGGCAGCTTAGCGTTTGGGCCCTTGAACCTCCAACCTTTAGATCGTTAAGTCAGACCTTAACCACTGAGTCAGCACTGCCCTTTCTAGTACTCACCCTAAAGCACCTCCTGGTGTGGAAAGACTTTTAAAAGTCAGACACACTCTCACATCTCAATCTACGATATGAAGAACTTCTTGAATTCCCTCTCTGTTGGTTTTTTTTAGCTCTTGGTGGAGGTGTTGTCATTACCAGTGTCTGTTTGTTGTTTGTTTGTCAGTTTGTTTGTGAGCAAGAAACCGTATATGAACGTTTAACTAAGATATTAACTTTTGACCTTAAGTGACCTTGAAAGATCAGACCCCAGCCATCTCGTAAAACCATCAAATGAGAGAGCTCTCTCATTCATTCATTCATTCATTCATTTAATCCTAATTAGGGTCACAAGGAGGCTGGTGCCCATCTCAGCCAACTCTGGGCAAAGGTGGGGTACACCCTGAACAGCTCGCCAGTCCATTACAACCATTCACACTCACATCTAGGGGTGATCTGAAACAGCCAATTAATCTAATGTGCATGTTTTTGGACTGTGGGAGGAAACCGGAGTACCCGGAGGAAACCCACGCAAGCACAAGGGAGAAGATGCAAACTCCACACAGAAGTGGGCACCTGAGCCTGGGAATCGAACCCAGGACCTTCTTGCTGTGAGGCGGACGTGCTAACCACTGCGCCACCGTGCCACCATAATGAGGAGTGTTTACTTCATTATCCATGCTGAGGGGCGGGGCTACCTAACAGTCTCTAACGCACGTCTAGGTTGATCTCAGTGGTTCTTCTCCTCTTCCTTTCGTTTTCATCCCTTTCTACACTGAAACGCATGGCGTCGATTCTCCACTCCGAGTTTAGAAATCTGAACATGCAGCTCTCATGTTTTTGTCCAATAGTGTTGAAGGAAACCATACGCAGTTTTTAAAAAGTGCTGATGTACGATTGTCATGTGACCTGCACTAGATATTCTAATTGTAAAGTGTGACTGAAAAACACACATCAGGTAAGAAATCATATGTTACAATCATACAGGCAATGATGTAAAGGTCAGAGGTCGGACACACCAACATGTTCAGCATGTGGCGGGGGGGGGGGGGGGGGGGGGGGTTCAGAGAGACAGACTGAAAGAGGGAGACATGAGAGACAGATGATCAGACAAACAGACAGAAGCAGTAAGGGAGAGGAGACAGTCAGAGAGAAATATAGACAGACGGACAGTTAAAGAGACAAAAAAAAGAGAGAGACAGACAGTCAGACAGACAGAAATAGAGAGACAAAGAAAGAGACAGACAGTCAGACAGACTAATAGAAAAGGAGAAGGTGAGAGAGATACACACAGACAGTAATAGAGAGACAAGAAGAGAGACGGGCAGACGGAATTAGAAAAGAAGAGTGAGACGGACAAAATTACAGAGACAAATAGGCAAAAAGAGAGAGAGAGAGATAGAGAGAGAGAGAGAGAGAGAGAGCACACTGGATAAACTCACTCAGGTTTGCTCGACGCCGTATCGGCAAACCAGTCTGTAATTTAAAGAGGTGGAATGTAGCATTCAGTCGCGGTTGCTAATTACAGACTGTTCATCTCTCTCTCTCTCTCTCTCTCTCTCTCTCTCTCTCTCTCTCTCTCTCTTTTGTCTTCCTTATGTAGCTTTCTCAGTATGAGCTGCTAAGCATATCCAGTCTACACTGATACAGCACTACACCTGGCTTCACACACACACACACACACACACACACACACACACACACACACACACACACACACACACACACACACACACACAGAAAGAGAGCAAGAAAAGAGAAATATAGATAACGCAGTCAGACGCATAATTGCAGGAAATGATACAGGATTATTTTGATCATCTTTTGTCTACTTTCATGTGATTGTGTGTTTGTACACCTCAGTGTGTCTCTCTCTAGTGTCCCAGTCTCCTTATCTCACTCTCATAAAGCACACTTGTGTATGCATTAAGCTCCTGCACGTCTCTCCTAAAGCTCATGTCTCTCCTGCAGCTCCTGCATGTCCCTCCTGAAGCTCACGTGTCTCCTGCAGCTCCTGCATGTCCCTCCTGAAGCTCACGTGTCTCCTGGAGCTCCTGCATGTCCCTCCTGAAGCTCATGTGTCTCCTGGAGCTCCTGCATGTCCCTCCTGAAGCTCACGTGTCTCCTGGAGCTCCTGCATGTCCCTCCTGAAGCTCACGTGTCTCCTGGAGCTCCTGCATGTCTTTCCTGGAGCTCCTGCATGTCCCTCCTGAAGCTCATGTGTCTCTTGGAGCTCCTGCATGTCTCTCCTAAAGCTCATGGGTCTCCTGGAGCTACTGTACATCTCTCCTGGAGCTCCTGAACGTCTCTCCTGGAGCTCATGCATGTCTCTCCTGGAGTTCCTGCACGTCTCTCCTGGAGCTCATGCATGTCTCTCCTGGAGTTCCTGCACGTCTCTCCTGGAGCTCATGCATGTCTCTCCTGGAGTTCCTGCACGTCTCTCCTGGAGCTCATGCATGTTTCTCCTGCACATCTCTCCTGGAGCTACTGGAGCGGTGTACGAGTGAGAACTCTTAACTGCATCATCTTCTCCACAACACCCAGGACCTGCTGTTTATTTCCTCCGCCAGGAATGTATATCACACACACGCACTCACGACGCACGGATGCACACAAACACACACGCGCACACACACACACACACACCCACACACACACACACACACACACACCCTTACAGCTACATGCTGCATATTTTGTAAACTGAATGGTCGTAGCAGTGTTTATTCATTTGTTCACTTTGTGTCCTAGCAACCAGATATGTGTGTTTCACCATCACTGTATTCAGAGAGACATCACACACACACACACACACACACACACACACACACACACACACACACACACACACACACATACATTCAGCGAGAGAAAGGGGAGGAGGAGAAAGAGAACAGGAGAAAGAAACAGAGAGAGAGAGACAGAGAGAGAGAGAGAGAGAGAGAAAGAGAGAGCAATGTCCTTAGAAGAGAGAGAGAGAGAGCAAGGGAGAGAAACAAAGAGAGAAAGAGGCAGAGAAAGAGAGAGCGCGAGAAAGAGTGAGAGAGAAAGAGGCAGAGAGAAAAGAGAGAGAGAGAAAGAGGCAGAGAGAAAAGAGAGAGAGAGAAAAGAGAGAGAGTTCACACAGACAGTAGAATGGAGGGATGAATTGTGGGACAGAGAAGATTGAACTGAACGACGAGTAAGAGGAGGAAAACGAGTGAGAACATTCATTATATCATGACACCCTCCGATGAATGAGGGGAAAAGTGAGTGATGGATGAATCACAAATTTTGGAGCTTCTTCTTCATATCAGTTTTTTCCTCAATAATCGTCAACCTGAACAACGAGAGCCGAAAAATCCTGCTGAGACAGAAATTTCTTAAAGAAAGGGAGGGGGGAGCAAGAGAGAGAAAGATGGGGGGAAAGAGAGAGGGAGAGAGACAGAGAGAGAGAGGGAGAGAGAGAGAGAAAATGAGAAAGAGAGAGAATGAGAGAGAGCAAGAGAGAGACAGGAAGATAGAGAGAGAGAGAGTGAGAGAGAGCAAGAGAGAGAAAAAGATGGAGAGAGAGAGAGAGAGAAAGAGGGGGAGAGAGAGGGAGACAGTGAGAGAAAGAGAGAAACAGAGAGAGGGGGGGGGGGAGAGCGAGAGAGAAAATGAGACAGAAAGAGAGAGAGAGAAAAAGGGGAGAGAGAGAGAGAGAGGAAGAGAGAGCAATAACCTCCTCGGGAAAGGACTGAGACTAACGGACGTTTCTTTTCTCCCTCCTCCGCCCTGCGTGCTGCGTTAGGTTTACGTTCTATTACAGAAGGCTGCGTTTTGTTGTAACTGATAAAGAAGGAAACCATTAGCTTCATTTATTAGCCCCTTAACCAAGCTGTTTACAGCCGACCGTTTCTCCACCGATCGTTTATTAAACACCCAAAGAGCTTCACCAACACCAGGACAGACACCAGGACAGACACCAGGACAGGTCGGGTGAAAAGACCTGAAGATACCCCCCTCGCTAATCCCATCCTCCCCAATACACCTGCTTTTCCCTCCTTTACACAAATCTATATTTCTATTAACATTACATTTATTTAAATATGCAAACGAGCCACTGAGTCATTCAGTATGTGCTCATTTGCATATAACCTGATCATTCATTCATTCTTTCATCTTCTTCCGCTTGTTCCGGGGTCGGGTCGCGGGGGCAACAGCCTAAGCAGTGACTCCCAGACGTCCTTTTCCTGGGAGTCACTGCTTAGGCTCTCCTGATAATCTGATCATTACTTCATTCATTTATTTAGGAATACTGGCCTTTGGATGAAGATGAGAAATGATGTCACTGTTCCTCTTTTAGGGCGCTCGTGGCTAGCACGTCTGCCTCACAGGAAGAAGGTCGTGGGTTCCACTCCCGGGACTCGCTAAACATGCTTCTGTGTGAGGGTTTGCATGTTCCATGCTTGTGTGGGTTTCCTCCACATGCTCTGGTTTCCTCCCACAGTCTACGGACATGCTGATGAGGCTAACTGGCTGTTTCAATTTGCCCCAGGTGAAAGTGAACTGGAGAGCTGTACAGGGGGAGCCTGCCTCGCCTAGAGGCGGCTAAGATAGGCTTCAGCATCTCAAAAACCCTATGAATGAATGGATGGATGGATGTTCCGCTTTTAACAGTGGAACATGATATAATGGGACATAAACATCGTCTCAGTAACCAACAGAAACAGCAAATCATGACATCAGCTGAAGAAACCTCTGTACTGTATCTGTGAAGCTGTACATACAGAACCGTAAACCATAAAAACTGACCCGAGTCTCATTTGTTACACAGAACATTTAATAAGAATTATAAACATCTTACGCATCATTAATTCTTGCATCGTCATGACGTATCAAGTAAGAAAGTTTCTATTTTATGATGATGATGATGATGATGATGATATTTTCCAGCATAAACATGTTGCATGTTTAATAGGAGGTTCCTGGTGCGCGTGCACGCGGTCAGGTGAGCACTGCAGCTACCCTACCTGTCAGAGGTTGAAAGCTACCTGGCCTGGTGTGATGCCGTGATGACGTCAAGCAGAAAACACACCGATGAGGCTCATCAGGATCATATTCAGCTTTGTTTTATTTTTTTTAACCCGGAATCACGTGAGCAAAAAAACATTAGAGATCAATCAAGAGGTTCCAACATGCATTCGGGTAACACACACACACACACACACACACACACACAGTCAGCCTGAGATATGATCGTGATTTGATGTTTTTGTCCCCTTACCTGGATGATGATGATGATGCTGATGATGAAGATGATGATGATGATGGTGGTGCTGGTGACGCTCTAATAACCCTCCAGATCCTCTCCAGGAACACGGAGCCCATCCGACTCGGACAGGAACGCGGTGTGACCCAACAGGAAAGGTGTACAGCT
Organism: Neosilurus hyrtlii; assembly: GCA_028564935.1. Taxonomy (NCBI): domain Eukaryota; kingdom Metazoa; phylum Chordata; class Actinopteri; order Siluriformes; family Plotosidae; genus Neosilurus; species Neosilurus hyrtlii. The sequence continues at coordinate 5,767 of JAOUQZ010010771.1, forward strand.
GTGTCTCCTGCAGGTTCCGTACCACACACACACACACACGCACACACACACGCACACACACACACGCACACGGCGCGCGCAGCGGAATGAGATGTTAGGAACAGACTGGACTGAAGCTCCGTGCTGCGCGCGCGCGTCCTCAGTTTACCGTAATGTTCCGAAAACACAGAGCACCAAAAATAAATAAATAAATAACCAGAATATAATCACATCCTTCTGCGCTGAAGTTTCAACCGTCTCAAACTCGGTGCATGGGAACCACGTGATCCGGTTTATTACATCCGGTACAGGGATATTATTATTATTATTATTATTATCATTATTATTACTATGATTATTACTATTATTATTACTGTCTTTATCATCATCATCATCATCATCATTATTACTATCATTATTATCATCATCATTATTATTATTACTATCATTATTACTATTATTATTACTATCGTTATCATCACCGTCATCATTATTATTATTATTATATTATTATTATTATTATTATTACTATCATTATCATCATCATCATCATCGTCGTCATCATCATTATTATTATTATATTATTATTATTATTACTATTATTATTACTATCATTATCATCATCATCATCATCGTCATCATCATCATTATTATTATTATTATTACTATTATTATTACTATCATTATCATCATCATCATCATCATCGTCATCATTATTATTATTTTATTATTATTACTATTATTATTACTATCATTATTATCATCATCATCATCATTATCATCATTATTATTACATTATTATTATTATTCTGTGATGGCCTGGCAAGCTGTCCAGGGTGTACCCTGCCCTCGCCCAGAGTCGGCTGAGAGTCGGCTTTCCTCATTTTTTAAATATCAGTTTTTAATAACAATCTACAAAGAATGGATTCATATAGAAATGAAATTAAAAGGAAATAATTCCTTTTAATAGATAAATAACATGGAAAAAATACTGTAAAAATATCAGAACCCCAAAGGAACCTGTTCAATAACACACACACACACACACACACTATTTATATATTTATATAAAATACATATATACAATATATATGAAAATGTCAGATTCTCGGGGTGTTTCTGTGTGGAGTTTGCATGTTCTCCCCGTGCTTGCGTGAGTTTACTCTGGGTACTCTGGTTTCCTCCCACAAGCCCAAGAACATGATTATTAGACTAACTGACTGTTTCAAATCGCCTCTAGGTGTGACCTCCATACCATCACAACTCCACACCTTCACATCATCACACCTTTATACTATCACACCATCACACCATCAAACCTCCCTGCTATCACACCATCACATCACATTGAACCCCCACACATCCCTAATGAGCAAGCCCGTGGCAACAGTGGAAGGGATACCTTCATACTATCACACCATCACATCTCCAAACTGTCACACCTCCATATTATCACACCATCACATCACACCATCACACCTTCATACCATCACACCTACACGCCATCAAACATTCCACACCGTCACACCTACCATACTATCACACCATCACATGTCCACGTCATCACACCTCCATACTATCACACCATCACATCTCCAAACCGTTACACCTCCATATTATCACACCATCACATCACACCGTCGCACCTCCATACCATCACACCTTCACGCCATCAAACATTCCACACCGTCACACCTACCATACTATCACACCTCCATATTATCACACCATCACATCACACCATCACACCTCCATACCATCACACCTACACGCCATCAAACATTCCACACCGTCACACTTACCATACTATCACACCATCACATGTCCACGTTATCACACCTCCATACTATCACACCATCACATCTCCAAACCGTCACACCTCCATATTATCACACCATCACATCACACCGTCGCACCTCCATACCATCACACTTACACGCCATCAAACATTCCACACCGTCACACCTACCATACTATCACACCATCACATCTCCAAACCGTCACACCTCCATACTATTACACCATACCATCACACCTACACGGCATCAAACATTCCTTACCGTCACACCTACCATACTATCACACCATCACATCTCCAAACCGTCACACCTCCATATTATCACACCATTACATCACACCGTCGCACCTCCATACCATCACACCTACACGCCATCAAACATTCCACACCGTCACACCTACCATACTATCACACCCCCATACTATCACCATCACATCTCCAAACCGTCACACCTCCATATTATCACACCATCACATCACACTGTCGCACCTCCATACCATCACACCTACACGCCATCAGACATTTCACATCGTCACACCTACCATACTATCACACCATACCATCACACCTACACGGCATCAAACATTCCACACCATCACACCTACCATACTATCACACTTTCACATGTCCACGTCATCACACCTCCATACTATTACACCATCACATCTCCAAACCATTGCACCTCCAAACCATCACACCTCCACACCTCCGCAGCTTTACATCATCATACCTCTATACTATCACACAATCTTCACACCTACACCTCATCAAACCTCCACATCGTCATACCTCTATACTATCACACTATCACATCTCCACAATGTTACACCTGGTGTTTTCTAAACCCAAGCATTTTTTCTTCCTCCTCTTCTTGGCCTTCATCAGTACTGGTTTCTGTTCAGCAGTCTGCCTCTGAAGCTGTGATTCACGCAGTCTCATCTGAACAGTAAACATCAGTGGCTCTAGACACTGAGCTTTGTGTATGAAGTGTACTCCCTGTAACAGGAACTCTGTCTTACCTGATATTTAAAAGGATCAATTTGTGTTTATTTATTTTTAAAACAAAACCACAGTGTGGTGTACTCTTCCTGTTCCTGAAAAGCTGTGATGCTGTAATGGTGGCTGTAGACTGTAGATGGTGCATGGAGTCATGAGGAGGTGATGAACTCCTCGAGGTGTGATGGATCATCAGAGCGTTATGCTGACTTTGCTGCTGCTGATGCTAGAAGTTTTCTGGTCTGGTACAACTGGGGTAAGCGAGGTCACATCCTCCTACTCTGTCACAGCCAGGACGTATCATCCGTCATCTCCTGAATAAGATGAATGTTGGACGAACTGTGGGGAAACTGCTGGGAAAACGCCAACAGGGAAAGGATTTCAAAATCATGTGATGACCAGCAGTTTCCAGCTGGTTCAGAAATATACGTACATTAAAAAAAAGATTTTTTTTGTAAATTTGTACGGAAAAAAAAATTCGTAAGAAAAGTTTACATCGGATTCATAATGTATTTTTAAGCCCTCTTTTTTTATTTATTTATCTATCTATCTATCTATCTATCTATTTATTTGTTTGGTTGTTTGTTTGTTTATTTATTTATTTTGCTTGTTTATTTATTTATTTATTCATTCATCCGTTCACTCATTCATTTATTCATTCATTCATTCATTCATTTATTTATTTATTGTGGTCTTAGATTGGTGAATCCAACTGTTTCCGTAAATTGACAGCATGCCCCAGTTGCTCTAATTAGCATAAGTGAACGCCCTCTAAATCCCCTTATAAGGACATAGGGGCGTGTACAAATATTCACACATATATTCATGAAGAGGGACACAGCGCAGAGAACCTGCAAATCCACTGAAGCGCTGGAATCTCGCATGGGAAAGTATTTTACTTCCTCTGAAATAGAAGCACTGTGGAAGGAAGTGGATTCCAGATGAGATATTATATTCAGCAACGTGCAAAGTGGAGAAATTAAAAAAAAAAAGAAAAAGAAAAAAAAAGTACCTTGACCTGAGATCAGAGGCCGAGAAAAAAAAATTATCAAACACAGAAGATGCTGACAACCATAACATGCTGTCAGTCACGTACCGTCTCTGGTGTGTGAAGCAGTTTACCACTGGCTGTATTTTTTATATACTGTATTAAATATAATGGGAGCAGTGGTTAGCATGTCTATACAGCAAGAAGGTCCTGGATTCGATTCCTGGCTTCGGGTGTTTCTGTGTGGAGTTTGGATGTTCTTGCGTGGATTTCCTCCGGGTACTCCAGTTTCCTCCCACAGTTCAAAAATATGCACTGTAGGCTGATTGGCTGTTCCAAATCACCCTTAGGTGTGAGTGTTAATGGTTGTGTGTGTTGGCCCCGCGATGGCCCGGCGAGCTGTTCAGGGTGTACCCCGCACTTGCCCAGATGGGCGCCAGCCTCCCCGTGACCCTAATTAGGATTAAGCGGCTTAGAAAATGGACGAATGAATGATTGAATTTATTAAAAGGATCCGCAGTGTGTCATGAACAGGTCAGAAGAAAATTTAGTGGTCTGGAGTTTGCACCGAGGTTTATTAAAGGTATATAATATATATAATAAAAGATGTGAAATAACACCGTCAGCAGCTGGAGATGAAGTGGAGTCTCAGAGGAAACACGTCTCAGCATTCTGTGTGATAGAGGAGACAGTGAAGCCGATGAGCAGGCAACCAGAGGAAAATATTCAGCAATAGTCATATTATATCAACAGTGGAGAATGGATGGAGGGATGGAGGGATGGAGGAATGGAGTAGGATGATAGAGAGAAGACAGAGAAGGAGGGGAGTGACGCAGTGTGAAGGTATTTCTCTAGAGAGAGGTTCGAGCCTTCCTGCAGATTATCAGTGTCTGATAAGGCTAACAGCAAGACAGCAAGGGGCACGAGAAAGAGAGAGAGAGACAGGAGGGCAAGCAATGACAGACAGCACACACACACACACACACACACACACACACACACACACACACAATTTTTGTTTTTTTACTCTGCAAACAATCCAAACATACCCTGCTACGGTGGTAGTGACGGTTAGCATGTCCATCTCACTGCAAGAAGGTCCTGGGTTTAAGGCCCGAGCTCAGCAAGGGGGTGTATCTTCCCCTCGTGCTTGTATGGGTTTCCTCCAAGTAATCCGGTTTCCTCCCACAGTCCAAAGACATGTACATTAGGGTAACTGGCCTGCGAAGGATTGGCGAGCTGTTCAGGGTGTATCCCGCCCTCGCCCTAGTAGGACGAGGCTGATCATCCAGTTCATCAGCTGAAATCCACGCAAGCACGGGGAGAACATACAAACCCCACACCGAGACGCCCTCGCCGAACATGGGACTCAAACCCAGGACCTCCTTGCTGTGAGGCAGACGTGCCAACCAACCACACCATGATGCTGCCCAGCTCTTCGGATTGTTAACATCAAGTAAAAAAATCCAACATTATGATAATAATCACGATAAAACCCAAAAGCTTGCAATTTTATGACCCGATTTAAACGCAGCGTCTCACTGAGGAAGTCATTTTCATCAAAAAAAGAAAAGAACCAACGATGCTCTTCCTCTCACTGCAGCAGCACCTTCATCATCATCATCCTATCAACCACAGAGGGGTTTCTTTTTCCATCACGTTCTTGAAATCGCGCCAGAGGAGGAGTCACGTCAGAGAGAGACGGGTTTTAAGCCTCCGTGGGTTTTAGTGAAAGGCTCTGGAGAATCTGATATCAGACGGAGATTCCGAGTTTTAGCACGTCAAGCTTCCATAACAGTGTAATGATCTATAGAGTTCTTCTTCGAATTAAACTAAATAAAACTTATGAAAGTGACTCCGAAAGAAAAACGAATGCTTGAGTAGATTTTCATTCCAGTCCGTTAATGTCACCGACACAAACGTCTGTTAATATTAAATGACATTTACATTTTTATAATTGGGGATTTTCAGGAAAACCTGGTAAGAAGGGGCGCACAATCCTGTTCCTGGTGATCTACCTTCGAAATATTTTAGCTCCAACCCCAATAGGGCCCTTCTGACAAATCCAATCATCGCTTTAAGTCTTAAGTCTTGATTAGATGGTTGGGTGGGAATAATTAGGGTCGGAGTGAACGTCTTCGGGAAGGTAGATCACCACATATTGTGATGACTTTTCCTCACTTACTTATGTGCCAAACTGCTTAATCCTAATTAGGGTCGCGGGTGAGACTGGAGCCTATCTTAGCCGACACCGGGTGAAGGCGGGGTACACCCTGAACGGCTCACCAAACCATTGCAGGGCCAACACTCACACAACCATTCACACTCAAAATCACACCTAGGGTCAATCAGGAACAGCCAGTTACCCTAATGTGTATGTCTTTTAACTGTGGGAGGAAACCTGAGTACCTGGAGGAAATCCATGCAAGCAAGGGGAGAACATGCCAACTCCACACAGAAACGCTCTCGCCGAGCATTTCAATTGATCCCAGGACCCTCTTGCGGTGAGGTGGGTGTGCTAACCGCTACACCACCATGCCGTCCTGTATTGATAAACACACAGAACCAGTACAACACGTGGAACAGGTGAATAAGAGATATTAAGCCCATGAGTTGGTGTGGTTTCACCAGGAAACCATATTCATCCAAGATGAACTGATAATGGAAGATAAAACACATCAGATCTTCACTAGTGAACGGGGAACTTTAAGTGTGTTCTGGTTCAGGTATCGGCCGTCCACAGAGACAGAAAGGTTGTGACCTGCAAGAAGAAGAGAGTGAATTATAAATACAGTGATAAATAAAATATAATCATCATCATCATCTTCCGCTAGATCCGGTGTCGGGTTGTGGGACCAGCAGCCCAAGCAGTGAGGTCCAGACGTCCCTCTCCCCAACCACTTTCTTCCGCTCTTCCGGGGGATGCTGAGGCGTTCCCAGACCAGCCGAAAGACGTAGTCCCTCCAGTGTGTTCTGGGTCGACCCCGGGGTCTCCTCCCGGTTGGACATGCCCGAAACACCAGAAGCATTCTAATCAGATGCCCGAACCACCTCAACTGGCTCCTCTCAACGTGGAGGGGCAGCGGTTCTACCCTGAGCTCCTTCCGGACGGCTGAGCTTCTCATCTCTGAGGGAGCCCTGCCACCCTGCGAAGGAAGCTCATTTCAGCCGCCTGTATCCGCGATCTATATTAAGGACTCAGTTTTCCTTGCCTAGACACGGGTTACGGGGGTCCCCCCCTGGAGACAGGCCTGGTGGAGGGGCTCAAATGCAAGCGCCTGGTAGTCAGGCTTCTGCCCATGGAGCCCGGCTGGGTTAAGCCAGAAGAGGAGACATGGGTCCGCACTGCAATGGACCCAACACTTGTGAGAGGGGCTACAGGGGTTGGGTGCGTTGTGAGTTGGGTGGCAGTGGAAGGCGCGGGTTCTGTCGGAGCGATCCTCAGCTACTGACTAAAAGATAATCACCGGAATAATAATTACTAAATAGAACCACATCCATACAATCATCCTCAGATCCACACGCATCCTTTACTCTGTAATGTGCCGTAAACTCACATATGGAAACAGAAACGTGTGTGTGTGTGTGTGTGTGTGTGTGTGTAAACTCACAGAGTAATTTTCCGAAATTACCGATCTGCATGGAGGAAGAAAACATTGCCAAGAGCTCTGATGCAAATGAAGGGAGAATGGAACGGGATCAACTGAGAAGAAAACCTTCCTGCTGCTTGTTAAATTATCTGGGAATCCTTCGCTTGTTTATCACCAGATGGTTCATGTTTTTATTTCAGTTGTCATGCTGTTCAGAAACGATAAGCCGATGTGCACCTTCAAGTCACAACCTTCTCACAAACACAAAGGAATCAGGGCTCTACAGCGTCTCTGCTGGGTGTGGGTGTTGTTGTTGTTGTTGTTGTTGTTGTGGTTGTGCTGTTCTCCCTCAAACGTTCTGGTGAGCTAGCACGTTTCTCAGCTACGTTACGAGCATCTATGATGCGTACGGGTGATGGATGAGAGCGACGAGACGGAGAAAGCACCTCCTGCAGTTTTATGTATTAAACGTCTCCCGGCTGCTGCGCAATACATCTTCCACTTTCTCTCTAATGGCCTGAAAAACACGACGCCGCTGTTCTCCACCGCGGCACGATTCAAATCCACGAAACTCATTTGCATATACTTTAGTGTTCAAGAATCAAAAATAAAGCACAGCCGGGAGGTTGGAAAGAGTTCAGAGACCGACGGGAAAAAGATTTCTAAAAAAATATATGTTGCTCAGAGTCCGGTCTGTGCTTGTATGATGTAATAAAACAATTATTACACCTCATAAGTCACTGTTCCAGTCTCAGAGGGGGTGATTCACTCCAGAGGGGTTTCCAGACTCAGCAGCTACAGATATGTGTGTGTGTGAGAGAGAGAGAGAGAAAGAGAGAGACACTAGATTTTATCACACTCTTCTATTTCCCAAACTGTAACCCAATTTTAAAGGTAAAGTCTGTTGGGCTCTTTACACCCGAGCCTACTGGTTAATCAGAGGCGGAGCTTATCTCAGCTTCTGTAGCATGAAGCGACTCGGGGGTTCAACTCCTGGATGGGAGACTAGTCCATCGCAGGTTACCCTCCCAGTATATTTTTAATATATTTTAATTTTTATTGCTGTGTGGACAGAGGTACACTTGTAGTTCAGGGGTCTTAGCACGGCGGTGGGGGGGGTCTAACAGGGATCCGAGCCCAGCTAGCTGGCGTAGTGGTTAGCACGTCCGCTTCACAGCAAGAAGGACCTGGGTTCGAGTCCCGGGCTTGGTGAGGGTGTTTCTGTGTGGAGTCTGCATGTTCTTCCCGTTCTTGTGTGCGTCTCCTCCGAGGCTCATCCAAAGACATGCACTTTATGCTAATTGGCTGTGCCAAATTGCCCCTAGGTGTGAGTGTGAATGGTTGTGTGTGTTGGCTCTGCAATGGACCAGCGAGCTGTTCTAGAGTCGGCTGAGATAGGCTCCAGCCTCCCGGTGACCCTAGTAGGATTATTCGGTGCAGTGATACTGAGGGGCTTTACTGAAAAAGAAGTCTCTCTCTCTCTCTCTCTCTCTCTCACACACACACACACACACACACACACACACACAAACCCCAAAAGAGAGATTAATATGAGTGTGTGAGACAGGATGAGTTTATTATCCCACCCTGAGGGAGACGAAGGAAGAGGATAGATTAAAAACACCATGCATAACACACGACACACATACACACACACACACACACACGACACACACACACACACACACACACACACACACACACACCACCAAGTACACATCCATAGGTAAGTAGTTGTTCGTAGAAGTGCTGGGCACCAGGGAACTGATAATGAAGCAAAAAATCGAATCTGTTGGATTCTCTGAAGCGTTTTGTGGTCTTTGTGGCGATATAACGATCCTCACTTCCATCTTCACCGGCGTTTAAACCCATCCAGCTCTGAAAACTCTGGAACATGCAATTCCTCAAGAGCTTTCAACAAATTCACACCTCCACACTGAATATGAGGAACGTAAGAGACATCTGAGTAAGAGATCTGACACTGGAGACTCCTTCCTTTAAGGTCCCTACAGCGTAGTGGTTATCATGTCCGCCTGACATCAAGAAGGCCCCAGGTTCAAGTCCCGGGCTTGGCAAGGGTGTTTCTGTGTGGAGTCTGGAGCATGGGTTTCCTCAGGGTACACCAGTTTCCTCCTACAATCCAAAGAAATGCCCTCGTACATTCATCATTTTCGAAGCCGCTTAATCTTAATTAGGGTCGCGGGGAGGTCGGCGCACATCTCAGCAGACTCTGGGCGAGGGCGGGGTACACCCTGAACAGCTTGCAAGGCAACACATATACAACCATTCACACTAAGACTCACACTAAGGGGCAATTTGGAACAGCTAAATAGTCTACAGAGGGAGGAAACCAGGGTACCTGGAGGCACGGGAGAACATGCAAACTCCACACAGAAATGCCCCGAGCCCGGGAATCGAACCTTGCTGTGAGGTGGACGTGCTAACCACTGCGCCACTGTGCTGGTACATTCATTCATTCATCTTCTGAACCGCTTATTCCTACTTAGGGTCGCGGGGAGGCTGGCGCCCATCTTAGCCGACTC
>JAOUQZ010010815.1:0-15658 GCA_028564935.1 Neosilurus hyrtlii
CGTAAGGTAAGCGCAATTTACAAAATGTGCATTTTACATATATTTCTATAATAATTATGTGCTTGAGTGTCTCAAAGCAGTGCGATTGTGATGTGCTGCAGATAATCCCAACACCATCCCAGCTCAAATAAGTAAGTTCAGTAGCACACTTTGCAATCATTTTTCTTTTTCTGTTATTCAGAAATGCTTTAACAGCTCCAGGTAAGTAACACTATATACACTACATGGTCTTTGAAACTGTTGTGTCTGTGTGTTTAGGGTTCGTGGTGATCGGGGGTGGAAACCGTGGACGTTGCACGTCTCATGTTCACAGTATGTGGCACTGGAAGGAACAGTTTTATACGTTCACAACCAAAGGTTTGGTCGAAAGGTTACACATTATTAGTTCAAAACTGCCACCTCAGTACCATGCAGTGGCAGTAAGACTATTAGTGTCCCGTGTGATTGTGTATCTTATTTTAAGGATTTTTTTTGTTGTTGTTGTTTTGAATTGGGTTTCTAAAAAAATAATAATAATAATAATAAAACATTTGGTAGCTTGTCCGATCTTCCTGGAAGAGGGGTTGACTATATTTAAGAGAAATATTTTGTGCCGTCGTGGAAAGACAACTTCACAGGAAAGAAAACTTAACAATGCTACCTTTTTATGCGGGGATAAAAGATTTTGAATGCAGTTTCATTTTTTTATATTAAATTGAAAAAGTTTGTGTACGTCTGATGAATTTTCAGGATTGAGCGACTGCGGCGAAACCTTAGCCAGCACGATGTTCTCCACTACCTTGGAGAAAAGGGCTACCTTAGCATTTCCAATGCTGCACATCCCTTCTGTTGCCACTACATGGTTCTGCCCCGCCTGCAGGATGACCTGGAGACTTTTCGCAGTGGTTGGGGCAATCATCTATTAAGAAGAAAATAACACATGACTCCGAACCAGCTGTTGGCACTGAGCTGTACACGCCACCCATTTCCTGACCCGGCTAACACAGAAGTACATGCAAAAAGGATGTAGCAGTAATGAATGGTGTAGTTCACTCGGTACAGTTAGAAGCCAACAGCACGTCGTATTTCAGACTGCAGTGAGTGTTTGTTCATCCATGTTATTGTTACCTAATAAAATGAAAATGGTTTTGTATTTGTAGGGTCGGGTCATTCCTGATATCGAGTGGGAAATCAGCGGACTTCCTTATGATGACCACTCAGGTGTCATTTTTCCATACACAGGATGCCCACTGACGAGTTTTTAAATGCAGTCAACCCAAGAGCTGTACCCCAGTCCTCTGGCTGTGATGTTTGCACTGCCGCTGTACACTTTCTATTTCTGTGAAACGAGTGATCTAAGTCATAATGAGTGCTGACACTGCACTCTGGTAGTGTTTGCAAACACCCTGTAGAAATTTCTGCAGTAAGTTATACTTTATATAATGAGTTATGAACACTGTGCGTCTTTCAAATATTCAGAATTGAGCCAGGAGTCTGGTGAAGGTCTCAGTGTTGCTATAGCAACTAAAATACAAACAAACCTAATTCTATCTTGAGAAATTTATTTATTTATTTATTTATTTTTAGCAGTGAAGTGTCAGAAAGCATCAAGTCCACTGCACTCATAATCCAGTTGGACTGTTCTTTACTGGTGTACCGTTCTTGACTCCATTTAGTAGATCTCGTCTCAGCGAAAGTCTCCAAGCGATACTACGAGGAAGGAACGGGAGGAGAATAAAGCAAATCAGGAGGAAAACATCATCATTGTCACTACATGCTAGTTCTCGGTTTTATTTCTGTTCCTGAAATGAACCATTCTAAAGGAATTATTTATCAGGAACTACCGACATTATCATTTATATGGATGAAAGGATAGGTTCTTAATTTTGCAATAATTAGCACTAAGACCTTTAGCACTAACTGAACTCGTGCTGATTACCGTTTAGCCGTAGTTAGAGATATTAGCATTTGTTATGACAATCTATAATAGAATATCTATATTTGGGGAAAGTGGAAAATGTGATGCGAGTTTAGATTTTTTTGGGCTCCCCCACCCACCCTGTACGTGTTGAAGGGCTCCAACTTGGTGATGACTCCGTCTCGGACCGCCGCAGTGCTGTAACAGCATTTGCTGGATGTGTAGGTCAGAAAGGCAGCTTGCGCAACGTCTTCTGTAATGGTGTTTACACTGTAAAAGAAGAACAGAAGACGAGATTGTTTATATGAATAAATCAATAATTTAAAAAAATGAAAATAAATGAAAATGAACCATGTGTAGGAATCAACTTGTGCTCCAGAGTAACTGGGACTGGCTGCTGATTCAGTGGTGAGCACATCCGCCTGTTCTCCGTGTGCTTGCGTGGGTTTCCTCCGGGTACTCTGGTTTCATCCCACAGTCCAAAAACAGGTGCATTAGGCTAACTGGCTGATCCAAATGGCCCCTAGGTGTGGGAGTGAATGGATGTGTGTATACGTTGCCCTTTGATGGTCTGGCGAGCTCTTCAGGATGTACTTGCCTTTGCCCAGTGTTGGTTGAGATAGGCTCCAGCCTCCCTGCGACCCCGATAGGATTAAGTGTGTGAGAACCACATAAAAATAAATAAATCCCAAAAAAAAAATTACATGGGAATAAATGAATCTTGTAGGAATGAAAAATTTTAAATAAATGAATCATTTGTAAGAATCACATTAAAATGAGCGACTATCAGCCTGGAGATCGCAGGTTCGAATCCTGGTTGATGCTGCAGACATTCGCGACTGGCAGTCCATGGGAGCTCATTGGCTGAGTTCTCTCTTATGGGAGGGAGGGATGGCATAAACTCGCCTCCCTCACACTTACAGTTGATCACCAACCAATCATGGACGTCTGTGAGCTCATTCATACAAAGTAGCGGATATCGATTCGCCTACGATTGTGTTAGGCCACCCCTGTGTGCGCATGCGCAGCGGATCGTAAGGACGCAGGTGGCAGCATCGCATGTGACCAAGGGGGCATGTACATGCTTACGCCTCTCCCTGGTTAGTGGGGGTCGAATGTGATAAGGGGGATATGCTTGACGGGTGGGAATGAACTCACACACACACGAGGGAGTCTGCCCCTGAACTACAGAGCGAGTGTGACGGTGTCTTTTTGATCGGGACTACAAAGCACTGTGTAACCGTAAAGTCTGGTTACACTTCTCACGTTCTGCTGCCACACAGATCATCAGCATGTTCACAGTTCTGGGAACATTTACAGGTAACGCATCAGTGTTTCTCGGTGGGCGTTCAGCTGATGCGGAGATGTGTGTAAAACCTACATACTGACCCTTCTAATTTCATTGAAGCCAGTTAAACATGTAACCTCTGTATGCTTGTATTTGGGTTATTCTCTGAAACTGCGTCAAATTTAAATGATTCACATTTTGGACCTAATTATTCCCAGAAACTATAAAGAATTAAAAGAGCACTCCCTGCCCAAAGCATACCACATGGACACACACGACGTGTCAGATAAAATAATTCGGATACATCCGGCGGGAAAAAATACATGTTGAAATGTTTCAGTAAAACTGGTTGCAATGTGTGGATGAAAACTGCGACTTCTCTTGTTCCTTATGGCTCATGCCATGCTATCGACCCAAAAGTGTAAATCGTCGAGCTTGCAATAAAGATCTCACATTAAAATTTATATCCAGAGTAGAAATTCCTGTTTTTCTTACTTTGTGGCCTGAGAATCGCACATCAGTTTACGATTCCACGCGTATCCAGTGGTGTCCAAGCTGGTTACAAACAGAACCGACCCAGTTATCCTGTGAGGGCTGAGGGTTCCGTGTTATGACCTTCACTGTACCGTCGAGTTCCTCCTGAAGTGGATTTACTTCACACGTAATCAAGACGTAGTGAATTAATTCACCAGAAACAAATGGGATGAATTTGGTATCCGTACGTGGATGAATCTGAAGATGAATTTCGGGTCCATACGGATTTATTCCTGTTTGTTACTTATGAAAGTGCCGTTATGTGCATGAAGTCGTTCTCTCACTGTGAATGATTGGGGAAAAAAATAAGCTGGACTACACTGAGATTTGGGGATTGTGAATGTCCCACTTTGTGGTACCAGTTTCAGAGAATGACCCAATTGTGTCTATCAACCAACTGTTGCATGCAGGTTGTGTGGTCTGTAGATTTGTTGGATGAATGAGCAGATTACACACGGCAGAGGGTTCCAGGCCCGTTACTGAGGATTGTGAGCGGAATCAGATATGTGGTGAGCAGGAACACTAACATGCGCAGGACAGGGGTAGGAACGTCTGCTACAGAGAACACTGTGGCCTTTTTTTATAAATTTTTTACTTATTTATTAATATTTTTAATAAAATCACTAAAATTGAAAGGGCACTTACTTCCAGGGCGTTTAGGCGGGGAGGTTATCCAGTGCAGGCAGGGGCATTGAGGGCATCAGGGGAGGAAGAAACCCTCCTACAACAAAAACATGCAGAGGAAACCATGGTGTGAGAAACAGACTAGATATTATCACATATGTGTCTTTTCTGGACAAGAAAATTATACACCACCACTTTTTGTCTGAAAGGGCTCCTAATAAAAAGAAGTAAAAAATTACCCTTCTCTATAATCTTTTTTTTTTCAACGATATGTTTATTGAAGGTTTTATAGAAATACAAAAAGAAAACCACACAGACACACATGATTACAACAATATACAAAGACTAGGTACATTTAGTAAAGGCACTTGGGCCCATGAGGACCATCCAGGGTTCATAAAAGAGTCTTCACAGATTATAGCGTATGATTGTGGTCCTGTACAGGAAGTTATTATGCTGTTTCCTGCAGTAAATAAAACAAATCATTGTTCTTAATATACTGAATGTAACACCCCCCACTTTCTGAAAAGTTTCTTGTTTATCTTTTAGAATATATGTAATTTTCTCCAGTGGTAAACATAAAGACACTTATTTGAACCATTGTGTAATACTTGGTTTGCTGAGCTTTCACTCTCTTTGCTTGTAATATTTTATGTTTATGAAGATTTTTTCATAGCGATTTATATTATAAATCCGCGACCTGACCCCGGAACAAGCGGAAGAAGATGAAGATGAAGATGAAGATTTATATTATGTCCTACAGGGTATAAGCTCAATATGAAAAATTTGGGTTCCAACACTAGTCTTATTGACAAGATCTCGAACCTCTTTCCAAAATTCCTTTATTTTTGGACATGACCATAGACAATGGAACAGTGTGCCTTTTTCCTCTCCTGTTTTTCTGGTGTTATATACCCTCGCATTAACCAGTTGAACTGCAGTATCTTTAGACGCATGTTACCCGTCTGTGTTTGGGCTTCCGTACACGCTTTACTCCACTGTTCCATTGTCAGTTCCTCCTGTAAATCATTACTCCATGCATTAAGCTTAGCGGCAGAGGAGTCTGGAGAAGATGCCACCAGCAAGCCGTACAGTTCAGATATCATACCTTTACCAAAGGGGTTTTTAGTTTGAATTTTCTCTAGTGTGGACATCGGAGGGATTTGGTGTAACATCGTTTTGGTAAGACCTGATAAAACTCCTTAAAAAGTACTTGAAAAAGTTTTCGGGGGATATTAAATTTAGAGACTAACTGTTCAAAGGTTAAACGCCTTCCACTCTCCCCAAAGGCATCTTTCACTAGTCCCAACCCCAAGTCTGCCATATTTTAAAACCACTGTCAGCTGTACCTGGAGCAAAATAGTTGTTGCCCCAAACTGGGCTAAAAATGAAGAAGGGAGACATTTCTTTTAAATATCTCTGAGTGGCATGGAAAATACCAATCATATGTTTTACTATAGGATTCAGTGTAATTTTTTTGAGTTTATTATATTTATCAGAGTGTATATAAGTGGGCAACGGAAGTCTGAGGGAAAGTGACTCAATATTACTCCATGCGGGGGGCTTTTCTACAGTATAATAAAACATTACAGTTCTTAATTGGGCGGCCCAATAATACCAGAGCATATTAGAGCATTGTAGCCCTTCCTAAATCAAAGGGCAAGTATAAAAGGGACAAACGGAGCCTAGGACGCCTATTATTCCACAGGAACTGGTTAAACAGCTTTTTAAATTTAGAGAAAACGTCTGGAGGGGGCGGCAAGGGAATATTCTGAAACAGATACAGAACCTTAGGAAGAACATTCATCTTTATCACATTCATTCTACCAATTAACGAAATTTGGAGACTTGACCATCTCTCCTGCTGATTTTGAAATGTCAGCCATAATTATATTAGACGGTAATTATATTTCACCACATCTTCCAGTTTTGGGACAATATGAATTCCTAGATAAGTAAAATTGTTCACATTTTTAAACAGACAAATGAATTTAGGTGGGTTTGCCCTTTCCTCGGGGTTCAAAAACATTATGGAGGATTTTGAGTTAGTAATTTTGTAACCAGAAATGTAACCGAATTTCTCTAGAATATCTATAACTAAAAGGGCCAGAACCGACTTCTCCAGATTTTCAAGAAAGAGAATTACATCATCAGCATAAAGAGCTATTCGATAGTCGAGCCCTCCAATTTCTATACCTGTAATCATACCATGATCTCTTATAGCGATAGCGAGTGGTTCAACTGCAATTATAAATAAAAGGGAGGACAGGGGGCAACCTTGTCTACAGCCTCTCCTAACTTTTATGGGTTTTGAGATAATATTGTTGGTGATTATTTCTGCATAAGGATCATTATATAAGAGCTTAACCCAATTACAAAATCAGAGATCATTTCCCCCTTATCATTCTGTAATACAGTGATTGATCTTTCTAATTGGAATTGTTTTATACACCAAGCCAGAATTTTACCCAATTTCTCCCCTTGGTCAAAAACGGATTTTTTTAAGTCTCAGTAAATTAGCTATTGTTTTTGTAGCTGAAATTTCATTGTATTGAGCTCTTAATAACAGAAAGCTTAGGTGTAGTTTGGGACAAGGATTCACAAAGTACCTATTCTCAATGGTTTTAATTTTTGATTCCAACAGAATCCATTTTTATTTAACCTTCTTAGACTTTGAGCTTGTAAAGTTGATTATTTGACATCTGATGAAGGCTTTAAATGCTTCCCACTTAATGCATGAGGATGTTTCAGAAGTATTGAACTCAAAATATTCATCAATTTGTTTTTTAAGGTATACCAAATTTCCATCTGGGGAGATCTCATACCAGCCCTGGATCTACATATATCAAATTGGCTGCCTCAGTCACAATCTTTTACTTTATATGAGAGACTGGCTGAAATCAAAAAGTCAATTTGTGAGTATGACTTATGTGCGCTAGAAAAACAGGAATACATGGATACTCCAGGGTTTCTGTCTCTCCATATATCCTTAAGATTTTATTGCTTAGCAAACTGAAGAATGGTTTCTCTACTCTGTCTGTGCGATTTGTCTGAGTGTGATGATTTATCTACATTAGGATTAAGAGTACAATTAAAGTCTCCAGCAAAAATATAATGACCCTGCAGTGATGAAAACATGCCGAATAAATCACTAAAAAAGCTTGGTTCATCCTTATTGAGAGTGTAAATATTAGTTCAATTTAGATGCTCTGTATAAAGGGTAACAATCAGATAGCTTCCCATCTTGTCAGCAATTACCTTATGAACATTATGTACCAAAGTTATGACCCCTCTCGCTTTGGAGGTAAAAGGTGCTGAAAATACCTCCTCTTGCCTCCTCCTTTTAATCTTTAAGTCCTCTTTTCCAGTTAAGTGTGTCTCTTGGAGAAAAATAATTTTGGACTGCATATCTTTTAATCTGCCCATCACTTGCTTAATTTTTTCAAGTTTTTGCAGCCCTCTACAGTTCCACGTTGTCATCTTGATTTCCAGAACATTGGACATAGCTGCTCTTTACAGAGGCACTTCTCATGCTAATGTATAAAAATGTACCTGTAAACAACCAAAACATTACAAATAACACAGATGCTTTTAACGGCATCAAACTCAGAACACAAACCGCTTTGCCTATTGGCCAGATTCCCCTCTCCCTACCACACATTTCAGTATTGCGAAGTAGTGAGGAATGATGAAAATGAATAGGGAGGAATGATCAGATATCGTTAATCCTATCTTATATTAGACATAAGCACTTCCTCCATTGTTTACTTGGAGTAAAAGTATTTATGTCGCCAAGAAAACACTCGCATACCAAACAGATTCATTAAAAAAAAAGACAAAAAAAAATTGAAAACATTAGGGGTCTACCATACCGTTACCCAATTAAAATGTGTGTATAACTCAGATTGTCCTCCAAATGAAGAAAAGGTAATTAACCCCTGGGGGGTTGAAATAATAATTATAATTCAATATAGTTCAATGTTTTTTTAACAGTAGCCCAAGAAATTAGCTGCCAAGCACAATGATTCATTATTACACCGACTCAATAGTATCATTTATGTCGTCTTGGCCTCCTCTCGTATTCGTCTAATGAAAGCTTCTGCGTCCTCCGGTTTACCAAAGTACGTGTTTTATCCTCGTGGGTCACCAACAGCCTGGCAGGGAGAAGCATGCCGTGTCTTATCCCCATGACTCGCAGCTGTTGTCTCACAGAGTCGAATTCCTTCTGTTTCTTGTGTATTCCGGCTGCCAAATCAGGGTAAGATCGTACCAGAGTATTCCGGTAGAGTAGTTGCTTTTTAACTTTAATCACTTTTAACACCATTGCCTTGCCTCTGTCGCTCAGGAATTTCGTGTACTTGGGGGGGGCATTTGGGTCATTCCTCGGGCCGATTCGGTGAGCCCCTTCCAGAAATGGTTTTGATTGTAGCAGGGGGATGTCTAGCATCTCCGGGATCCAGGTTTCCAGAAAGGAGCAGGCATCATCTCCCTCCACTTTCTCCGGTAGATTCAGCAGTCTCAGATTAGCCCTCCTGGACCTTGTTTCCAAATCCATTACCTCATCCTCCATGTCCCTGTTTTTCTTTTCGAGACTCTGAACTTTTGCTTGTAGACTGACTACCATGTCCTCAGCGTCCGAGATGCGTGTCTCAGCATTTATAATACGCTCCATGAATTCTCCGACCTCGCTTCTCATTCCTTCTATTACAACCACTACGCCGTCAGACCTGTTGGGGAAGTCGGCCTTTAAATCTCTGATAGCTTCGAGAACCGTAGCGTAGTTAGGTCCTTCTTCGGGGCTAGTTAACTCTTCCACCATTGCACTAGCTTCAGCTTCTCCACTCTGTTTAGATGATCGAAATATTTACTAAGGAGGAAAGTGCGGGTCCACCTAGTGCACTGCCATACAGGAAGTCTCTCTATAATGTTTTGGTGAAAATGTACTGAACGATGCTATTGTAGGCAACAAGAACCAAAAAAAATCATTCCGACAAGTATATTGAGGTAAAAGTATGGCAAATAAACAAAAACACTTAAATACCAATTTTTCAGACAAATTGAAAGGTGATGCAAGAGTTCTTTTTTACTTTTGCACAACATGAATTAACTTCAAACCATATGGAACGGTTTAGCGAGTGAAGAAATAAAAAAATAAATCGATGCAGTGCTGATTATACACTTAACAAAATAAAGACAAATGAGAAACTAGGTACTATTCAAGTATTTATTTCATGTAATATTGGATCATATTGATGAGAATGAGTAAACAAACAACAATATATAATAATAACAAAAATAACAATCTCTTTTTTACTTTAATTACAGCATTTAACCTTTCAGGCATAGTGTTACAGATTTCTTTTATCTCTTCACTTGCTAAACCATTCCATATGTTTTAAAGTTCATTCATGCTATACAAAAAAAAAATTTAAAAATAAAAAATAAAACACATTTGTGACACCAGCTTCAGGTTATTTTATTTATTATTAAAAAGTTGCATCTGGATTATGTCATGTCATGTCATTTTCTGAACTGCTTAATCCTAATTAGGGTCACGAGGAGGCTGGCGCCCATCTCAGCTGACTCTGGGCGAGGGCAGAGTACACCCTGGACAGCTCGCCAGGCCATCGCAGGGCTGCATCTGAATTATGCTGGATGTAAACATTCAAATGATGATTGGTATTTTAGTGGCTCTTTCTTGTGTATGAAGAATACCTTCCCCACACCATTACACAACCCCCACCAGCCTGAACAGCCTAAATACGAAAGGTTGGGTCAGCAGATTCATGCTGCTGATGCTCCTCTTGTAGCAGTAATGAAGATTCATCAGAATAACTAGGATTTTCCGATGATCTATTCAACAGTTTGAATTATCCTGTACCTCACTGTTGCCTTGGACTACTGTTCTTGGTTGACTACGTACTTACAAAGTGTAGGTAAGTTATTTCCATGTGAGAATTAAATGGTTTTGACCCTTAACACCATAACCACAGTGAAGCATGGTGGCGACAGTATCACTTAGATATTTGTACAAATTGTATACAGCAAGGTACAGCTGCTGCTCAATTAATGCATTATTTATTTATTTGTTTGTTTGTTTATTTTTTCGCACCAGTAATGACTGTTGTGTGTGACTTCAACAGTTTCTGTACTCAAAATCAACCCATATGGCACCAACAAGACCACATTTTTTCCACATTCTAACGTTAGATGTCAATCTAATATAATGTTAGACTTGTATCTGTGTATTGCCATGCTGCCCTGTGATTGGCTGATTGGAAAACCGCATAAATATCCAGGTATACCGGGGTTCCTATAATAAATACTCTTCTATTTACGATCCCCTATATATTTCTATCACAGTGAGGTTCTAGCAGTTTGTGTCACAGCAAAAATGTAAACATGTCGTCTCTTAGCTTTGACATGACGTGCGCACCGTATACGGCACCATCATGATAATACCATGAATCAACACTTCATTATCACCGTACATGAAGTTGTGTTTGGTATTCCCTGCTCTGAGATTACTCCTTCATAACTAACTAATCCTTAATACAACCAGCAGCATCACTTAAAAAAAATACCAGGCATCCTGTTAATCATTAATCTTCCCCAAGACTTGATATTTAACCTTTACTGTAATTGTTTCTAAATTTAGGATCCGGTCTCTTTCTAACCTGTGTGTGTTTGTGTTTCCTGGAAACAGCACCGTCTGCCAGGCAGATCTTTCCAGGATTTATGAGGCGACGTGGCTGTGTTGCCTTGTGATGAAAGTGGTGGGTGCATTTACTTCATCTCGAAAAGTCAAATATCCACCCAGTACAAACGGACACCATCGATTATCAATATTTGGAGATGCACTGTGAGGCATTTAAGATGTACTTTATGTATGTGCATGTTTTTCAAATGCCATGAAATGCACGGCTGGGAATTAATATTTAATATGAACCATCATCCTCGTGCACATTGTCATGGTTGATGTCATTTCAAGAAAACGTCAATGTCTAGACACAGATAAAACATGGCATTTGACATGATTACGATGTAATAAACATATTCAATAATATTATGTTGTATATTTTATACAGTATTTTATATTAAGCAAAAATAAATAAATACATAAATAATGAAAGGAAATGATTATAGGACTGTAAATCAAATGTTAGTTGTGACTTTATAAACACTCCACTGCAAAGATAGAACAAATATAGAACATGTGTGCTTACTATTATAAATGTGTGTGTGTGTGTGTGTGTGTGTGTGTGTGTGTGTGTGTGTGTGTGTGCATGTTACCTTGGCCTCTAGCAGTGGACTCTGAAGTAAAGAAATGCAGAACAGGAGCAGTATGGAGCTGGTGCGAGGCCCCGACATCCTGCAGGAGAGAATGAAGTTGCCCCTTGTGACAGAGAGATACGCCACTACTGAGCTCCGGACCACAGATGGAGCGAGGGAGGGGGAGTGAGTGAACAAGAGTGATAGAGGGGAAAGGAAGAAAGGAAGAGGGGGAGGAGCCTGTCTCTAAATAAAGAGGGATGAGAAAGCACTCCTGGGAGAAGTGAGAAACAGAATCAACAGGACAGAATGTACATTAGCGAGAGAGAACGACAGAATAAATGGCAGAACGTGGAAGGTGTGAATGCTTTTTGGATATTAAATGACAATATATTTTTTGAAAAATTGATGAAAAGCATTTCATGGTTCATGTCACTCATGTTGCACTCATTGATAATGTTATCTCATATTCTTAGGTGAATATTAATCCTTGTCTCTTTATGGGAGTCTTTGCTGAAGTAATAAGCACATCCATTATTCTACTATAAAGTGTCCAGCATCAATGTCGGTCAATTGTCACCCCCCATTTCTCCCCCCGAATTTAAACTTATCTAATTCCCTCCCATCAAGTATTACCTCCCTATCACATACCACCACCATCAACCAGACAACGATGTAGGCATGCACATACAATGCTGCCACCATCATCTTTACGGACTGCAGTGCATGTGCATGCAGGAGAGGCCTAGCACACACTAAAGGAAAGCACCATCCGCCCTTTGTACGAATGAGCTCACAGACACTCATGATTGCCTGGTAATCACTGTAAATGACAGGGAGGTGAGCGTATGCCGTCCCTTCCCCCCATGAGAGCTCGGCCAATTAGCTCCAGTGGACTCCCAGGCAGATGGCTGCGGCATGCATTCGAGCCTGCGGTCTCCAGATTAAGTTGTGCACCTTGTCGATACGCAACTTGGGAATCCCTTTAATGTCAGTTCTATAAAATCGACCAAGTATATTTATAAATGTAAAAAACAAGCACTTCTTCATCTTCTTCAGGCCTGAAACACCACTCCTGGGAAGCGTTCGGGAGGCATTCTAATCAGATGCCCGAGCCACCTCAACTGGCTCCTCTCAACAGGGAGGAGCAGCAGTTCTACTCCGAGCCCCTCCCAGATGACTGAGCTTCTCACCCTATCTCTAAGGGAGAGCCCTACCACCCTGCGAAGGAAGCTCATTTCAGCCGCCTGTATTCGTGATCTTGTTCTTTGGGTCACTACCCAAAGCTCGTGACCATAGGTGAGGGTAGGATCGTAAATCGACTGGTAAATTGAGGGATTTGCCTTCCGGCGCAGCTCCCTCTTCACCACAACAGACCGGTACAAGCTCCACTTTACAGCAGAGGCTGCACCGATTCGCCTGTCAATCTCTCACTCCATCCTTCCCTCACTCGTGAACAAGACCCCGAGATACTTGAACTCCTCTGCTTGGGGCAGGACCTCATTCCAGACCCAGAGGGGGTATTATACTCTTTTCCGACTGAGAACCATGGCCTCGGATTTGGAGGTGCTGATTCTCATTCCAGTCGCTTCACAGTCAGCTGCGAATCGCTCCAGCGAGAGCTGAAGGTCCTGGCTCGATGAAGCCAAAAGGACAACGCCATCTGCAAAAGTCATTATTATCATACTTTCAAATGTACTCATGGAGCATGTTCTCACCGTGCTTGCATGGGTTTCCTCAGAGTACTCTGGCTTCGTCCCACAGTCCAAAAACATGTACAGTAGGCTGTTCCAAATCTCCCCTAGGTGTGAGTGTGAACGTAAATGCTTTTGTGTGTGTGTGTGTGTGTGTGTGTGTGTGTGTTGGCCCTGCAATGGCTTGGCGAGCTGTTCAGTCGGCAGAGATGGGTGCCAGCCTCCCTGTGACCATATTAAGCGCCTTATAAAATGAATGAATGAAAAAAGTATTCGCCCTCTTTCTTGATTTCCTCTATTTTATATATAGTTTCATAACTCTCATAAAAGCCCACAATCTGGAACAAAAAAGAAAGTCCACTTCTGAATGGCTGGAAAAGATTTTGGAGTGGCCTAGTCCAAGTCTTGACCTGAATCCTAGTGAAATGTTGTTTCAGGGCCTGAAAAGGGTTAAAATCCCTGAATTAATATGATTTTATAAAAAAGATTGGGCCAAAATATCTCCACTATCACACCAAACTGATCATCTGACACCGGATGTGTTTAACTGCAGTTGTTGCTGCTGAAGATGGCACAACCACATGTTGCGTTTGGGGGCAATTACTTATTCACATGGCTGTTAGTGAACGTCAGAAAACTCACCACTGGATTTTGAGGGTGATGTAGACCAGGCGCTGTCTCTTCCCTTATTCGCGACGAGGTCCCACGACGGCCGTTCTGTTCTAATGGCTGAAAGGATGAGTGTAACTCGATGAGTTTAAGCTTGCCGATATTTTTTTCAGGGGGTATACGGTACTCTGATGCTCTGAGTGCTATTCTGGAAGAAAGGAGGTGCTTGGACTTAGATTTCCCAAAGCGCTGGCACAGGCTGGATTAACATCCACAGTCTCGCCTGGAACACATCACGCAAAAAGACATCACACACACCGGCTAGTGGTAAAGCCAAGTGATGACACAAATGTAGTCCATCAGCCAAGACATGTTTAAAAATGTTTTGTTAAAAAAATCTTCATGGCTAATTTAGCTGAAAGGTAAATGGAAGCTAACAGACATCAGCTTTACTTTGTTATGGCATAAATTTGCAGTCTGTACACACCACAAAAAAAACAAGAGGGTTTGCCCTATTGTCTGGAAATCCCAAGTTTGAATACTGATAATGCCACAGTGGTCCACGACGAGGAGCCTGGGGAGCCTCTGTTGTGCTCTTGAGGTGGGAGGAGCATGTTCTCGAACCCATTCATCTGAGCGACACTAGCTAACAAACTGTGGGCGTCTGTGAGGTCACGTATTCGGAAGAGGATAGCCAGCACTTTCCTTTGTTTCAGCTGTTCATGTTTCTCAGAGAAAGCACACATTGGCTGTTACCGTCCTTGGAACTGGCAGGTAGTTGGGAATTAAAAGAAAGAGCGCAGGTCTTGCCCAATGAACAAAGCCAATGTAATAGTATAATTTGCATATTATATGCTGAACACAAGGCGCCACGGTGGCGCAGTCCACCTCACAGCAAGAAGGTCCTGGGTTCGATTCCCGGGCTCGGGGTGTGTCTGTGTGGAGTTTGCATGTTCTCCTCGTGCTTGCATGGGTTTCCTCTGGGTGCTCCGGTTTCCTCCCACAGTCCAAAAACATTCACAGTAGGATAACTGGCTGTTCCAAATCGCCCCTAGGTGTGAGTGTGAGTGTGAATGGTTGTATGTGCGTTGGCCCTGCGATGGCCTGGTGAGCTGTCCAGGGTGCACCCTGCCCTCGCCCCGAGTTGGCTGAGATGGGCGCCAGCCTCCCCGTGACCCTAATTAGGGTTGAGCGGCTTAGAAAATGAACGAATAGACAAATGCAAACACAAATACTTAATATGTCTGTGGATATAATTCCAGTGGAGTCAGTGTATTTTTTATTGCCTACATTTTATCAACACTGCAAATTACTGCCCTCTACTGGATTTTAGAAATGCATGCCATTATTACAGCCCAAGACCAGAAGAGAAAATAAATTCATGTGTCAGCTCAGTGACTGGGATCAAGGATGTTCCTTGACCCATGCCATACCTATGGAAGCAAATCTGTCTCATCAGACTTTAAAATTTAAAAGTCTTTGAATTACTAGCACTGAATTTTTTTGCACCAAAATTAAGTATCTGAATTTTTTTTGCCTATGAATTCAGACCCTCATATTTTTAATCACTCCTTTTCGCTTTTATTTTTTTCAACATTCACAAATTCGGGACTACAAATACAAGCGTTAAAAATTCAAAGTCAATTATTTCACTGGCACAAAACTTTGAGACACTCAAGCACATAATTATTATAGAAATATATGTAAAATGCACATTTTGTAAATTGCGCTTACCTTACG
>JAOUQZ010011091.1:0-15636 GCA_028564935.1 Neosilurus hyrtlii
ACAGAGAGACAGACAGACAGACATTTCAGCTTTCAGCATTCACACCGCAATTTCTTCAGAAATTGCACTCTCTAGTTACTCTAAAATACACACTTATGAGTCTATATATCAGGAGACCTCATTAGCACTCACACGCCGTCTAATGTATAAATAAACCTCACTTTCATTAATACAACCGTTATTAATACATGTGTGATTTCATGCATGTTTAGTTTTATATATAGTGTACAAAGCAAATAAACACTGTATAAATATACATTATCAGTGTAATAATAAATCCCACATGCAGAAATTCCTCTCATTTTTATAAATCATCATGTTTTAATGGTATAAAACATATACATGAACATTGTTTGTGTAATTACATGTATATTACTTGAAAATTATTATCTAGATCCTTAATCTGTAATAAACGTAATCCAGAGTTTCAAGCCCAGTTGACCCCCCCCCACGCCATCCCGCCAAACCAAAAGGACCTTTTATTAAGTATGCACAACAAAAACTTAATTACATCTTTAATTAAACTCAAATTTAATAAAGATCAATGAAATCTGTAATCAGATCTCCAGTAGGGGGCAGCACAAACCTTGTGTTCTGACTATCTCCCTGACGCCGTGGAAAAAGCCTCGGTACTTGGGGTTAGCTGAGGTCTGATCGTGAATAAATTTAACCTGGGATTGGACATAACACAGAAATTGAGGTTAATATGATTGGTTTTAGAATACACCAGTCAGCCATAACATTAACACCACCTGACTGATCTAAACTCAGCAGCTTCATACACAGCTGGCTGCACTGAGCCTTGGATACCCATGATACCATTGCCACACTTTCTCTGACGTTGGACCAATATTGGGTGGTACTTACCACTGCATACCATGAACACCCCACAAGACCTGCCATTTTGGAGATGAATGAGCCCAGTCTTTTAGTATCCTTGTCAATCAAAATCACTTAGATCCTTTTTTGCTTTTAGATGATTTGCTCAGTTTTCCTTTTTAACAACACATCAACTTCCAGAACTGACTGTTCACTTTTTGCCAAATACATCCCATTCATTAATAATTGCTGGGCCTCAGGGTGAAGGCGGGTATACCCAGAACAGCTCAGTCACACGCAAGCATTTACACTCACAGTCACACCTAGGGGAAATCTGAAACAGCCAGTAAGCCTAATAAAATAAAGAAACCAGCGTACTAGAAAGAAACCCAATCAAGAATAGAGAGAACATGCACACTCAACGGATAAACGCCTTCGCCAAGCACTGGACTTGAACAAAGTACCTTCTTGCTGTGAGGCGGATGTGCTTACTATTACGCCACCATGCCAACCCCAGATACATCCCACACCCCAGTGGCGGCATGGCGGCACAATGGTTAGCATGTCCGCATTACAGCAAGAAGGCACGGGCTCGGGTGTTTCTGAGTGGAGCTGTCATGTTCTTTTTGTGCTTGCATGGGTTTCCTCCGGGTACTCTAGTTTCGTCCCATAGTCCAAAAACATGCACAGTAGGCTAACTGGCTGTTCCAAACTGCCCCTAGGAGTGAGTGTGAGTGGTTGTATGGGAGTTGGCCCTGCAATGGCCTGGCGAGCTGCCCAGGGTCAGAGAAGATGGGCGTCAGCCTCCCCACAACCCTAATTAAAATTAAGCGGCCTAGAAAATGGATGAATGAATACATGATTTTGAGTGTGAAAATGAAGATATCGTTTCAGAACGTTTTCCTGGATGGTTCCTAAACTATACAACACAAGCGACCTCGTTCACGAACCTGCCAATGAGCTGGTATTTTAAACAATATTCAGACTTTAATAACACTGTGACCAATCGCAATCAATAACTCAACTCTGCTGTGGTTCAAGCTGCTGATTTAGACATTACCGCCTCTCACGCACCTTTATCGTCTCCATAGGACACACCACGACTACAGCCTCGGCTACTCCAGCACCCAGACCGCAGATCAGTCCTCGGGTGCTGTCCAGCTTCCCAGACTCGTCCCTCATCTTGTTACTGAGGAACTCGAACATCCCGAATCTGAGGACAACATTAGGGGCAACATAAGTACTAAAAAAGGATGATTTGTATTAAATAATCCTATTAAGATCAGTTATACTGTTTAGAGAGACAACAGAAATAAAGACAGGATGTTCTTATATCGGCTAATAAATGCTCCTGAATCTCCATGAAGTGCAAAAGACAAAAGTTTTGGTGACACTAGTCTGAAACAAACTATATGAGTGTTAAAGTGCAGCAACTACAGTAAGATTACTTCATTAGTATCATTACTATGATGTGCATTTCAGTCCTTAGGACATGCTCCGATGAAGCAGCAGGCGTTTACACAGCACCTATCCACTGAGTTTTTGACTGATGGCATACTTAATCTGTGTCCTGACAAACCAGTTTAATAATATATTCACTGATAATGACTTTAAAGCACTTCTGTAAGTCGCTCTGGATAAGAGCATCTGCTAAATGCTGTAGATGTAAATGTTTATTTAGAAGGAAAATAGAAGGGGTTGGTTACCTGACAGCAGCTTTAGGGATGGAGCCATAGAGCAGCGAGCTGAGGCCCCTGTACAGACCTTTCACCCCATGACCCTGGACTGTCTGCTTCACGCAATCAGCTGTGCCACAAAGCAAAAGACTTAGATAAACAAATGTGTACGGCAAAGTTACAGGAAAACTCTTGTGGTTCTCTATTACTCAGATTATACAGGGAGAAAATGTTTTTAAGTCTCAAACAGAAGTAATGTAATATGATTATATTTATAATATAATATCACACAACATATTATGGCAGCAAGGTGGGGTAGCAGTTAGCATGTCTGCCTCACAATAAGAAGGTCCTAGGTTTGAGTATGTGGGTTTCCTCCCGGTAATTCAGTTTCCTCCGATGGTCCAAAGACATGCACATTAGGATAACTGGCTGTTTCAAATTATCCCTAGGTGTGAATGTTAGTGTGAATGGTTGTGTATGTTGCCCTGCAGTGGTCTGGAAGCCCTCTCAGTCGGCTTTCAGCCACCCCTAGACCCTAATGGGATTAATGGATGAATGAATGAATAAGATAATACAATACAATTCACTACAATATATTATATAATGTAATGTAATGTAATTAAATATAATGTAATATAATATAAAGTAATGTAATTAAATATAACAATGTAACACAATTAAATATGATATAATACAATGTAATATAATTAAATATGATATAATGTAATATAATATAAAAAAATATAATTCAGTATGATATAATACAACGTAATATAATATAAATTAATATAATTAAATAGGATATAATATAATGTGACGTAATTTTAAACGTAATATAATATAATATGAGTTGTACGGACTTAGGCAGAGACTCTTGTCGGCTAATTAGAGCATGACATTGTTGACTCCAGTATTAGAATCATAGTTAAAGCTTTGGACGATTAGCCGTTTGATCATAGTGTACAGATGAGATGAGAGAACTGGAGAGCAGATGGAAATGAAGCAAGAGATAATTCCCACTGGTACCACTATCTGCAGGTATTCCAGTGGAATTGTGGGTAATCTAGAAACCAGTTCCACTAAGAGAGAAACAGAACAGAAATATTAATTTGCCGAACCGCTTAATTCTTCTAGGGGTGTGAGGAGGCCGGAGACTAACTCAGTCAACTTAGTGCAAAGGCGGACTACACCCTGAACAGGTCGCCAGACTATCACAGGCCAAATGCACACAATTATTCACACTCAAACCTAGGAGCAATTTGGAACAACTAATTAGCCTAATGTGCCTGTATTTGGACTGTGGGAGGAACCCAGAGGAATCCCACACAAGCACTGGGAGAACATGCCACCTCAATACAGATACGCCCTCAACAACTCCAACCCAGGAACTTCTTGCTGTGAGGTGGACATGCTAACCACTACACCACGTGCTTCCTCACAGAAACATCAGCTCATTACAAAGTTGAACACGCAAGTCGTTCAGGGTGGGTTTTTCCTTTTCACGAGGACACCATGATTATTCTGGCTGTTATTTGGGTCACAGGTGTTTCAGCGTTTAACAGACTAAATACTTGTTTTACCCAAAAAAATTTCAGTCGGAGACTTCAGAGGTAAATAATTGATTACGTCAATAAACCCTCTGTCCCTGTTAGAGAAAATGAATGAGTGTCAACGAGCAGTTGGCTTACTGCCACTGCAGCGCAGATTTCCCAAGTGGGGCAATCAGTGCTGGAAAACAAGTTGTGTAGAAAAAAGTTCAGGGACTATGAACCACTGGTTAAGCTCTGACGCCTGTTGGAGGTATCATCAGGGGCACATTTTAACCTTTGAACTTAGCATACCGTTCCGTATAATGAAACCTGCTCTTCTGTTCACCCGCAGGGCCAGAAGAATTTACAAAACAAACAAAATCGAGGCAATGTTTTAAAATAATTACCGTTTTCTATATAACTCAAACACTTCACTCTAAATATAATATATTTCTTGAACATAATCACCAGTCAATAAACAGAACAGAGACAAGGGTGTACAACTCAGATAAACAAAAGCACATATTGCGAAAGACAGTGAAACTACCAAAACCACATGACAAATAATAAAGGGTACTCCATGACTCAATGAGGTGCAAATGCCTGGATATGAATGTTAAGAGAGACCTAAAAATATGCTAATTGAAAGGAAAAGGAGTTAAAAAGGAGACTTACCGATTCCTCTGTAGCGTGGCGGGTTCGCTTTCTCGTCTAACTGCAGCTGGGTCTTCACATACTCGGTGGGGAAAGTAATACAGATTTCAATCCCTCCTGCGATTCCACCTGTGAAAACAGAGACCCACAGCTTACATGGAGCACTAACAGAGCACACAGTTCAATCACAGCCCATCCAGGAAGCAATGAGTGTCAAGCAATTCCAGCAACATGCCAATGGCTTAGCAAGGTGCTCGTGGCCGGCTGTGGATGCCTAGGTAACCCTCTCATAAGTTTCCCACTTCCAAATGTTTCTGAGCCGTAAAGAGCTAGTTCACCACAGGAAGTGTAGATCCAAGAGCAGTATCTAGCAAGTTCATTAATAAATAGCTTATATTATCATTAAATAAATTAGTAAAATTAGCATATAACATTTTAGCTATTATTATAATAAATACTTTATTATTATTATTATTATTATTATTATTATTATTATTATTATTATAATCGAGTGGTGAGTAGAGAAAGGAGACTATTGTGCATCATGAACCAGGAAGAGTTAAACGTATATAATATAAACTCAGAGGAAATGCTGACTATTTCAAAAACATGGCCCAAGCTTGGCATTTCTGGTTATTATTTTTATAAAATTTCTGTGTTTAGTAGAAAAGCACACACCAATAATGAGCTGCTCTTCCATGATGATGTGTGTGGAGTCAATAAACTTGTATTCATTGTTTCCTTAAGAAAAATTGTTTTGGGGAACTCAGTATTTGTCCATCAACAGTATCTTTAAGCTGATTGGTTACTGTGCGAATCATATTGCATAAAAGTTCAGATCGGTAGCCCCACCCACTTTGAGTTGCTTGAGAAAATTTCACCTCTCATCACTCATTTCACTGGCGTTTACTGACTTCACATGATCGCATGTAGATCACTGCTTCCTGTGCGAACACAGATTTAGATCCATGGATGTTGTTCTCAGGAAAAACTTCCAATTAGTAAAAAAAAAAAAAAAGAAAAGAAAAGAAAAAAAAGAAAGCTAATTACTGTAGAAAAAACTGTAGAAGCACCAATCTATTATTCAACTTCAAGGCCTGGGTTCGAGTCCTAGTCTCATAATTACGTATCAGATATATACACAACACATCAACATACAGTGGGTAAGGCTCTGGGTTAGAGAGCCAAAAGTCAGGGGTTCAATCCCCAGTACTGTCAATCTGCCACTGCTGGGCCCTTGAGCTAGGCCCTTAAATAAATTGCTCTGTTGTAGTAAAAATAAAAAAAATAAAAATCGATGTAAGTCTGGATAAAAATGTCTGCCAAATGGGGTGTAAATACAATGTACTATAATTTTCTTTTGTTTGTTTGAAGGTGTGTTTAGTCCCAATCAGGTGGAAAACCTGCTGTTAAGCGTCATGTGTGAAAATGTGTCTATTACACAAATGAAGGACTGATGAGACCTGATGAACTCGGATTTGCATGTAAAAAAAACAAAAACATCCAGACACAAAGTCACGTTACAATCTAATACAATTTTTGTGCTGTTATGACGATTAACATGCTGTACTTATTGGCGGCTGCATAGGGGCATAGTAGTTAGCACGTCCACCTCACAGCAAAAAGGTCCTAGGTTCGAGTCCCGGGCTTGGCAAGGGCGTTTCTGTGTGGAGTTTACTTGTTCTCCGTATGTTTGCTCTAGTTTCCTCCTTCAGTCCAAAGACATGCACAGTTGGTTAACTGGCTGTTCCAAATTGCCCCTAGGTGTAAGTGTGAGTGTGAATGATCGTGTGTATTGCCCTGCAATCGTCTGAAGAGCCGTTCAGGGTGTACCCTGCCTTTGCCCAGAGTCGGCTGTGGTTGACTCCAGCCTCCCCGGCACCCTAACAGGATTAAGCAGTTTAGCAAATGAGGAAGTGAAAGTAATGTATAATAATGGTACAAAAAAAAACCACTAAACTGGCCAAGTAAAGGTATTAAAAAAGCTTTAAAAATATTGTAAAAGGCTTGTTGTGGTTGTTTTAGCTTTTAATTAAAATCTTTTAAAAGAAGTGAGCAGTAATAAACTGGAGCCTCCTTAAATGATTCAGCTCTGCACATCTGCTGTTAAGGAGTAAACAGCAGAGAGCCTCATGTGATCTCGTCTGATTGGCTCTGTGCGATTCTCCCCACACAAAACGCCCCATGACATCTCGTCAGGTTGGAAGGGGTGTGTCAGCAGGCTGCAAGTCCTGCTGCTTAACAGTCTAGGGGGAAAAAACAACTGACAAGGTTCCGCGTACACGCTCTCTGCACTCTTTGCATGCCTATTAGAACACAGCAGCGGGTGATGACACGTCACATTCCCAGACAGCTTATGAGGAACCAACCAGACACACACATCCACATTATACCGTCCCAAAGAACTGAAGGATTTCGAGCAACAGAAATAAATGAAAATGTTAAAATTAAACCTGTGTAATGACAGAGCTACAAGCGCACACACTTTTACTAATGTAAAAATAAGTTAGATACAGCATTTATAATAAATTAAAAAATTTATAACACCCTCTCAGTCACTCATTTCCCGAACACCTTAATCCTGTTAGAGTCGCAGGGAGACTGGAGCTTATCTCAACCGACACTGGGCAAAGACAGGGTACACCCTGAACAACACACATCTAGTGGAAATTCAGAACAGCCAGTTAGCCTAATGTGCATGTCTTTGGACAGTGGCAGGAAACTGGAGTATCTGGAGGAAACCTACGCAAGGAACAGGGAGAACATACAAACTCCACACAGAAATGCCCTAGCCGAGCCCAGGACCCAATCCCAGGACCCTCTTGCTGTGAGGTAGACGTGTTCACAACAATGCCAACGTGCTGGCTGGGAATGATACTCTGATGAGTAAAAGACAGATATTTTCCCTAAAAAATAATACAAAAGCCTTTCCTGATGAACCATTTGGTAAAAATATAGACTAGACTCGAGGAGATGATTTTTTTGTACATATAGTGTCATGTGGAACTTTCCTAGGCCACTGGATATTAGCAACGACGCCCTCTTGCTGGACAATCTACTACTAGGATATCAGCTCATATCCAAGTTAAAAGAAACAGCATAAAAGGAGAGAAATTAATAAATAAATAAAGCACTCATGATTTGTTCTAAGCTACTGTTCTTTGAAGATTGATTTGTTAAAAAAGGAAGTATTTGAGGGTCAAGAATTAGTTATTTTTCCACAAAATGTGACTTTGTCAGCTTTTTGCAATAAACAGACCTTCAGTCTTCGGTATGAACGAATGTCGGTGTCCAGAGGAGAGCGTGGTGTACCTGGTCTGTGCAAGCCGTAAGCGGCGCTACTTTGTGGACTAGTTACATCATGTAGCTACCTCCATTAGCAAACCAGTTAGCTTAGTCTGGTCATTCCACGAAAAGAAACAATATATAGAATTAAAGTAAGATTTGATAGTAAGAATTAATTTTTTATTTCTAAGAATTTTACATGGGTTTTTTTCAGCTAACTCCATGCTAACCAGCTCTACTGTAAAATATTTGAGGGTTAAAATGTATATTTTAAAAAAATCAATAATTTGAATATAGTAATAAAAATGCTATTATTTTATACAAATTAGAGGAGAGAATAAAAGTTATTCCACTCCCTCTTTTTGTATATGGCCAATATCCTGCTCAGCTAAAGCCTCATGAAGCCATGAAACCTCATATAGTACTCTCATATAGTACTCTCATATAGTACTCTCATATAGTACTCCCAGTCACGAAGGTTAGGTTAAAAGCTAACCCCAGCCAGCCGGCTCTTTCTTCACTCACTCATTTGCCAAACCATTTAATTCTATTTGGGTGACATGGAGGCTGGAGCCTATCTCAAAGGCGGGGTGCACCCTGAACAGCTCGCCAGTCCCTCACAAGGCCAACATACACAAACAACCATTCACACTCACACCTAGGGACAACTGGGGATTAACTTGTAGTAATACAACCTGTACTCTTTTCCTAAAATCACAAAAACAATTTGGTACATTGATGACGTCGGTCGAGCAAGTTGCTGCACTACTGACCAAAAGGTCATGAGTTCAAATCCCAGCACTGCCAAACTACTGGGCATTTAAGTAAATGAGTCACTGTGGACAATGTTGCCTTCCACATATACTAATCATCCAGTATTGTTGATTAAGTGTACAAGAGTGAAGGCCAGCATAGAATGCAAGGTTTATTCTGTGATATTCAAAAACATTTTCTACGCACCACTACGAGCCGTACAAGAGCTACAGTTTTATTGTATATTTTTGACCTTGTTATTAATTTCCTCCCACCCACAGTCACTAAGAAGTGCTTTTCACCTTTATAGCTGCTGCTTCCTGGATGCTCTTGTTTTGTCTATACACCCTAGACTTTAATTATACTGTAACTCCCCTTTGATTTTTCGAGCTGGAAGGCCGTATAAACACAGCTTCCTTATAAAGATGTATTATTATATGTAGCACTAGACAGATCGTTCTTAGGAAAGCCACTCCTTTAATTCTTATGCATAGCCTTACAACATTCCGGTCAGAAAAATGGAGCAATCTGTATTCTCTCATATGTCTCACAATAATAAGTACACTATTTTTTTAATAGAGAGTATTATTTAAATTATAGCAGCACACCAGCACAAACTAGAATAACAGATGAATCTATAGCATATGTTCAGTACTGTGCAAACATTTTAGCCACCCTATGTTTTTATTTTATGACTTTTGCATTATTGAGTCATTTCAAATACAACAATCCTAGTAGGGTCAAAGGGCAAAGGCGGGGTACACCCCGATCAACTCACCAGACCATCGCAGGGCTAACACACATACACTCACAAAACAAGACCATGTGACTGGAGGAACACTCTTTTGCGAGATCAAGTGTTAAAAAAACAGAAGAAGGGATACGATTTCAAGAGAAATAAAAAAGATGGCAATGTTTAATAGTATTATGGTGGCCGGTGCAGGGGTAATTAACACTTGCGTACAGGACGAAACAAACGGTTTCAGAAAGCCATTGTGGTCAATTCCATTTTATTTCCAGGAGATACCACTGTATTTCATCTTTATTTAATATACCTGCGAACTGAATGGGAAACTTTAAAGTGAAATGAAATGCAAGCTTTCCAAACTCTCCTGTTACACATGAAAATATGTATATTTTTTATTATCAGGTGGTTTTTGCTTACAGTTCAGAAGTTGCAATCTGCTAAAATCCGTTTGATAGTTTGCACTAGCCAGATTGAAAAGCCGTTCTACTCCCGCAAACACAAAATTGTGAGAATAGGACATGAATCCATTCAGTTCATATAAGGAGGTTAATGGCAATAATAATAATCAGAAACAGATTAGTGGCACATGCCTAGACAATATGTTTTGTGTGCATTATTATTACATCATTATTACACAAATCATTTGCTAGTTTTTAAAACATACACGGGAGAGGCCAAAGACATTCACCATGTACTTAAACCCAATAGTCATGTTTTTCTTTTTTCTTTTTTTTTTTAAATACCAGTTCTCCAGGAACTAGTGCACCTGTTCAACAGGAATTCACTGTTACACCGTCATTTCCAACTTGTTGTTCGGGTTCCTTTAGTTCAGGACTGAGGTGTTTAAGCTTATCAACATTACTTGATTTAATATAACAGTATTTCACTCACCAGCTGAGTATGAAACGAATTCAGCTTCTGGGTTTGGATGAGAGGATCACCACTCTTATCTCTCTTCCACACTACAAATGTGCTGATTGACTATCAGTGTGAGTGCAAAGGTTATCGACAAGTTAAACGTACAACACGGAACATACCAGGAACCGGCAAAAGTCCACCTTAGTCCCTTAATACACACATGCTTGTGCAATGCACACAATTTGACATTATTTGTTAACAATATACTACTACTTTGCATTGTGTGAATCGTACAACACCAGCCTGTGGGTTTGTTTAAACTGTGTGTGTAGTCACCAAGCCAGAAGAGTGTGACGTGTGTCTGGAAATGCTGAGTCACTGAAGCACAAATG
The DNA here is from genome assembly GCA_028564935.1 of Neosilurus hyrtlii. Lineage (NCBI taxonomy): Eukaryota > Metazoa > Chordata > Actinopteri > Siluriformes > Plotosidae > Neosilurus > Neosilurus hyrtlii. The sequence continues at coordinate 10,718 of JAOUQZ010011091.1, forward strand.
TTCACATGCCCAGATCTATCTGCATCATTATTGAATAACCCTGAGAAATAGTCCTAGTTTGGGTGAAACCTTAATTTGTACGATGTTTACTCATGACTTTGATCTTCGGACTTGACATTATGTATTTAACTCAGCTATGGTTTGTTTGAATAATTATGCAAATTAAGGTTTTGCATAAACATAGGAAGGAAGTACCTCGGAAAAAGTTGTAACAGGGTTTCATAAGGTATCAGCAAATATAACTAAATATAAATAAACACTGCTGTGTATTCCAAGTGTGCACATACCTGTTACTAAGGGTTAATTTACTCCCAGGTGGTGACTAGGAGAAGTTACCTGTCACCTCCGGAAAGTACCAGGAAATAAATAATAAGATATTATAGCAAATATGGAATATGCAAAAAAAAAAACTTGCATAAATTCCATGGTGTGTGTTCGTAAACAACTGGCGTTCTGCATGTGGCGGAGGCTTCCTAGCGGAAACTATCCGAGGATAGCCGAATGGGGAAAAAGGCGGATGTGTTCTGACAGTTGTATTTCAGCAACATGGCCAAGCCGATACGAGTGGAGTCTCTTTGGCGATATGTAAAGCTAGTATCTCACGGGGTGGTGAATGCTGGGAAACTTAGCAGATTTTGGGTTGCGTCAGGGTTTGTGCAAGGTTGTTAAACAGTTTTTCTTGTCGCAAAGAAACACATCAAAATTTATTTGTGAATTTATTTTTCCACAAACAACTACTAACAATTGTAACAATGTTCGCTTTGCGATTGTTATTTTGGTTTGCCAAGTAGTGAACACAACGCTGGGGAGGGTATAGGGATGGGTCCATCAATAGAGTTAAGGGTTCACCAAATATCTTTCACAAACACAAACTGTCAGTAAACATCATTAATGACAGAAGCTGTTGAAATAAACCATGCTTTTCGCCGACATTCGTGAGAAAAGTTGCTGAATCCAAAAATCTGAAAGTTTGTCAGCATTCGCCACTTTGTGAGATACTAGCTGTGAGGCACTTGCAATTAACACACACATATTTACATGCGCACACACACACACACACACACACACACATGCTTTATAGTGTACAATACATACACGCATTAACTTCCCAAGAAGAAACTGCATTACATAGGAAGTTTTTGTGTGTGTGCATGTTGACACATTTGATTTTATATATATACAGAGCCCAACCCTGTAGCATCTGATATTACAGCAATTTTGCACCAGACGCAGGCATTCAGTACCAGCTGGTTCTGCATGTTTTCCCACCAATGTACAAACTTTGTAAAAGCAAAACAAAGTTATTCATTATATATATTCGTGTATACTGTATACACCTTATATACAAAATAAACTGGAATTTCTTTTCTTCAGAACTATCTAAACATTGTTAATACCCCAGACAAGCCCGGTGTAACATCAGCCTGCAATGTAAAGAGTTTATTATTAACTATTAATAAAAAATTATGGGCAGTGTCAGAATTGCATGAAAGCCTTTCTCAGCCGACATATGGCAAAGGCGGGGTACACCTTCGCAGGGCAACACACACACACATACACACACACACACACACACAACCGATCACACTCACAAGCAATTTGAAACAGCCAATTATCCTAATGTGCATATTGTTGGACTGTCAGAAGAAACCGGAGTACCCAGAGGAAACCCACACAAGTATGAGGAGAACAAGCACACTGCACAGAGAGATATCCTGGCCAAGCCTGGGACTCAAACCCAGGACCTTCTTTCTGTGAGGCGGACGTGCTAACCATAATAACACCGTGCCTCCATTGTTTGAAAGAAACAGCTTTAATATCATGAATGACGTTATTAAACAAGATGTAATCATTCATTTAAATGGAAATATAGACGACTATTTTGGATATTCGTGGCATATTCTGAATTTTTGGCCCATAAATCTGGCTAAAAATAACCGGGTAAAATGACACAGCTCCTTTAATATAATTGGACACTGCACTGTATGCACTTCATCCAATTAGCAAAGGCCTGTCTCTGAGTTCCTGTAAAATTCAATCTCGTAAATGGACTACTAATGAGGAAAAGGTCAGACTGAGCATCAGGGTCATACAATAAATCTCAACCCATCCCGCTCATTCTGTCCTTCTGAAATGAAAACGAAGGACAATGAGAACTCCAAGATCAGGTTTTTTCCAGACTGCTTAATCCTACTAGAGTCACAGGGATCTCAGGTGGGGTACACCCGGGCCAGCTCACCAGTCCATCACAGGGCCAACACACACAACCATTCACAATCACACTCACACCTAGAGGGCAATTCAGGACAGCCAGTCAGCCTAATGTGCATGTTTTTAGATTGTCGGAGGAAACCGGAGTACACAGAGAAAACCCATGCAAGCACGAGGAGAACATGCACACACCCACATATTATACTATCACATAAATATTGTTTCACGTTCAGAACTGCTTCTGTAATCATTCAGACGCACGAACACAGGTGCAGCCATTTTCATTCCACATGACGCCCGATCTACCAAGAGTCGCTCAATTTAGGGAAGGGTCACAAACAAGCAGATAATATTCAGCTCTGGGTGATTAACGAAACAGGAATCGTGCTGGTGATTGTAACCAGGAAAGTACATAAGCACAGATTATACACCCTGAAAAGCGATAGCGACAGAAAACAAGGAAGCAGTACATATAACCCCAGTCAGCAGTACACGGTGTTGTAAACCTTAGTAGATCAGTCTGCACTGCTGATTTACGTATTCTTCCCCCATATTTTGCACCTTACAAAGGAAACTGCCAGAAACTCACACGCTGCTTATCCTGAAGCTGTCAGTTTTGTCCTGTGGACCCCGTCACACATCCATTATTCATCAGTTCCCATGCATTCCCTGTCAGTAATCGTCCCCTGAACATGCGGCCTCCGGTTCACCCGTTACAAGTCAGGTAGTCGTCCGGCAGCGAGGCACATCAACGGATGCAAACTGACAAGTGGAGGATATGGAACGCACGAATTCCAAACAAAACGCACGCAGAGCACACAACAACCGTACAACCAGTGGACGCCCTCGAGAGCACTCCGGCTTGAACGGCCCTCGCCTGGCAAGAAACGCATGCAAACAGAAACCGTGTAGTAGGTGGGACGTCCGTTAGTTAATACGTGTGACTGCTCACGCCAAAAAAGATCTGTGTTTGATCCTGTCTGGATGGGTTTCCTTAAGGTTCTCTGGTTCCCTCCGGCAGTCCAAAGACAAGCATATTACGTCAAAGGGTGACACTAAATGACCCCTAGGTGAGAATGTGAGTGTGAATGGATATGTGTTTTCGAATTAGACCTGTAACCAGTTCAGGGTGTGCCCCAAAATCATCTGGGATTGGCTCCAGCTTCCTCCACGACCCTGATGGATAAGTGGTGGAGATGACGGCTGGATGGACTGATGAACGGACGGATGGATCCCACACGGATCAGGACAGAATGATCATGGTTTAGAAATATCCGCTCTGTTTATCTAAGGAACCTTTTAACCGACGGTCCTCCTCATCACATCATTTAAATCAAGGCATCTATTTTTTTTAAAGAATTATATAAGATGACATGCATGTCTGTCGTGCTGTACAGAATAGACAGACGTGACATCTGTCTGCAAACAGAACCACCTGGGGATCATCCAGGAAGAGCACATCTGGAAGCACCAGCAGCTGGATTAAATGAAAGAAGTAGAAGAAGGAAATCAAGCATTAAGAGATGTGCACACACTGGTGAGCAGGTGCATGCCAGATCACACCAGACACTTGCCTGGAGTGTGTTTGGGCTTTATGTGCCCCAGTCCTGAAGAACGCACCAGATGTGCTAGTGTTACACATCTGTACTCAATGCCAGAGCTGAAACAGGACCGCGGGAGTGTTTTTCTCTCTTCAGAGTGCAGTAGGAGTGCTGTGTGAGCCTGAAGCTCCTGAACATCCTGCTTACCTGCTAAAATGGCTTTTCCCGGGTGGGTGAGTTTGGCTTTCTCGGCGGCTGCAGCTGCAGACAGACACTGAGGTCTGTGGAAGGGACTCACGAATTTCTTCTGTCCGGACATCTGTGCTACTTTACACCGAAACCCCGAGGCTCCGCGAGAACTTCTTCAGGAAGTGTAGCCGGGAATAACAGTGGTGTGATCTCCCCAGTGCTGTACGGCGCCGCTCTCTGACAGCGCAAAGTTTCCTGCTTCCCTTCAGCGTCGGGCGAAAGGCCGAACATCAGCTCTGTGGGCGGAGCCTCCACTTTTACACACGTAGCGTCATATTCTTGACAAACAAGACGCTTTAAGGTGGAACGGATAAGTTCGTGTTAAGTGCTTTGGCTGTTCATACAAGTGTCTTAACAAAGAAAACATACCACCTTAAACTGTTTCCACCCTGACAGCGCCCTGAAATGCGAAAGCGTGGTAGAAAAACAAAACAAGAAAACTCTTTGTGATGTCTTTACATATTCAACCCCTCTCTCACCTCACACACACACACACACACACACACACAACCAACCTCTCTCTGTGACATCAAACCTCACACACACACACACACACACACACACTCACACAACCAACCTCTCTCTGTGACATCAAACCTCTCTCACACACACACACACACAACCAACCTCTCTCTGTGACATCAAACCTCTCTCACACACACACACACACTCACACACATACACATACATTCAACCCCTCTCTGTCATCAAACCACACACACACACACACACTCACACAACCAACCTCTCTCTGTGACATCAAACCTCTCTCACACACACACACACTCACACAACCAACCTCTCTCTGTGACATCAAACCTCACACACACACACACACACACACACACACAACCAACCTCTCTCTGTGACACCAAACCTCTCTCACACACACACACACACTCACACAACCAACCTCTC
>JAOUQZ010011110.1:0-15635 GCA_028564935.1 Neosilurus hyrtlii
ACACACACACACACACACACACACACACACACACACACACACACACACACACACACACACACACACACACATACCAGTCTTAATGATTTTGATTGACATTCCCACAGGTTCCTGATCCACAGGGAATGGAAGTGTGTCGGGGTTTAGCGTCTCCGGTTGTTCTGATCCGTTTCTTCCCGTACGCGGTGCTGTGAAACATTAACGTCCACTCAGGATCCTTCATAAGTGGACAGTTTATGAGTATCAGATACTCTATCCGACCTCGCTGACTCTGTTCCCCAGCAACCAAATGCTCCACATGAGACATTCACGCTCGTAATACCCAGAATCCCTCCCGTCAAATCTCGAGAGCTTTTATATTTTTGAATTGCTGGCCATTTTGAGGCGTTGTGCAGACGAGGCCAGACAGGAAGTCCAGTGGGAGTCCAGTAGATTATTATTAATACAGTATATTAATAAGTGTAAGTTTATCTCATGGACATGGACATGACACCAGTACAACATTGTCTTTAGCAGGCGGTCGGCTAGCTGGGGTTCTGCTAACTTTCCTGGTTCGATTTGTTTCATTTCCAATATAAATCTGTTATAGTTCATGTGATGTAATGATCGTTTATCTCAAAGTCGATCTAGAGTGCAGAATATAACACTAACACATACAGACAGGAAGTGGATACTGCACTCAGTTCTTCATATTGGTCACTGCCTCGTCTTCTACAGTCCCTAAAATCACCCGAAAAAATAACTATTATTATAAAGACTAGGAACATTAAATATCTGCTACAATCTGGATGATGTTCCTGTGTTGCTGCAGGTTGGCCTGAACATCCTGTAATACTGTTTTTGCTTGTCTCTGCTCTACAAAATTTGCTGGGAGTTTGTACAAAGACGTATTAGGACCTTATTACGTATACGTGTACGTATTAGCTTAATATACACTTCCTAAACGTGGAGCTTCTGATAGGAATCTCTACTGATCGGTGTGTTCGAGCTTGGTGTTATAGGAGTGGCCTTTGAGGGCTGTATCAACTTCACTCCTGGAGGAAATAAATAAATAAATCAAGCAATCTATGGTCAGAAGAAAAAGCAGGAAGGTTAACACCGAGTTTTCTTCTCACTGCCTTCTCACTTCATGTGCGTCACCTATTTTGTTAGTTTAATTATCCGTTTAACGAGTTCATGTTCCTGTTTCTGTTCATGTTTGGTGTTGTTTTGTTTGGTGAAAGTTTGTCTGCCCACCTGAATTAGATCGTATGTTTATTCTGTCTGAGTCGGAGTGGTGGTGTACGAGCCTCTGTGTGTGGGGTTTCAGTTTTGTTATTATTAATAAATCTATTTTCTTAATGGTGACACAGCAGTCTAATTGGGTTTTCTGTGGTGCGGACACGGGACAACCATCCAAGTCATCTTCCATGCCATATGGGGCTCCACACAGGAGGTCCGCTAAAGTAAAATAAAAATATTAATTTATTTGTTTTTGTGTTAGTATGTTTATGTATTTACTTATTTATTATTCATTTTCTTGGTTGTTTTGTATTGAAAATACATTTGTAATTTAAATAATTGGAAATACGCCCTGCGATGGCCTGGCGAGCTGTCCAGGGTGTATTCTGCCCTTGCCCGGAGTCGGCTGAGATGGGCGCCAGCCACCCCGCGACCCTAATTAGGATTAAGCGGTTCAGAAAATGACATGACATAATTAGTAATATATTATTTTTAATTTCGAATATCAATTACATATTCTTCCTTTTTCTTTTTTCCCTTTTTACTCTCACACCTGACCATTTCCGGCAATATCACCAAAAGCCTTCAATCCTCATCTCATCTTTAAAAACTTACTCCTTTGTAGTTTGTCCAGAAAGCTACATTAAGATTGCATTGATTTACTAGGGGTGGCGTGGTGGTGAAGTGGCTATACATCCACATCAGAGCAAGAAGGTTCTGCGTTCGAGTCCCTGGCTAAGGTGTTTCTGTTCAGTGTGTGTGTGTGTGTGTGTGTGTGTGTGTGTGTGTGTGTGTGTGTGTGGTCTAGATAGTCATCACAGTGTGGGGACATAAATCTGTTTACACAGTCACATTATGGCATTGTAAGCCAGTCACATTGGCTTTCTTATGGGGACAAACCACAAGTCCCCATGACGTAAATTATTACATTTTAAGGTGAAGATGTTTTGAGATTAGGGGAAGGTTGGGGTAAGGTTATAGTACGGCAAGTAGTGGTTATGTTTAGTGTTAGGGAAATTTCTAGTGTTTAGGGAAATTTCTCCAGGAAATTAATGCAAGACTATGTGTCCCCACAAGTTATGGAAACGAGACTGTGTGTGTGTGTGTGTGTGTTGCCCTGTAACACTCTGGCGAGCTGTTCAGGGTGTACCCCTCCTTTTCACAGTGTCGGCTGAGATAGGCTCCAGACCCTAGTAGAGGATTAAGCAGTTGAGAGGCATGAGTAGATTTATTAGCGTTGTTGTCTATAAGCCACTAATGGACTGAACCAAGCAAGTTTTAAGTGCAGTGGTGTTGGACGTGACACACATTCTACATTCCGTCTGTGTCATGTGCTCGGCTTTAACACATACACATTCTTTCAGTAATCAAACAATTTAAAAACTGCACTTTTATAATAATAATAATAATAACAATAATAATAATTCTGGGATGTCTCCTCTGCTGAGCTATTTGCTCAATTGAATTCGATGGTTGGACCCTTAATAATAAACCCAGTATTACAAAAATATTAACTGTGCAGTATTGCTGGTTAATCAGAAATAGAGATATGATGTTTTTCTAGGCATAAGACGTGTGGGCTCTCCAGATGTTTGACTAGCCTTGTGACTAGTGCCACGTTTCCCCCCCACCATGTTTGAATTGTGAGCTTACTGCACCTGCAGGTCAGCTTTCTTTAAAAAGGAGGGTGAAGACAGCAGTGTGACAGCAGAGTGGTTTATCTGCGGACATTTCGAGGCAGCTGCAGCTGGGAAGATCGTAGAGGTGCGTAGAGTACGAGGGCCAATAACTCTGGAACAACATTCGCTCGAATTTTAGAAGATTTTGAGCTGCACAGATGTTTTGCTAGCATCTGTTTATAGCTAGCATTTTGCATGTCCAGTTCTTTGATGGAACAATGTGAGGATCTGTTTGCACAGATATTTTGAATTTAAGATCATTTAAAGACTTGATAATCGTATTACGTATACAAGTAATTTAACAATCGTGTTTTGTTTGGAGACTGAAAGCATAATGTAAGTGAGAGCTGGAATTCGAATAGCATTGTAACAAGTATTGTGTTTTGTTGGTGCCCACGTAGGATTTAGCAAATGTCTAAAGATTAAATAAACTTTAAACTAGTGATGGTGAGTTTAAACAGGGGTGTTCAGTCTTATCCACAAAGGGCCGGTGTGGGGGCAGGTTTTCACTTCAAACATGCAGAAGCCACACCTTCCACCTGTGTGAACCACTGATCTCCGAAAATGACTGGATCATGTAGCCTATTATTTGTATGTAACAAAACCTGAAGCCAGACTGGTGGCATCTCAGCGAGGCGCTTTCAACGGCTCTGTTTTGAGATCTCAAGGCAAGGTGGTCTCACCAAGATGGCTGCCACTTGGCTTTAAAATTGAAACTCCGTTGTGAAGTCCAGAATTTTTTTCTAAGAGATTGAAACAGGTGGAAGGTGTGGTTACTGTTTGGTTGAAGTGAAAACTTGCACCCACACCGGCCCTTTGACGATAAGATTGGACACTCCTGGTTTAGAAGTAGCCCTGTGCTCCCAAGTGGCACAAACATCTGGAGTTCGAATCCCCATGATGCCTTTGCCATCCTTGGCGGGCAACCAAGACAGCAAGATTGGCCATGCTCTCATGAAGGGAGGGGTGGCTTATCCTGTCAATCACAGTTACAATCATGAGTGTCTGTAAGCTCGTGTATAGGAAGGTGGTTGGGTCATGCCTTGTTTCTTCCTGGCATTGCATGAGCAATCATCATCATCATCATCATCATCATCATCCTCATCTTTCATCTACTCTCAAGGACAGAACATTCAACACAACCTTCCTCCACACCACTTTATCCCACATTGCTGTTCCCAGATCCCCCAGGTCCTGTCCTGAATCTCTTGCAGTAGTCTCTGGGTGGGTATGTCTCTCAACTGAAGCTTTCCAGTTGGATGCCAGAGGAGAAGCGATAAGATGACTGCTCTGGGTGTGAAAAAAGTGGCCTGCGAACTGGAGATGTTTCAGTCTCAGAGTAAGAGACAGTAATGAGAGACTCAGTGGATGGTCCTGAGTGCAGCATGATTTCTCCAGCTTATATTTTATATTCTTTTAAATATGTTTCTGTACAATGTTCTTTCTAGCTTAGTTGATAAGGTCTGGGTCTCTGAGACATGACTGAGTACTGGTTTAATTAGAGTTCGGAAAGAGCCCTGGAATAGATTGATAAACCAAGGTGTCAGCTGGGATTGGCTGCGACTCACCCATGACCCTGATGGATATGTTGCATGGATAATGGATGGACAGGTGAATGGGGGGTGAATGGATGGATGGATGGATGGATAGATAGATTGTTGGATGAGTAGATGGTTGAGTGGTTGGATGTATGTATGAATAGATTGTTGTGTGAATAGATGGATGGATAGGTGGCTGGAAGGATTAATGGATGGATGCTTAGGTGGGTGATTGGATAAATAGAGGAATAGTTTGATGGGTGGGTGGATGGATGAATGAGTGAATGTATGGATTTATAGATAGATATTTGGATGAATGAATGGCTGGAAAGGGGGATGATTAGATGGGTGTGTTGATGGATGGTGGATGGATAAATGAATGAATTTATGGATTTATGGATATATTTGGATGAATAAATGACTGGATGGGTGGATGATGTAATGGGTGGGTGATGGATAAGTGGATGGATGAATGAATGAATGTATAGATTTATGGATAGATATTTGGATGAATGAATGGCTGGATAGGTGGATGATGGATGAGTGGATGGATGAATGAATGAATGTATGGATTTATGGATCGATTTTTGGATAAATGAATGGCTGGGTGGGTGGATGATGTGATGGGTGGATGATGGATGGGTGGATGGATGAATGAATGAATGTATAGACTTATGGATAGATATCTGGATGAATGAATGGCTGGAAGGGGGGATGATTAGATGGGTGGATGATGGACGGTGGATTAGATGAATGAATGAATGTATAGATTTATGGATCGATATTTGGATGAATGAATGGTTGGAAGGGTGGATGATGAGATGGGTGGATAATGGACGGTGGATTAGATGAATGAATGAATGTATAGATTTATGGATCGATATTTGGATGAATGAATGGCTGGAAGGGGGGATGATGGGATGGGTGGATGATGGATGGGTGGATGGATGAATGAATGAATGTATAGATTTATGGATAGATATTTGGATGAATGAATGGCTGGATGGGTGGATGATGGGATGGGTGGATGATGGATGGGTGGATGGATGAATGAATGAATGTATAGATTTATGGATAGATATTTGGATGAATGAATGGCTGGATGGGTGGATGATGGGATTAGTGGGTCGATGGATGACTAGATAAATTGATGGGTAAAGGGATGAATGGATGGATGGATGGATAGCTGGCTGGATGAGTGGGTGAATGAATATAGAATGTGAAAGAAATTGACTAAACAGTCGTTTATATTTTATTGTTGCCAGATTAAATCAGATGTCATATTTTTTATTTTTTTATTCTATGAACATATTAATAAGATGCCCTCATAAACTCCTACACGCTCATATCTCACACTTTCTGAACTAAAGCAGTAAAGAAACTTTGGGCCTCATGGGCTTTAAGGTGTCGCAGTTAATTTGGATGGAGTAGAGGAAATCTCAGCGGGAATGGTGGATGTTGATGAAATGGCGGCTCGGTGTCACTCATCACTTTGCGCTTTTTCATCATCGGTGAGAAAAAAGAGGAATTAATCCAGACCTGTTTAGAATTTGAAGTAATATCGGTTCCTGGTGCTTATTATGATGATGAAAACTTAACACGGCTTCTTCCTGAAGAAGACGAACCCGAAGCTGCACCTGGCGGCTCTTTACAATCACCGGCGTACGCTTTATTTCGGACCACGCTGAGATCTTTGATCAGAGATTCGTGTTGTTTATCGGTCGTTCTGTGGGGCTAGTTTGGGAAGTAACCTTTGATGATTTTTTCTGATTGCAGGCACTTCAGATTCAGCGGGTTTGAGGAAGCCTCTTCTACCTTTCTGTGCTTTGATCAGTATTCTTCACAAGTCTCGCATGTGCATAATAGAGTCCTTTATATTCACACACACACACACACACCAACATGTCGCAAATATGCATGTACAAGAGGCTAGTCGTGACCGTCGAGACGTTAGTGTGTATTAAACAGTAATGTTTGTTCTTTTGTGCTTTTTCTTTCAGCTCGGTGACAAATGAATCCATGTGCACACACTTACTGTACCCGGCTCGATTCGAGCAACACAGCCAAGGCTTCAGATTGTTAAGAGTTTCCAGGTTAATATTTATCATCACTAAAGGGCCTCCAGAACATCTGATTAATTCTAGTCATCTCATCTACATTAAAACCCAGCTACAGCAAACACAGACAGCACTCAATCAGCTCCGGCCCATCCGGACTACCTGATACAAGGACGTTATTATATATGACCTCGGCGTCAGTCCTCTCATAATATCCTTCATATTTTAGAGACGGAGTGTCCTTCCTACCTCCTTTCATGCACCTACACCTACATCATTCTGCAGGGGATACTGTAATTACCTGCATGTTCATAAGTCGTGTGGCTGTAGCGTCATGGGCGGTATGGTGGTGTCTGGTAGCACGTCCGCCTCACAGCAAGAACATCTTGGGTTTAAGTCCTGCGCTTGGCGTGGGCGTTTCTGTGTGGAGTTGGCATGTTCTTCCTGTGTTTTCATGGGTTTCTTGCATGGGAACTCCAGTTTCTCCATGTCCCCCTGTCCCTCTGGCTCTTTGTCACGCTGTCCTGCCAGTTTGTCACATGACCGACACACTCTGGTATTGCCATCATGGCGGTCCCGTTGGTTGAGGAGTCACTGTTTGGCTCCATGGACACTCAGACTGGATTATTTTTATCTGGAACATTTAGCGAGAGCTGTTGTGTGTGGAGTTCGAACGTTCCCTCTGTGCTCGTGTGGGTTTCCTCTGGGTATTCCGGTTTCCTCCCACAGTCCAGACCTACTCATTGGGCTGAGTGGCTGATCACCTCAAGGTGCGAGTGAAGAGTTGTGTGGACTGGTGAGCTGTTCTGGATGCACCCCGCCTATGCCCAGAGTTGGCGGAGATAGGCCCCACCCCCCCCCCCCCCCCCTTGACCCCAGTAGGATTAAGTGGTTCGTTGAATGAACGAATGAATGAATAATTATTATTATTATAGCAATCACTGGTATATAGAGGTGCATGACCTCCATCAGCAGTCCATTTTGTTTTCTTTTCATTATTCTGTTTTCTCCATTCAGTTCTACAAAATAAATAAATAAACCCAAGCAATATGCTTTAAAACACAATCGAATCTGAACTGTATACTAAAAATGGAACATCATACCAATGTCCTATAGCAGTGCACACCAGTCGGCACTGCACGCACTCGAATGTTGCCCTCGTCCCCAGGTGTGTTGAAATATGAATCCTTTCATCAGGTTTCCATGTCAACACATGATCACGGATGTGCCTTTAGCTAATTGAGACCTAATGAAGTCCTGACATACTTCAGCAGACGATGCTGAAATATTCACGTTGCTATGCATCCGTTCCGCCTTTCATGCAGCTCTCAGTCAGTGACCTCTCACTCCAACGCACGCCCAGGAGCATCCCGAGCACGTCTGAGTGGACGTTATGGCATGAGTAGTGGGCGAGAAAACCTCTCAAGAATGCCCACTGATGTTTTCAAGGAGTGAAATATGCAAAAAAGACGACATACGGGGGCGGGCCTCGTCTCCGACGTGCTTTGTTTTGGGTTTTCTTTTCCTTTCTTTCCATTTCTCAGTTGGATTATTATTTATTTTTTTCATGTTGTGGAATTTGATTTTATTTTTGCAGCCAGAGGCTCATCAGGCTGCGAGGAGAGATGGAGAACAGGCTTCCTGCCTGGATGCAAAATTGTTTTGGCAAGACTCGGCGGTGTCTCGGCTCTGTAATCGTTCCAGCTGACTCACTGGGTCAATACACGAGGAGACGATTCTGCCAAGAGGCAGCTTTGGCTTTGAGCATGACGGCATGGATGAACACTGCCCTATAGGCACTGATGGAGAGTAAAAAGTTGCATATTAACATCACCAGGGCTGAAAAGAATCTGTTTGCTAGCAAAATATGAGAATAGACCTTTTTTCATGTTTTAAATAAGGAATTATAGAGAAATAATCAACAGTGCTATGGTGTGATGGAATGAAGTCACTGCTTGAACCCTTAACAGAACAACGTCAACTGGTTTATTTCTCTTCTACTCCAGCTACCATTTGTTCGATGGTACGGTAAAGTGTCTGATACCCCTGTTTAATCTCCAGCATTGTACTCAAAGCACAAGACCCCCATCAATCGCATCATTCATTCCTTCATTCATTTGCTGAACCGCTTTATCCTACTAGGGCTGCGGAGAAGCTAGAGCCTATCTCAGCTGACTCTGGGCGAAGGTGGGGTACACCATGAACAGCTCACCAGTCCATCACAGGGGCAATACACACACAACCACTCAGTTATATTCAGGACGAGAGAGTTTCTTAAGGCAGAAACCCGCTGATGGGAACCCCATGGCCTACTCTTTATGAATGACAGCAGTGGGTCTTTTACATGCTTCTCACCACAGACAGTGAGAGACACGGCTGGCCTTTGGTAACCCAGTTAGCTGCACAGGGGGACAACAACAGTGACTTCTACTCAGTGATAGCGTTGCTTGAACCTCTGACCTTCGGATCAGTAAGCCAGCACCTTAACCGCCGGGCCACCATGATGCTAACTGGCTATTATATATCACAATGCTGATTGGCTGATTATATATCACAGTGCTGATTGGCTGTTATGTATTGAGATGCTGATGGTTGTTATGCATCACAATGGTGATGATGCACCATGATACTGATTGGCTCTTAAATATTGTGATGCTGATTGGCTGCTATGCATCACAGTGTTGATTGGCTCTTATGTATTGTGATGCTGATTGGCTGGTATATATTTGGGAGGAGCCTGATATGTGCTGATATTTGGAAATACTGCACAAAAACAGGTTCTGCAGACTATAGCGTTTATTTACTTTTTTTTTTTTTAACTGATCAACATCCAAACATCACATTATAATTTTAATTATTATTATTTTTGGCTTGGCTTGGCTTTTTTGCTTTTGCTGATTCTTTCAGGGAAAACATCATCCATTTTTAAAACATTATCAAAATAATTACTTATAAACAGAAAATAAACACAGCCAACTAAAATCTCATGGGGAGCTCCGCCTTTAGGCACTGCATAGATCTGTATAAAACAAACCTGTACTCGGGTGAGAGCTGACCAATCAGCTTTCAGAATTCTGCAGCGCTTGGTATGCTTGAGTAAGACACATGGGTAACAGAATGGCTATATCTAATAAAGCAGTGCATTCGGCTATTTGTATTGCAGACGTGGTGCTCAGGTCATGTTGATCCGACTGAAACAAGGTGAAATAACAGCCACGGGTGTTTACAAACCCCAAACAAAAATGATATTTTATTGTCAGTCCCATTTCCTTATTTCCTCGTTTCTTATTTACACTCCTGCCTGTCAACACGAGTGTCCCCGAACATGGAGCAGATTTTAAATGAGTTTCTCCGAGAGGACGGGAAACGATCACAACAGCAGGCGGCTGCAGAACCGTGATGGTCTTTACTGCATGAACACAGAGGAACGTTACATGGCAGCCAGCTGGGAATGAAATGCTAAGGGTTAATTGGAAGGATTAACTTCTTCCACTAATACAAAAGGGAAAAGTGGACAAAATGAAAATGTAAAAAAATGAAATATTGATTTTCTCCTGCGGAATCCCTCAGCTATCACAATTGATTTTTCTTCATGTGTTAACAGTCATAATTTTCTTGTGGGCAGCATGTTGGCGTAGTGGCTAGCACGTCCACCTTAAGGTATTAATGTCCTGTGTTCGAGTCCCAGGCTTGGCGAGGATGTTGCATTTTTTTCCTGTGCTTGTGTGGGTTTCCTCTGGGTTCTCTGGTTTCCTCCCACAGTCCAAAGACCTGCACATTACGTTTACATTTATGGCATTTGGAGAACTCCCTTATTCAGAGCGACTTACATTTTACAGTATTTTTTATTTACTATTCTTTTTTTGGAACTGAGCAGTTGAGGGTTAAGAACCTTACTCAAGGGCACAACAGTGGTGGTACTGGGGCTTGAACCCCCATCCTTTGGATCAGTAAGCCAGAGCCTTAACCTCTGAGCGAGCTACCGCTACCCTTTTTAGGCTGATTGGATGTTGAAAATTGCCCCTCGGTGTGAGTGAGAGTCTGAATGTGTGTGTAAGTGTGTGTTTTGGTCCCTTGATGGACTGGCAAGCTGTTCAGGGTGTACCCCACCTTTGTCCAGTGTTGTCTGAGATAGGCTCCGGCCTCCCTGTGACTGTAGTAGGATTAAGCGGCTCAGCAAATGAATAGATGAATGAAAATCAACGTTTATTTTTAGGAAATTCTGTTACACTGTAATAAAAAATCCCAGTCGTGTCTGTCTCAGTTCATGATATTCGAAGCTTATTTATATAAACCGTACTAACTTTAGCACTTTTTACGTGTTGGTGCCGAAGAGGAATTAATGATAATCTTTCGTTTAATAACAAATGAGTTTATGAAGTGTTTTTCACTTGACTTTTATTTCCATTAGTTATCATTAGCTGCGATTACAGGAGCTCTGATTCATGACGTACTGTGAGACGCTGTGTGATTACTGAAATATTTTTCCCTGATTAGTTTTTCCATTGCTTTCATGCTGTTGGTTAATTATAATTTTTAAATAACCTTTAGAACACTCAACTATTTTTCAGTGGTCCCACCCCACCCCCCACTTCTCTACATTTCTTTTTTTTTTCTGAACTGTTTGCAGGATGAAGACACCACAGAAACCTCTTTTCTAAATTTATTACAAGAATAAATTACATCTGCTTACTTTAAACTGCTACAGGTTTGCCTCACAGCAACGAGGTCCTGGGTTTGAGTTCTGGGCTCGGAAGGACTTTTATGGAAGTCAGATGCTCCCAACATGTTTGAATGGGTTTTTTTCCGGGTACTCCGGTTTCCTCCTAAAACACGTGCATTAGGCTAACAGCTTAATGCTTAAAAGTGCCCCTAGGTGTGAGTGTGTGTGTGAGTTGATGTGTGTGTGCTTTGACCCTGCAATGGGCCCCTGTTTCAGGGTGTACCCCACCAATGTTTTCCAGTGTCGGCAGAGATAGGCTCCAGCCTCCCCACGACCCTAATAGAATCAAATGGTACAGCAAATGAGAGAGAGAGAGAAAGAGAGAGAGAGAGAGAGAGAGAGACTATTAATATAAATTCATCTCTCTGAAACGAACCCTGAACGGATGAATGATGACGTGTGAGGTGTAGTTAAAAATTAAAAAGTGATAAAACATTACAACAGACATGGAGGATATAGTGTGCAGACAACATGAAATTGGTGAACACAAACAGGCAGCAAGCCAATGATGGGACGGGGCGGAGACACGACTACAGCGTAAACCAGAGGTGCTTCTTAAAACCCTTAAATTGCATCATTGTTTTCCTCACTCATGCCTCATCCTTTTGTCTTAGTCCCTCCCACTGAGGAAGCCTGAAGAGACAAGACATTTTCTTTGAGGATTTACGTGGAGTGACCTCCCTTCTTATGAAGGTGGTACAGCTGGACCTGCTGTGTAAAAACATCCAACGACAAATCATGGGCGGGTTATTTATATGCTGGCGTGCAGCACTTCCGGGAAGGCTGCTCTTGTGTATCATTGATCACCACTCCACGGTTCTCATTCTCCGATGCAGAAATAAGAGAATTGAGATGATGATAGCAAAGATGGTGGACCGGAAGAACTTCTAGTTCAAGTGAGAATCGAAGCACGAGGAAATGACAAATAAGGGTTTTGAGAAGCATCCTGACGGTGAAGGTTCTAAGCCCCTGTCACACAAAAGGTGTACAACAAGTCCATCATAGAAAAACCTGATAAATTCCTAGGACAGTTGTAGGCAAGTCATATGAAATTCACCTGCTGAATGACACAAAAAGCTCAAAATGTTTTCCATCTCTTAGGTAATTCCTGATGTCAGGTCCATTTTGTAGGTCAGTCGTGTGAAGCCTTACGACACCCTACAGCTGTGTAACGATAGCTACGCGGGCCCAGTGCTTAAGGCTGTGGGTTACTGATCAGAAGGACGGGCCCTTGAGTAAGGCCCTTAACCCTCATCTGTTTAGTCGTACTTATGAGATAAAATGTAAATCACTCTGGATAAGGGCCAAATGCCATAAATAAAGAATATCATATGCTTTTTGGATCATCTGAGGCTTTTAGAATAATATGGTCCTATGATTGCTCTGCGGTAAATCCACAGGAGTTCCTTATACTCACACATGTACCCTCACACGTACTTTACATCTGAACACACTACACAGTCTTCGAATCCACCTCACCCAAACCTATTTCGGTCTCTTTGGTCCTAACTCTGCTAAATTCATACGACAACCACAAAACAATTCCGTCTTGTTTGTCAAAGGGGTTTTACTAACCACAAGGTTGGAGGTTCAAGCCCCAGTACCACTCAGCTGCCGCTGTTGGGCTCATGAACACCATCACTTGTATAAATGAGATAAAAATGTCTGTTGGTCTGGATAAGGGTGTCGGCAGACTGCTGTAAATCTGAACCCAACATAAGCGGGATGGCGTTCATCGCCACAGGAACCAGAACATGAAGGTGAACTGATGTACATGACGTATACAATGTACTATTTATGAAAGCAAGAAACTAAAGTGCAAAACCTAAATGTATTTATTTATCATTTGGTTAAACCCTTTCATTCATCCTTTTCACTCAAGGTTGCCTTACAAAGTATGAAACATGAAAAAAGCATCATATTCAGGAAGGGAAAGTTTTTACTTGAAATATGATAAGCGTTTTGCCATAAAGCGACGTGTAACATCACTCCTAAACCTTCATGTTCTTTCATAACGTTTCCTCTTGTTCGATTTTACTTTACTGATAGACGGAACAGTGCGTTAACTGACCTTGCAGACTTGGATTCTTCTTTTCGCAGTGAATAAACATCATGAGTGTGGATTATTCTTACACGTTTTGGCTGGTCATGTGAGGAATGTGAGAAATGTTAACTGAATGAGACCAACGTAGCACTGCGGCTCAAGAGTCTCATGCTAACGTGGCTGTTTAAAAGCGCCTCAGATATGACCATGACTAAATTACTGAATATTCCTTTGTTCAGTGTGGAGTTTGTGTTCTATGTGTGTATCTCTGACTTTCTGTGTTTTGATGACAGGTTATACATGGCAAGACGATGCTACACAGCAGGCGATATCCAGAGAACTGCTAGTGCTGCCTAAGGTCCCCCTACGACACCTCAATACAAACTTTCCAGCTTTCAACTTACGGTAAGTTGGTGAGTTTGGGTTTCAAGGCAATAAATGGATCAGATGCCTCTAAAATCTTATACCTCCTTCTCATTGACGCAACTTTCACGTGGATACCCGCGGTGGCACAAGGAGCAACAACTGTGGTGTAGATGCGGAAAACAGTTTTTTTTCCTCATCCTCATCCTCTTCACTTCGAATGCATGATTCTGAAACAATAGCCGAGGAGAAGATTCACAGCCTTTAATATCGCGGAGAAAACCTATGATCATCGTGAGCGTCGTATGGTGCCTCCGGTGCTGGTCGATGTTCACACGCTGTTCATGGTGGTCATACGATGCTGGCGGTGCTGTCATATTGTCACATGGGAATGACATGTTTTTGGTCTTTCCACAGAAATGTGGCAGAAAAATCAGTAAGAATTGACCGCGAGTAGCTGCAGAAGGCTGCGGCGTTGTCGTTTCTCTGCGGCAACTTGGACAATCACACATTGTTCTGCTGAAGCACTGATACATGATCTTACTTAGCTAGCACAGATGTTTAGTGCTAGCTAAGTAAGGTTACCACAGAAGGTTACTACAAGAAGTTATGGCAGACAGATCCTGCTAGCTAAAGTTACAGGTTACTGTTAACTATCTCAAATTCTAAAGTTGGGGTGAAAGTTCATTGGATGAAAAGTTCACAGTAATCCATCTCACCAGTAGCTTCTATACCGCAGGTATCAAAGTGCTGCAACACCAATGGAAGAAATGTGTAGAATGCAGGGGAGACTATGATGAAAAATAAACCACATTCAGTCAAATTGCATCATGGTCCACCTATGAACTTTTCAGACCACCTCATAGAGTAGGGCGTTACTGCTACATAAAACTTCACTACTGAAGTGATTATTGCTAGTTAAAATTGCCCCAGTAGATCACCGCTAGATATTTAAAATATAAAGCTAGCACAGGAAGCTAAAGCTAGCACAGGAAGCTAAAGCTAGCTAAAATTATCTGGGGAGGTTACTTTTAGCTAAGGTTACCTCGCAAGGTTACTTATGATTGAAGCTACAACAGGAAATTGATATTAGCTAAAGTTACTACAGGAGACTACTGCTAGCAAAGTTTTCCGCAAAAAGCTGATGCTAGCTAAGGTTACCCTCCACGCTGTAAATGGCTAACATTAGCAGAAGACTTTGGCTAACTTGTAATCCTCCTTGCGTGTAAGTGAATTGAGGAAAGGCTTATAAATACGTTATAAATACGTAAGTAAGATTTATAAATATTTTTGTTAGCCAGATTTAATAGTTGGTTGAAACACTGTTGTTTGTATTATGTCGAATTGAATGTATTGTTATTTAGAATGATGAAATGAAGGTAACGTGTGATTTAAGTGTAATTAGACACATGACAGGATATTTTTGGATATTTTTTTTTTGTTAATTACAGCCTTTTGTTCTCTAGGACTCAGGCTAGCAATGGTAACAGCAGGAAGTACCTACAGGAAGTTGGCCTGTTACCTGCCGTCCCTTCCTTCAAACAGGACCTTCAAGGAAAGGTGAGGATTTAACTAATGTATTCACCTTTAATTTTCTAACAGATCGTTTGCTATTATTGCACCTATATTACTGCACATGGTGTAATTTCTGTGTTGGCATAAAATCATTTGCATCATTCTAACTGCACACTGCTAGCTTATTTACTT
This sequence comes from Neosilurus hyrtlii, assembly GCA_028564935.1. NCBI lineage: Eukaryota > Metazoa > Chordata > Actinopteri > Siluriformes > Plotosidae > Neosilurus > Neosilurus hyrtlii. The sequence goes on from JAOUQZ010011110.1 coordinate 15,333, forward strand.
TTAGCATTTTTACAGGGTTACAAAAATACATGTATAATAATAATAATAATAATAATAATAATAATAATAATATTATTAATAATAATAATAATAATATTATTAATAATAATGATAATAATAATGATAATAATAATAATGATAATAATAATAATAATAATAATAATAATAATAATATTAATAATAATAATGATAATAATAATGATAATAATAATAATAATAATAATATTAATAATAATAATGATAATAATAATGATAATAATAATAATAATAATAATAATAATAATAATAATAATAATAATAATA
>JAOUQZ010011154.1:0-13864 GCA_028564935.1 Neosilurus hyrtlii
TTAAAGCATGATGGGACTTTGGCTTGGCTCAGTGAGGTGTTAAAGATGTCCGTTAGGACACACGCCAGCTGATCAGCGCATTCCCTGAGCACTTGTCCAGGAATGTTGTCCGGGCCCAGGGCCTTGCGGGTCTTGACTCTTCTTGCCTAGGGGCGTCTTTCACCGCAGGAGTAATACTGAGTGCCTCAAACCTTCCAAAAAAGTTATTTAGATCATTGAGGAAGTCAGTGTCATTATCACACACAGGAGGGACTGTCTTATAGCTAGTGATTGTCCGTAAGCCATGCCACATTCTCCTTATGTTTAGAGTCATCGAAAAAGTCTTCAATTTTCTGATTGTAAGTATGTTTAGCGAGCCTGATGGCACGGTTTAGATTGGCTCTGGCCGTCTTCAGTGCCTCCTTATCGCCAGACTTAAAGGCTGAGTTCCGAGCCTTCAGCATTCTGTGTACTTCCTCAGACATCCAAGGTTTTTGATTGGCCCTGGTGCTGATATTTTTTATGACACTGACGTCCTCCATGCATTTGTTGATGTAAGCTGACACAGACATAGCGTATTCGACTATATTAGAATGGTTGTTTTATGTTGCAGCAACTTTGAACATGTCTCAGTCCGTGCACTCAAAACAATCCTGCAATGTCTCCATAGCCCCCTCAGACCACTTTCTCTCCTGTCAAACAGTGGGGTTTTCCCGAATCAACAGAGGCTTGTATGCTGGAATTAACATAACAGATAAGTGGTCAGACGAGCCGACATGGGGGTGGGGGACTGCCTTGATTACATCCGGAACATTGGTGTAGGCTTTGTCTAAAGTGTTAATTCCCCTGGTTGCAAAGTTCACATGCTGGTGAAAATGAGGAAGGACTGTTTTCATGTTTGCTTGGTTAAAATCGCCAGCAACAAAAATGCCCTCCTGTCAGCACGAAATGTAGCTAGCCCCTCGATGCTAACAGCGTTGTCCGGAATTGATGGGTTTAGCCAGGTTTTGGTGAGAATGATGGCGCAGCAGTTCCTTAGCTCCAGTTTAGACGTTAAGTCCAGCTGGAGAAGGTTATTGTTGATAGTCTACAATCTGAGGTGAAGCGATTTCATACAAGGAACCCATGTGTTCCTTCATATGTGAGAAAAATGTCCTGTTTATTGATTGCATATTCATGATTTATATGTTGCTGTATATGTTTGTCTATAGGTGTTACAGTGGTTAGTGCTGTCACCTCATAGCAAGAAGGTGCTGAGTTTAAACCTCTGGCCTTTCTGTGTTGAGTTTCTTCCTGTGCTTCTGTGTTTCCTCCAGGTCCCCAGTTTCCTTCTTCATTCATTAAGCTGAACCGCTTAATGCTGGATTTACACTGCTGCCACAATATCCATGGTCTCCACGATTTGAGAGAAACGTGATGAGCGTGGGGGTTGTGGGATTGAATCCTGATGATCATGAGGGAACTTGGTGAAATCATGATGATTGTGATGATTGTGATGAAAATTTTGCCACAATTATTACAGTTTGATGCCAAGGCTTGAGACAGTGTGACAGACATCAGGAATTGTGGTAGAAATTAACAGACCTTCACAGATCATAACAGACCTTGAAGCTCCATCGTAGGGGATCTTGATGAACTTGGAAACGCGAGTCCTTCAAGTTTCATCTCTTGGATGCACCCTGCCCCCTTTTTTATACTCCAATCGTGCTCCAAGCATGCTCATAAATCATAGGAGACTGGAACAATCTGTTTGTAACAGTTTGTTACTGGCTTTGTAACAAAACATTACAGATTGTTACAAAATGTACTGAGTGCGTAAGAAAGAGTACAAAAGCGTAGAAAAAGAAAACGTAAACAATAAATCGTGGCGCTCCATGCATTTTTGAATTGTGGAGATCGTGGACGTTGTGGCCCCATTGCAAACCCAGCATAATTTTACAAAGATTACTGGAGCCTATCTCAGCCGCCGGGAAAATAGGGTACAGCCAGAACAGCTCGCCAGACCATCGCAGGGCCATATCACACATACACACACACACACACACACACACACACACAAACACTCAACTATTCAAACTCACTCTAACACCTAGGGGAAATTTGGAACAGCTAATTAGCCTAATGTGCATTTCTTTGGACTGTGGGAGGAAACCAGATTACCTGGAGTAAACCCACCAAAGTATGGTGAGAACATGCAAACTGAACAGAGAAACGTCTAAGCCAGAGGAATAAAATCCAGGACCTTCTTGCTTTAAAACCCATTAAATAGCTACTCTAAATTGAATGTAAGTGTGAATGATTGTTCATGACTGTGTTACCCCTCTGACAGATTAAAGACCTTGTCACAGTGTGTCTCCCAAGGTCAGCTGGGATTTGAACCAGCTTCCCCACTAAGTTAAAGGATAAGTAGTACAGATAATGAATCAATATTGTTCTATATGAGGTCCTTGAACACTGTTGTCTAGAGTACATACTGTACCCTTTATCTCTAACCACCTTGAGCCTTAGAATGTGATATGTATTTTCACAAAAACTGGACAGTTGAAGATCAGTCTTTAACTTCCAGATTGGGTAAATCTGTCAAAGTTGTAGGCTGAGATACTGATACTCAGTTGACAGAAGTGAAACCTGATGTGGTTGTTTTATCTTTGTAATCTATTTCCCTGGTGGCTTTGATAGGTTTTGCATTCTGAGATGCTTTTCCGTAAACTAATTGCCAGCTTGAACCAGTCATACCATGTTTCTCCTGTGACCATTCTCATCACCAAAGCATTTCTGTCTGAAGATATTTTCTGGAGATTGCAGTATTGTGAAAATCTCTGGGCATCAGTAGTTTAATATCTGTTGAGTGTTTGCTATTTTGCCTTTAGTACCAGTTGTTACATTTATAGGTCCTCTCAGTTTTAATATTCATCCCTCTTTACTCTGCCACATCACAGATCAGATCTGATGATAAAACTAACAACTTTTGTTTCTTACTGTATTATTTTCACTTGGTTTTGGTTTATTATTTTTTTAATAATTTATTATTATTTGTTATAGGAAATGCCATATTTCATTGGTGAGCGCTTGGCATATTTGTTTGTGGATGATTTGTGAAATTGTGTACATTTGCATTTTTCCATTCACACCCATGAGGATACATTTTTTATTCCTGTATGACTATATTTAAAATAATTTGCTTTACCAGGGTTATCAGTGATGAACTTGATAATGGAGATGTTTACCAGGAAGGCTTTATGAAGGCGAGCAGTAAGACCTTTTACAAATCATCAGAACTAAGAACGACATCAGGCATTAAGCGGACTTCCTTTAAACTTTAAAAAATCTGATCTTTTAACATTTCTTAAAGGAATGCATTTATTTGTTGTGAAGTGTACTACTGCCAGTACTGATATTATCAATGTTCTCTTGGAGTTGCTGAGTATTCATTGGTATATCAGCGACTGGCGATTTATATGGTACATTCTTTCCTCAGAATGTTAGGTAGCCAAGTGATAGGCTTAGACCATATATGTTCACATCTCTATCAGTGCACTTGTGAGTCAGACTGTAACATATTTTTTAAGATATAAAAGAATCCTTTGCTCTTTGACTTCTCTATGAACAATACATCTACAATTTTACTACTTTTTCTTCATAATTTTCTTGGATACGGCCACGTCTTACCTCTGCAGATGGCGTGTCCTGTTGATGTGGTATGTTTTTCAGGATGTTTTTATTGTGACTCCTTATTGTGACTGCCAGCACTGGCTGATTTGCTGTGAGAATTGCTTTTCAAGCTGCCTGCCACAACTAACGACTTCCTAATGGAAAACATCAGCTCCAATAAAGTGATTCCTAACATTTCCTGTCGGGTTCAGCCTATAGAATGCTAAGCTTGTTTCCTAGCATGTTGGTCGTCATGTTAATGGAAGTGTATGCTGGAACAATTTGAAGTCTGATCACAGTAATCAAGACTGAGTTCTCATGACACATTATCACTAGCGCTCAGTGGTTTGGTATCTGGATCATCGGTGATGAACTTTACCTTCCTGCTTATATAGAAGATGTCTTGTTTATCACTGACAATTTCCCCATTTGCTTTGGGCTTTTTTCTGGCACATGAATTTGTGATGTCCTGTGTCAGGCCTACCATCAGCAAAGCACAGTGTTGGAAGTTGTATCAGCTGGGGATTTTTATATTTTTTTTAAAGGACGAACAAGTATTTTAATGTGATTACACTATTTTAACTTTATTATTTCACAAAAATAAACAACCTATTAATACTATACTATACACTCACTCACTTATTTTCTGAATATGCTCATAGGCTGGTGCCTATTTCAGCCTCACACTCACGCTCACACCTAGGGTGAATTTGGAAATGTCAATTAGCCTGATGTACATATCTCTGGACTCACTCATCATCACTCATTGGTCAAACCACTTATTCCTGCTATTATGTTAGTGGAGAGGCTGGAGCCTATCTTAGTCGACACTGGCACGGTGCACCCTGAACAGCATGCCAGACCATCGCAGGACAACACACACATTCCCCATTCACTCTCACAACTAGGGTCATATTGCAACAGCCATTTAACCTAATTAAATCTAATAAACCAAGCCCAGGAATCGAACCCAGGAACTTTTTGCTGTAAGGAAGACCTTTTAATATATATATAAAACCCCCAACTTTCTACTCAGTAAATAGGAACCTTAACCACTGAGCTACCACTGCCTTTTTTGCCGCTTTGGTTTTACGACTGCAGACATCCTCAGCCATGGGCGCCAGTGTGTCTTAAAAAGTAGTGAGAACAGCGACGGGTCAGTTTTTTATTGTACCATATACATCTGAACTCCATGTAAACACCATGTATCACTTTGAGTAACAGCTTTTAAAGTTACTTGAACTTTTATGAGTCTTTGACTGCTTTAAATTTAACCTGCTTACCCTGGTGACATATCATAAGCAGCCATGACCTATAGGTTAAAGAAATGTGTGTGTGTGTGTGTGTGTGTGTGTGTGTGTGTGTGTGTGTGTTTTAATTTTAATAGTGCTGTATATGATGGTAAGGTAAACACATTTGTCTTTTATTTTAGTGCTTTGAATGTCACTATCATGTAAAACAATAAAAAGTTTATGAAAGCTGCACAAGCAACATATCTAAGTTACTTCTACCACCTATGCACATTTCCCCAAATACTGAAACCCTTTTAGACCTATGGCTATCACTTCTCTGATCCATGTCTCCCACCCCTTAAAACCATTTTACTGTTACTGATATTAACACTGTGGCATAGTGGTTGGTACATTCTCCTCTCAGCAGGAAGGTCCTGGTTTCGAGTCCCATGCTTGGTGAGGGCGTTTCTGTGTGGAGTTTGCATGTTGTACCCATGCTTGCATGGCTTTTTCTCCAGGTATTCCGGTTTTCTCCCACAGTCGAAGACATGCACATTAGGTTAATTGGCCGTCACACAAAGTCAGCTGAGATAGGCTCCTGTCTCCCCCCGACCCTAGTAGGATTAAGCATTTGGCAAATAAGTGAGTAAGTGCTTTAACAAAACAACCTCAAAATATGTTTATCTGGAGTTTATGCTTTGAAGACTGTAGCCTAGCTTGACTTCAAAGCATGTTCTGATTCTGTTTTTTCGAGAGAATTGAGGTCAGTACACCACATAACCTACTCTATTTGTTACAAAGGGTTTTTGAAACTACTAGCAGCATTTAATTTTTACTTAAATGATGATGACTATGTTTGTAGTTAGTAAGAACCTTTTTTTCTAAAGTGACATTTATTTAAGTCTATTTTAAAGCAGTGATGCAACACAATTTTACATTTATGCTAAACACACATGGAACCAGGTCCCAGAAGATCATATGTGCTGTGTATAATCTTTGTGTTACCTTATTGTATATTAAATACTTGAATAATAATAAAAAATACTCTAAACTTTTAAAGGATAAAATCTCTTTATTGTGGTTTGTAGTGTATTTGGCTCTATATAACTGGTCCATTTAAGGATGAAATGGATGGATAATCAGTAATTTGTTTGTAGTGAAGTGATTCTAGACGGATCTTATTCTCAAAAAATTGTTCTACATTTATTCACAGAACGGTTATTTATTATGACAATGATGACTATACAATGCACAACAGACTAGTTGTGTAAGATTTGCACAAATAATTTTAGTTAAAATTTGCATTGGGGCAGCACACTGGCACAGTGGTTAGCACGTCCACCTCATAGCAAGAAGGCCTGGGTTCAGTTCCCAGGCTTGGGTGTTTCTGCGTGGAGTTGGCATGTTTCCCCCGTGCTTGTGTGGGTTTCCGCCGATTACTCAGGTTTTCTCCCACAGTCCAAAGACATGCACAGTAGGCTAACTGGCTGTTCCAAATCGACCCTAGGTATGAGTGTGAGTGTGAATGGTTGTGTGTGTTGCCCTGCTAGGGCCTGGTGAACTGTCCAGGGTGTGCCCCAGAGTCGGCTGAGATGAGCACCAGCCTCCCTGTGACCCTATTTAGGATTAAGCAGCTTAGAAAATAAATGAATGAAATTGCCTTATTTAAAGTGACTAACAAAACTTTACTAATAAATTAGTTGTTCTATATTTTTTCAGCTAACTGTACATTAGTAAACCCAACAAGTAAAAACTTGCAGTTGTTTTTACCAACAAAATTAGTGACCAAGTTATGTATTCATCCAAGCATCAAAATTCAATAGATTCTACCAGACACGGCTTTGTTAACGAAATTGCACATTGGATAGACTGATAAGTCTATAAAGATGGTTTGTACAGGAAAGGAAGTAATAAGGACGTCAGCAAACCCCAAGATAAATATGGTTAGTCAAATACTGATGAAAACAAGATGATATTTATTTCCTTTGAAAACCCACTATTAGTAATTATTAGATTATTATCTCATACATGCACTCACCAGAGAGCAAACAAAATACCTCTAATGTTTATAATGTGTAAGGCTGATAAGTGAATATGGTAAAACTAGACAGATATGGTGCACAAGAGAAGGCAGTTTTGGGGACACATGAGCTTACAGAAAGTAGATAGAACAAATTAGGGATTGATTTTATCCTATCAATGTACCTCAAATCACCATATCAGTAGTCAGTAGAGCAAATAGGTGTTAATTATCATTAAGTGGTTGCTGCCCCCCCCTCTCTCATTTGGCATTGAACTGCGGTTATCACTTTCCTGAGGTTCAGTTTCATACAAGCTGTTAACACATCCCACTGCACATTACAATTTGCACATTGCAGTATAAACAAATTTGCCCACCAGCTCTGTGTATTTGTTTTTGCTTTCAATTTCTTTTCTCCATCTTTAAAATATAAATGTACTTAGAGGACTGATTTTCTTTCAGATACACTCTTTCTGTTTCTATTGCATCAATTACTACAATGTGATGTCATGCATATTTTGAAGTTTTATCACTGTATGGCTGATGGGGTTTTCCCACAGACTTTTTTATTCGATGATAAAGAAAATCTGGTGTAATCGGTGCTTCTGATACTTCTTCACTCATTCCCACTTTTACACCCAAAGGCACAGGAGAGAGTATGTGAAGGCATGGTAAAGTATGTCTTATTTATAGTCACAGGTGTCACTTTTAACCCTGCTGTTATACTTGAAAGATGTGAACATGAATGGAAATGTGATTGAATGTTCTTTTAAATGTCACTGATGCTCATTTGGAATGAATATTAATAAAAGGTGTGAGTCATGCTTTAAGGATGTGAAAGAAAAGTACTTAATTTATTTATTAACAAAGATTTTTCAAGATGTTTTATACCACACCATTGTTTAATCCTCAAATTTGATTGGTCTGAAAATGATTAATGATTAATGTTCTATAATAACATTTCAGAAAAAAATATATTCAGAAAATAATTTTTTTTTAAATAATTAAATGCCTTTTTACCGTATTAATTTATATTCATTCATATTCATATAAGTTATTTTTTAATGTAGAATTAAATAATAATAATAAAAAAATCATATCATGGAATAAGACAATGTCTTACACTTGACATTGCACCAGAAATGAAGGGAGTTTGCCATTCTTGGAGCCAGGGCGAAAAGAGACAGTGAACCGAGCAAAGAAGAGACAGGAGTTGACGGGAGTTTTGCGGTCTTGACGTATTCCAAGTTCTTGTGGTCCGTCCAAACCAAAAAAGAGTGTTGGCACCCTCCAGTCAATGCCTCCATTCCTTCAGAGCAAGTTTAATTGCAAGTAGCTCCCGATTGCTTATGCCATAGTTGCATTTGGTAGGTGTTATTCTGTGTGAGTAGAAGGCACATGGATGTAACTTGCCATCCTCTACTGAGCGTTGGGACAACAGCGCCCACACCAATATCTGAGGCATCTGTCTTCATGACGAATTGACGGGCAGGATCAGGCTGGATAAGGATTGGAGCTGAGGTAAAAAGTGGCTTCAGTTCAGCAAGTGCCATAACAGTGGCTGTATTCCAGCAAAACGTCTGTTTAGAAGAGGTAAGTTTAGTGAGAGGAGCAGCCAATGTGCTGAAATTGCGGATGAATCACTGATAAAAATGAGCAAACCCAAGAAATGCTGTCCTGACGGGAGGTGGGTTGGAGCCAGTCCAAAACAGCCTTGACCTTCTGCTTATCTATCTGAATTCCCCCTGCTGTGATGACAAATCCAAGAAATGAGATGGTGCGTCTCTGAGATGGAATGAGATGGAAACTCACATTTCTCTGCCTTAACAAACAGTTGATTCTCCAGCAGCCTCTGTAGAATTCGTCTGACATGTTGAATGTGCTCAGCAAGAGAATGCGAAAATATCAAGATATCATCAAGGTAGACAAAGACAAATTGATTTATCATGTTCCAGAAGACATCATTGACCAGAGACTGGAAAACAGCAGGACAATTAGCAAGGCCAAAGGGCATCATGAGATATTTGTGATGACCTGGCGGAGTATTAAAGGCAGTGTTCCACTCGTCCCCTGCCCTTATTCGGACAAGGTGGTTGGCATTGCGGAGATCGAGCTTGGAAAAAACTGTAGTACCTTGTAGCAGTTCGAAGGTTGAAGACATCAAAGGTAGAGGATAACGATTCTTAACTCTTGCCCCATTAAGCCTTCAGTAATTAATGCAGGAACGAAGGGACCCATCCTTCTTAGCTCATTAACCACTGAGCTAACTTGGGGTTTTTTGTTTATTTGTTTGTGAATGTTATATTGCAAACCATTTTAAAGGTGCACTACGAAGGATTTTGGGTGATCTTTTAGCAGAAATGGAATGTAGTATGGAAAATGTATTCATGAGTATGTTTTCATTCATGTCTCATTAGCTAAAAGTACAAGTCACTGCGGATTAATAAACTTAGAATGAGCCCTTTGTACCTACCTAAGAAGCAGGTCCTCTTCCATGGAGTCACCATGTTGCACCATTACAGAAACACAGAACAGACAATCCTCTACACATTAAAAAATGGAGATACCAGTGTAACATGATACAAATGCTTGTCGCTGGTGTGGAGGTGGGGGGTATCCCCATTCAGAAACAATTGTTTTACCAAATCAAGTTAACTATTAACTAATAACTAAGTACCTATTAGGTTATGCATTTCTGGCCACTTTTGTCATGTACAGTAGTGTGCAGTGAGGATTACACACCACCACTTTTGTCTAAAAGGGCTCCTAATAAAAAGAAGTAAAACATTATTTCTCTATAATATTTTGGTAAAATATTTTTCAACAATGATACAATGATATTGTAGACAATGAGAACCAAAAAAATCATCCCGACAAGTATATTGAGGTAAAACTATAGCTAATAAACAAAAACTCTAAAAAATAATAATTTTTCAGAAAAATGTAAAGGTGTCACAATTATTTTTTTTACTTTTGCAATGTTTGGATGAACTTTAAACCATATGTGATGGTTTAGTGAGTGAAGAAATAAAAAATACAGTACACTTATAGAACTTAACAAAATGAAGATAAATCAGAAACCAAGTACTATTCAAGTATTTATTTAATGCAATATTGGATCATATTGATGAGAATAAGTAAACAAACAACAATATATAGTAATAACAAAAATAACAGTCTCTCTTTTTTGAGAAAAAAAGGCAATATTTAGTGTGGCCACCCTTTACTTTGGTTAGAGCATTTAACTTTTCAGGCATAGTGTTCACATATTTTTTAATTTCTTCACTCGCTAAACCATTCCATATGATTTGAAGTTCATTCATGTTATGCAAAAGACAAAAAAACTAAACAAAAAAAAATTCACTTTTCAATTTTTCTGAAAAATTGGTATTTTCAGTGTTTTTGTTCATTATCCATACTTTTACCTCAATATACTTGTTGAAATTATTATTATTATTATTTTATTTATTTTTTTTAATTTATTTTCTTGGTTCTCATTGCCTACAATAGCATTGTTCAATACATTTTCGCCAAAATTATAGAGAAGTAATTTCTTTTTGGTTCTTTTTATTAGGAGCCCTTTAAGACAAAAGTGGTGGTGTATAATCTTCACTGAACACTACTGTAACTCTCCAGATGCCCGCAGGGACCCTTAGGGTTAGAATAGAAAACAAAAAAAAAAATTCATTTTTTGTTTGATATCACTTTGAAGCATTTAAAGGCTGGTTAAAAGGTGCACTTCTGGTCTCTTAAAGAACATTGGTATACTTCTGAGGGAATATTTTTGAAAAATGTACCTGTAAGTACAGATATGATCTTGACTCATGCCTCTATTTTTTAAAGTGTAGAGAGCAGATTCAGTTTTTCACGTTTTTACAAGTAGCAGGGTGGATCCAGAAGGAAACACCAGGATCAAGAAGGAGAAAGAGAAAGGATAAAGAATTAATGTTTTCTGATGCTGGGCAAAATGTTCCTTTACTTTTACAGCATGTGCCCTTATTTGGAGTGGTCCTTTCACTTATGTAGTTTTATTCTTTGCAGTTTTATCTCAATGCTAAATTTATGTGCAATATTTGTTCTTAAGTGCAATTCTGAGGGGGCTCTGAGTCCAAGAATTTCATTGCCGGTAGTGATGTTTCATTGTTACCTGTATATGACAAATAAACTTGAAACTACAAACTGATAATAAGAAAATCAGTATCATTCTTTAATAATTAAAACATTGAACTTGTCTTTAATAAAAGTAATACAACACTTGCATATAACACATGTTTGAATGAAACATTAATCCAGTTTTGAGTGTGAGACAGGAAATCAGTTTCCTATTTGGACACTACACATTGCTCCATCACTGACTAATTTCTTTCAATACCATGCCACATACTGCAATAACACTGATCACAATGCTTAATGGGAATTTCCCAGGCTACTACCTTTTTCTTATTACCTTTATATATATATATATGCACTATAGTAAAACCATTAATAAAGTTTCAGAATATTGTTTTCTGTTATGACTCTGAGCTTGCACAAAGTATTTATTAGAATTTTCCATGTCCAAAAACTTTTCACGCGCTTTGCGCTTTGGAAACATTACTGTTAGAACCCATGGTTATTTGTGCTCTCCGACATGTTTTTGTATGGCCACAGAAAATGGTGTGGGTGTTCAAATGTTAAAAGCTTAGTGCTCCAACACCTATAATGTTCATCATTCGGTTCTCACCATGAAATCTGTATGTGGAGTGCACATGTCGGTTGATAAAGTGGGACACCCACTTGCAAAGACAGACTCTTGAAGTTCAAACATTAGTAGAAAAACCACAAAACTAGGTCATCTCCCCTAAAAAGAGAACACAGCCTCTGAGAAAATGCATAACATTTTGCTACAGAGTGAAATGACATCAGAGGACTGCACATCATGCTTGAGAAACCTCATGGACTTGCTTAAAGTAGTCTGGTGTTACATTTTTCTGTTTTTTTATCAGCAGCAATAGTCCAAGACACAAGTGGCTTTTGAGTGCACATATGGGTCAGTTGAAAGGAAAGGCCACAGAAATAATTGCTTCATCAGAGGGAGAAAAGCAGAGATATGGTAAGCCACTGTGATGTGTCTGTCAAATGAGTGAAAAGATGCAGGTTTTTAATGTTTCCTGAAAGCCATGACATGGATATCTTCACAGAAGCCTTAGTGCTTGTCCTTCTTTTACTTCTCAACTGTGAACTAAGAGGTGAGTGAGTCATGATTATCTGTCTAATTGTTCTGTTATAAAACAAAGACTGTACATTCTGATACTAAACCCACTATCTCTCATCTTCTAGACTGTTTTTATAGAGTGGTTTGTACTGGAGAGGTAACATTAGATAAAGATATCATTCCTATTGGCTCCAACTTGACTGTACGCTGCCGATCTGACACTGTAAAATGTGGCAGAACCTTCACCATGAATTTTAATAGAAGGGAAATTCTAAGAAAGACCAGCTGTTCTGATGTGACAGCACATGTGCTTGTGAATGAGCCGATGTCCTGGATCTACTGCTCTACCGAGGAACCAGGAGAGAAACCGCGCATCGTGTGTGGACGGGACATCAGGGCTAACCGTATGTTCTTTTTTTCAGCTCCCTTCTCTACATGGCGGTAATATTTCACGTCCTTTCTTACTTGAACAGTATTGGTTTAACATACAAGATTTCCAATTTCATCCAGATAAATAGTAGAATACAATGTTGGACATAGTCCAACTGATTAATTATTCAACAAAGTTCAGTACCAAGCCTTATCTATGAAAAAGCTACGATCTATGGGATTGTTAACGTCTAATGAAAACCTTCTGCATGCCCTTTTTTCTCCGACATGTTTTTGACTGGTTTTTGACCACCCAAAATAAAATTTTAACAAAGGTACTGTAATCGCTGGCATTTTTTGTTTCGTTTTGTCTGTGAACAAAATCCAAACTACACCCATGCAAGAATTTTCACAAAACTTGGTGGGGACACTACCCTATCTGAGAAAAGACAATAAAAAATGAGAAAATTGCTATTGACCTTAAAGGACCTTGAATGGTCAAGCGACATCCATTTTGAAAATTTTTCAAGCGAGAGAGAGTTTTTTTTGCAAATCTTTGTCCCATCCACTTATTACAGAACATATTTTCAGACGAGCACATGGGTAATTAAAAGCAATACCATAAAAGGCCTATTTACCACATTATCCAGGCTGCATGGCAGCAATATACTGCAGTCAATAAATACCCCTCTAGTGTACCTTGTGTTGGTCTAACCATGTGAATGAGACAAACACATGGTTATACAAACACATGGTTGGTCTAACCATATGTTTGTCTCATTCATTTATTTATCTAAAGCCTGGTTAGTAAATTACTTACTATGGCTATACTTGTTTTACTCCTTGCTCTGATTAATAACAAGAGTAAAGAGTGGTTAAAATGCAATAGATTAGAGCAATCTGTCTGTTTTTTTTTTTTTTACAAATTTGTTGACATTTATATTCTGTTTAAACTAAAGGTGTAGCTGCAGATTTTAGTTCCAACAAAGCAGAAACCAGCCCTGATAGTGAACTGATGATAAAGATAATCTGACTGCAGCCACAGCAGCGCTTTATAAATAAGATCAGAATACAGTAATATACAGTAACATATTTTGATAGTGAAAAAAACCCAGATAAACTCTCTCCTACTCAGTAAAACTGGTATCAAATACACATTATAGGTACTAGAAAGCAAAATCATTTCATTGGATTTTCATGAAATGTTTTAGCAGAGCTGGGATGCTCTAAACTCTGGATCCAGCAGTTTTTAAAAGATTATTTAACATTGTATCATAAGGGGTTTTTTTTTGGTTCATATCGGGGATCGCCGGCTTGGTGGAGGTTTGCACTTTATATATACTATAGTTTGCTAATTTTCACAGATGCACTAAATTATGTCAGCTAAGGTAATATTTTTGTTTGTTGGCAGAATTATGC
>JAOUQZ010011172.1:0-15631 GCA_028564935.1 Neosilurus hyrtlii
CTGGTGCTTTCAAGCCCCAGTACCACCAAGCTGCTACTTAAGCAATGCCCTTAACCATAAGTTGCTCAGCTATATAAAAATGATAAATGTAAGTCACTCTGGATAAGGGCATTTGCCAAATGGCATGAAAGTTTTAGAGTGCTTTTCATATTATGGACAGATGGTTGTTGAAATGCATTTAAGCCTAAATGACTAATTAGCAGAGATATTAATTATGCTTGAACTTACAATGACCAGATATTATAGACCACTTTATACAATATTCACCAAAAAGTTTTATTTTAAAAAATCCCAGGTAACAGACAGAATAATAAGGCTCCAAAACGCAGGATTTTAGGACTAGTAAGAAAGTAAGTGTCTCTGAATTAAATTTTTGAGCTATTTGCCCTACGGGACCATAAGGCAAAGAATGATGTTCATTATAAAGATTTTACATTCATAAGTGATTAGGAATTTCCATTTCTCTGACCTTTGTCATTACATTTAAATTCTGCCCTCACAGGACCATTGTGAGCCTGGAAGAAATAGTAATTGGAGCTGCATTTGACATTTTATCACAAATTAACCAGTGGTATTGAAAAGAAGGGAAATACCGAGGGTTTTTTTTTTTTTTCAATTATAGATTCATCTGCAGGCTACAGTCAACTATGTATTCTATGTAATTTCTACTTAAATGTCATTAAACATGATTGCATTAAAAATGGTAATTCTCTACAATGATATATAAAAATAATTCTGCTCTTCTTCATCATTTGTAAGTCACATATTATTTCTTTATTCATTCTGTTTAATTTCCATAGCATTACATCCAACTTTGGCTCAGGCACTACAGATTAGATTTTTGCATTGTACATAGAAGAAACTTGATTATCTACTCAATATAAAATGTATATTTTTAAAGTGGCTGGTACAGTAGCCACTCAGTTTGAAGCGGCCTGTAACAGGAGAATTTGGAAGGCGTTCCAAATGTTTCAGAATTTCTTTAATTTGGAAACAAAAATGTTATGATTGAATGGTTTGATCATTCAATGGGTTTTTTTTTTAAGCAAAAGCTTGAATTTAAAAGAAAAATGGAACTGGTTGTTATTCAAACTAATTTAATAGTAAAGCAGTTTACTGACACTCTCAGACTGCATGATTAACAAACTGTCATTTGGCACAAAACTAGCCTTAATGGTCCTTTACATAGACATGAGTATATATGGATGTCTGTTTAGCTTGTACTTGGGTCAAAATAAAGTACATTCTACAATTTATTTAAACCACAGGTGTCAACTGAAGACCCAAGGGCCAAATCTGGCCCGCCAACTAATTTTATGTGGCCTGCAAGTGCTTTTAATATTTATGATTATCGTACATTCTTCACATCAACCATTACCATGTTGTTGTCAAGCATTGTCAGAAAAGCAATGTAAATAAAGTTAAAGAGGACAAATTATAAATTTTTTGAAGTAGATTATCGGACCTCTGAAGACCTCGAAATTTAGTGATGTGGTCATCAGTAAAAACGAGTTTGACACGCCTGGTCTAAACTAGACCCTCTTGCATTGGTAATACTGAACACAAACGATGCAAAGAAATTGTATTGTTTATTGGAAAGATATTGAATTAACTAATATCTTTCTAGTGGTAGTGGTTCGCACATCTGCCTCACAGCAAGAAGGTCCTGGGTACAAGTTCCAGATTCAAACATTTCTGTGTGGAGTTTGCCTGTTCTTCCAGTGATGGTGTGAGTTTCCTCTGGATACTCTGGTTTCCTCCAACAGTCCAAAGAAATGTACATTAGGCTAATTGGCTGTTCCAGATTTGCCCCTCGGTGTGAGTGTAAGTGTGAATGGTTGTGTGTTGCCCTGCAGTGGTCTGGTAAACTGGACTTTGCCCAGTGTCGACTGAGATAGGCTTGAGCATTACCGTGACCCGAATAGTAGGATTACACAGTTTGGCAGATGAGTGAGTGAGAAATACATTTCTAACTAAAAAGCTATTAGGTTTTCTCTAATAAAATATTTATTATGTTGATTATTTATATTAGCAATTAAAGTTAAAGATGTCATTAACTGCCTAATTATGAAGTGATTTTGTGCCACTGGACAGACTAGTATGACACAAAACAACCAATCAGGACAACCCCAATTTGTTTTCTTTACTTCTAATAAAGCGTGACAGAAGCTGAAGGTCCAGTCGTGCATGATTTAGGCTCATTCATCTCTGTCTGTCTATATTTTAGTCGTATCAGCTTTCCTGTCATCATCATCTGGCACATGTATCTTTTATGAGGATAAATGACAATGCCTCTGGACATTATTCAAGTTCAGAGCAATATTTCGAACAAACATGACATGGAAGATATCTAAAAAGCAGGATTAAAGACTTACAGAGACAATACAGAGGCATTGGTACAGGACAGGCTTGGCAGATCAACATTAAGAAATCTATTGCAAATGTGTACTTGCTAATTTCAAATCTATCAAATTTATTTGCTCACTGTAAAAATATATTATTGTGCATACAGAATATATTATTTACAACTTATACATTTATTTATTTATTTATTTTGCAGTTTTATGGAATTTAATTCATTGCTGGGCGGCATGGTGGCGCGGTGGTTAGCACGTCCGCCTCACAGCAAGAGGGTCCTGGGTTCAATTCCCACCTCGGGCGTTTCTGTGAGAGTTTGCATGTTCTCCGTGTGCCTGCGTGGGTTTCCTCCAGGTACTCCGGTTTCCTCCCACAGTCCAAAAACACAGTAGGCTAATTGGCTGTTCCAAAATCACCCCTAGGTGTGAATGGTTGTGTGACTGATGGCCCTGCAATGGCCTGGCGAGCTGTCCAGGGTGTACCCCACCCTCGCCCAGAGTCGGCTGAGATGGGCGCCAGCCTCCCCGCGACCCTAATTAGGAATAAGCGGTTCAGAAAATAAATGAATGAATAATTCATTGCTAAATGTTAAACCCATAGCATGTGCTAGACATGTGTGTTATTTTACATTTAATATAATGATGGAGTCTGATTAGAATGCCTCCTGGTGGCTTCCCTTTGAAGTGTATATCTGGGAGGAGGCTACCGGAGTAGAGCCAGAAATTGCTGGAGGTTTATATATCCCGTCTGGCCTAGGAATGCCTCAGAATCCCTCAGGAGGTGCTAGAGAGTGTCGCTTGGGAGAGGGACACCTCGGTTTCCCTCCCAGACCATGGATAGATCAGCATGTCCGCCTCACAGCAAGAAGGTCCTGGGTTCAAGTCCTGGGCTTGCGAATTTCTGTTGAAGTTTGCATGCACTCCCTGTGCTTGTGTGGGTTTACTCTTGGTACTCCTGTTTCCTCCGACAGTCCAAAGACATGCAGGTTTGTCTAATTGGCTGTTCCAAATTGCCCCTAGGTGTGAGTGTGAATGGTTCGGTGTGTGTTTTACCCTGTAATGGTCTAGCGAGCTGTTTAGAGTGTACCCCCCGTTCACTTAGTGTCGGCAGTGATAGGCTCCAGCCTCCCTGCAACCCCAATAGAGACAACACTGCATCTACTCCTAACAAGTCATTAGGGTTGTATTTGATCCGAATCCCTCATGCTTGGTCAAGGTTATCATCAGATCAGGTTGACGAGTTTTCCTGTAAAAGATTTTTTTTCCAATGAAGCAATAAATCAAGTCGCTACCAGTGGAAAATAGTGTTGAGCAAATTTCAAACATATTGTTCTCTTTGATGGGAAACTCAGATTAGCCATAAAAGGCAAATCAATAATATCTTTAGAGCTGTTTCATATAATCACAGAAACTAAACTTATCTTGTATTTCTTTGCAAAAACAGAGAAAAAATGTGAAAACACATAGATTTGGTTATTTGTACGGGTATAGCATAATATATCTTTAACAGACATCGTTTTGTGCAGGTTGTCTTTTATTTCATCACAGAGTGAAAAGCTTTCAAACTATATCTTTTCAAACTTTCAGTGAACCGTACGTGCAGCAGCCTTGACTTTATCAGATGATGTGCAGATATCAAACACTAAAGCTTAACAATCCATGAAGCAAGAAACATATGCTGAAGGTTACAGACCCAGTGCTTAATAAAACTTTTTATCTAGCACACTTTTACCAGCACAAAACTGAACAAGCCGAGAACAAGCGCCATCTTGAAATAATCACTGTGTATATGTTGAGACCACTTTAACTTGAAAACTAATGGACGCATTTCCATAAAATTTTATTTAAATGTAGGTCTTGGGCCAATGAAGAACTGTTTAAGTTTTGGGCGTGGAGGCAGAAATCACACAGAATGCATTAGAACAAAAAAAATGCAGAGCTCAGAAATAAAAAAGACACTGTGATTCTACATCACCTGCCATTATACTCATATAAAGATGAAACTTTACTACCTTGGTGGAGGTCTGCACTCCCTGAATGCATTTCCAGCCAGAGAAGAAGGAAAAGAAAATTGGCCTTTACTGATCCTTATTTTGAGATGTTGTAATTATAGTGCAGTGCCTGTGCATTGTGCACTATGCACAGCGACAATTAGGCTGGAAAAGAAAAATTCACATTCACAGACAGCAGATGGCAATATTTGAATCATGAGTGTGGTGACTTCCATGAATATTAGATTTAAAAAAGTGGGATAACCACACACACACACGCGCGCGATGGTTTTGACTGTTAAAAACTAGCAAACATCTATACAAGACTGTATTAACACTGAAACCACTTGATGATGATGATTATGATGATGATGATGATAGTGTTGATGATACTGGTGGTGGTGGAGGTGATGATGTTGATAATGACAATGATGATGATGATGATGATAGTGGTGGTGGTGCTGTTGATGATGATGGAGATGATGGTGTCAATGATGGTGGTGGTAGTGGTGTTGATGATGATGGAGGTGGTAGTGGTTATAATGGTGTTGATGATGATACTGGTGGTGGTGGTGGTGGTGGAGGGGATGGTGTTAATGATGGTGATGATGGTAGAGGTGGTGGTGGAGATGATGGTGTTCATGATGATGATGATAATAGTGCTGGTGGTGGTGTTGATGATGGTGTTCATGATGATGATAGTGGTGATGGTGTTGATGATACTGTTGTTGATGATGGTGGTGGTGGTGGTGGTGTTGATGATGGTGTTCATGATGATGATAGTGGTGAAGGTGTTGATGCTGCTGTTGTTGATGATGGTGTTGATGGTTATAATGTTGACGATGATGGTCATGGTGGTGGTGATGATGATGATGATGATAATAGTTGCAGTGATGATGATAATTATGGTGGTGGTGATGAAGGTTGTGATGATGGTTTTGATGGTGATGGTGATGATGATGATGATACTGATGATGATGAGGTTTATAATGATGGTGGAGGTGATGGTGGTGATGACGCTGAAGAAGATGATGATGAGTATATTTTTGACGTCACCTTTTTGATGACTATTGTGTAAAATTAAAGAGCATAAACAGCATTTACATGAATTTATCCCCCACTACACTTGTGGTTAGATCTATCCAGAAAACTCCACCATGCTGATAACAAAATATCGAGGAGGGATTTTCGTCTAAAATCTGATTGCATATGCAGGACAAAAAGGAGGCTGTCAGACCTCCAGAATTTAAAAGACTGGTCTACAGCATGCCACTATATCCTGTTTAGAGGGTTTTCACACTGGATGATAAGGAGGAGGAGAGTGATTTAAAGCTACACTTGAATAAGCAATTCTGCCAACAGAGAGAAGTGAAGGACTGCTGGAGATTGTCCAAAGACAAATAGCTTGGCAGTGCACTTTAATCCTTGGAAAGTCATTCCCTTTCAGTGGGGCCATATAGAGAAAATCACAGCTACAGCTGTTTTATCTCTGCGCTCTAAATAATGTCCGGCCTTCAAATTATGCAGGAGGCTGAATGAAACACGGTGTATTCATACAACACATCATGCAGTATCAATATGTGGGAAATTTAAATAAAATAAACAAGTAGAGGAAGTGTAATTGGAATCCTCTTTTAGACCAATGAGCCAGAATGCCCCAAAAAGTTATTATAAAGGAAAATATAATCAACTTCTCTACAGCCATGTATAGGGAGTATGACACCATTGCAATTTAATTCCTGCAAAGGTTGGGTACAACCAAAAAAGCTCGCCAGACTACCACAGGGCCAACACACACACACCCACGCACACAGTCATGTCCATTTCAGGGACTATTTAACGACATCCACCTCACATTCGGTGAGTAACTGGAAAATACTTCAGTGTCTTACTTCAAAAATATGGTTGAGATCAGGCAATTCGCTTTCGGCAATCATTTCAAATCCTTATGCGGAATTATAAATATAAATAAATATAAATATTATTTGTGAAAGCTGATTAGATAAGAGAATTTCTACTCTTGTGGTGTTCCTGTATTTAGTATATTTTGTGCCTGAGCCTTCCGCCAATCATTTCAGTATAAGCCTTAAATAGATTTCTAGATAATACATTGACTTGAGTTGTGCTGACTCCTTTCAGGTCCAAGAGAATATCAGCTCATTGACTGATTAGCGATTTGAATGAGCAAATTTTACAATGACCTTTGTTGACCTTTGAAGAAGCTAGATGGTTAATGTCACCAGTGGCATATCAAATTGTAGGCAATATTTTATGCACCCAGTCCTTGGCAGTTCAGTCAATCTTGCTGAAAATAAATTCCACGGTAGGTTATGACGGTTATGACCTTTAAGGGCTAGGCAATATTTATTTTGCCTACTGGTGCCACAATTAAACAGTCCACCATGTGGAATATATTTGTGACCTTTCACCGGTTGGCAAAATATGTTTGTGGAGTACTCAGTGAACGAGTGTTTGGATATTACAAAAACGTTTCGTTGAGCGCCCTGAAGGAAATGGCATGTAATAATTGCACGTACAATCTTACAAACTCTACACTCAGTAATTGGCTTCAAGAGTGGAAGATGTAGCTGAGTCGTAAAGCATGGGGTGTTGGATGAAAACAAATCACTACACTCTCTATAGTATTCTCTATAGTCATTTACAAAAAGGAGAGAACTGGTGCTTAAATGAGAAGGCCAGGCTGGGGCAATCCACAGAGGAGGACAGAAGCTGCTAGAAAAACTGCACTTCTAGGCCTGGTGTGGGAGCTCAATGCTTGGGGGAGTCATTAAAATGTTCCTGTAGCAATGTAGAAGCTGTGTACTGTTTATTTTTCTACTATCAGGGATGAGCATGAATAATGTGCTTTGGTTCGAGATAATGAGTGAGTCAATGATTACGTTTACAGCATTTGGCAGATGCCCTTATCCAAAGCAATTTTGTCTTATTTATACAACTGAGCAGATGAGTGTTAAGGGCCTTGCACAGGGACCCAAAAGTGGCAGCTTGGTGGTAGTGGGACTTGACCACTCAGCCTTCTGTTTGGTAGCCCAGAGCATTAGCCACTGAGCTACCACCACAATGTTGGTGTAGTTTGTATCTGAAGTCTATTGCAGTTTCTTTTGTTTGTGTTTTATACAATATATAGCCAGAAGAGTCCACCTTAACTAGACATGACCAAAAAACAGTGTCTGTTCAACTGTCTTAAAGTAAATACCTGTAAACTTTTGAATAGAACGAGACGTCCATTAGCGAAAAGTGTCCTGTGTCTGAAATAATACCAGAAAAGTGAACTTCCTTTGGTCTAAAGATCCATCCATTCATCTATTATCTATACCTTCAGGGTCGAAGGTGAACTGAAGCCAAATCCACCTGACTATGGGCAAAAGGTTGGGTACACCTTGGACAGGTTGCCAGGCTGTTCATGTTGATGTTCATTTTCCAAACTCGTTGATCTTTTGTTAGGAAGGTGGGGAGACTGGAGCGCATCCCACTTGGATCTGGCCGAAAGAGGGGTACACCATGAACAACTCATCAGGGTCAATACACACAACCATTTACACTCACAACCACACTTAGGGGCAATCTGGAAGAGCCAGTTAGCCTAATGGTCCTGTCTTTGGACTGTGGGAGGAAACCAGGGTACCCAGAGGAAACCATTGCGAGCACTGGGATAACATGCAACTCTACACAGAAACACCCTCACCCGGGACGTGAACCCAGGACCTATTTTCTGTAAGGCGGACATGCTAACCACTACTATCAGACAATTTCTAACAGAGCTAATGGACCTGTAGCACTGTCTGTAGAGTGTATTACAACGCCGTGTGATGTGGCATGAGCGCCAGTTTGACATTTACCTTTATGGCATTTGTCAGACGCACTTATCCAGAGTGTCTTACATTTTAATCTTCTTTATACAACTGAGCTTAAAGGTTAAGGGCTTTGGTAAAGGGCCCAACAGCAGCAGCTTGGTGGCAATGGGACTTGAACCCCCGGCCTTCTGATCAGTAACCCAGAGGCTTAAGGGGGCCGTGTATGCTGTCATCATTTGTATTTTATTCGCATTTTGTTTGCACTAATAACGCGCGAATAAAAATCGAATGAATTGAGAACAAAATAATTTACGATAGGAGTTTTGCTTTTTTTTTCGCCAAACATCCTCAAGCTAAGCGCAAATTACTCGCAAATCAATCACAAATCAATCGTAAATTTTTATGCTACCTTCTTGCAACTTTCATGCAATATACATATTTAAGATGCAAAATATTCACTAGCACAAACCATGCAAAAAAATTTCATTTACGTCATTACGTAAACAATAAACGTAATTTACATTATTTTTCTGTCGCACCTCTAGTGTGATCAACCCTAACCACTGAGCCACCACTGTTTAAATAGTTAGATGTGTTTCAGAGGAAGAACACGTTGGCCTTCAACCTTCTGGTTGTTCCATAGTAAAATCTCTTGTTGAAGTAACACTTTCAATATACAAACACCGTAGGGTGGTAATTCAACACAAGAGAAGTTGTATGATAGGAATGAACTGGTTGGTGGGTGGGAGTTGGCAGATGGTAGGTATAAAGAAGGGTGTTGAACATATTGACTGCTTTAGGGATAAAGCTGTTTCGGGAATCTGGTAGTGATGGTGGTCAGGAAATTACCAGTAACGTTTCAGCATTGCTTATTCAAAACCATTAGCAGGTAGTTAGCGGATATGTGGATTGAGATACTGTATAACCTTAGGAGGGATGAAACTGTAGGAATACTGATGTGGAATTATAGGGCTATTGAAATATAAAACAAGGTTTATGAACATCTCTCTCTCTCTCCCACACACACATACATTAATCCTAGGAAGGCTAATTCTTAATGATTTATGATTAATTCCTTATACCTCATTGGCCCTAGTGCGAAGGTTTGAATCTGGACCTAAGTAGAGAATTTCCCCCCAATCCTTTACCAAAAAAAAGGGTTAATAGGGGTTAGAAGAAATCTGAAAAGACTGCAGTCAGGCATGATGTTGCGGTAAATTAATCCAACCTAGGACATTTGGCTATTTTCCAGTGCCTCCCAGAATATCTAGAATAGATGTTTATTGGATGTGATTGGAAAGCCAAGCAGAGTAATGTTGATACAATACAAATTGCATTGGCATGAATATTTTAAAACGGGCTTCTTGCCTTACGCATAATTGTTTATGACAAATCGTTATACATCGTTGTTCTAATCATGAACATCATACATATAAAACAGAATCCTTGACTGCTAGTCTGAATGATGTATGTGCTGCATCGAGTGCTGTCACTACTTTAAAAGGGCGTCATAATTTATTCAACAACAAGCTCACATAAGCAGTTAATTATACCGTATCCCATAGTAGAGGTGAAAGGCGATCTCCGCCTACCTGTGCAACGATGCTAATGGTAGTAAAGTTTGGTGTGAAACGAGAAAATGGTGACCTTGTTCCCTAGAAGGGTCAGGGCCGTCACATCTATTAATTGTTGAGCTGCAATGAAAAGCCATTTCCCACCACAAAAAAAAACATTAACTGAGATAAGAGTTTGGTGGAGATAATGGGTTTTTACGCTACTGCCCAGCTGGCAGGTCTCAGTAAAGGTCCACTCATACAGCACTTTCTTTGTTGTTGTTGTTGTCTGGTCCATGAATTAAAAAAGTCAAGAAGCAGCTATTTAGCTTGGAGAATGTGAAAATCAAGCCACAAGCAGCTGTCACATTTTTATAGTTATACTTAAATTGCTCTCAAGATCCCTCCTGATGGGAAATTATGTAATTATGCAAAACGAACCAGGAAGTGCAGGGTACCTTATTTTAAAGGTGATAAAAGAAGCATAAAATCTTTTTTTATGCTGTTAATTCAGATTGAATAAAGACCTTAAAGAGTAACTAATGATCTCAACGGGTAACAGATCTTTAAAAGCTACAGTTAAGGAAGTTACAATGTGACATTTAGCTCTTTAGGAACTTAACCTTGCCCGAGCCTGGAACACATCGAAGCGTGCTTTAATTGACTGCACTCGCTTACCAGGATGAAGAACCCATGTGGACATTCATAGATCCTGCAAAAATCACGCATTGCACATGTGTGGTGCCCCATGCAACACCATCCACCCACCTGAATTCAGCCCCCTTCCATATAAGGTAGAGGACTCTGCCATGCATCTGTGGATTTGGCCTTTTAGGGAAACAATCATTTAGTTCATTAAGAATATTGTTGTTGTGGATTTGTTAAGGCACCCAAGGTTTAGAAAACACTTGAGGTATTCTTTTCATTCAACTGATCCACTGATTCAACAGAATTGTTTGAATTACGTGAGAGATTTGTGGTAATAAAGAGACACATGCTGGCCACTGCCTGAGAAAGCAAATAAAAAGCATAATGTGGGATGCTAATGCTATGCTTTATATGACAAAGTGGGGTTTTAGTTAAAAAAATTATAGAGTTGAATGAAGAGACGAATGATCAGTGTAAAAACAATGCATAAATATTACATTAGTAGTTGGTAACAAACTAACTAAAACATTCACTTGTCAAAGGAGAAAACATTGTTTAGTGGGAATGAAAAATAGGATGAGGTGAAAGAAACCTTTCCAGAAAACTTTACCATGTAACATTTATGTGCAGCGAGACTCATACTTTTGGTTAAATGCCATTTTTGCTGCAGAGCTTAATAGAAAACTAATGGACCTCACTCTCTCACTCACAAATTTGCCGAACCACCTAATCCTACTCGGGTTACTGGAAGGCTGGAGCCTATCTCAGCCGACCCTGGGTGAAGGTAGGCTCACCCAGAACAGCTTGCAAACAATCGCAGGGCCAACACATACAAAACAATCACACCCACATCTAAATTTACATTTTACATTTACAGCATTTGGCAGACGCTCTTATCCAGAGCGACTTACCATTATCATTTTTATACAACTGAGCAATTAAGGGTTAAGGGCCTTGCTCAAGGGCCCAACAGTGGTGATAGTGGGGATCATATGATTATACTATTTGAAACAGTCTGCACGCCTTTGGCCTGTAGGAGGAAAACCATGCGAGAACATTCAAACTCCACATAGAAACGCCCGAGCCTGGGACTAGAACTCAGGACCTTCTCACCATGAGGTGGAGATGCTAACCACTCTATTAAACCTAGTTCTCTGAATTATTAGCAGTGGATAAAGCTAAGCACTGCATTTCCCAAAATATTTTAAAAGATTAAAAGATTTTATTTGGACCCTGTGCAGTAAATATGACATAATATGAAAAATATGAAATGTGCAGTAAATATTTAAACATTGCGATCAAGCATTTTCGGTTTCATTTGTACTGCAGATTTCTGTAATAGGCTATATCATATTTAACTGATAATCACCAAATTACGACGAGACAGTTTTCCCTTTTTCATTTCTATCTTGGGGATTTTTGTAATAACCATCAAAAATAACTAGTTCAGCATGATGTTTTTATTGTGAACAAAGCTGATGATAATGTAACCAGGCTTGGACCCATAAATATACAGCAAGCTAGATATCACGATGATGTGCATATCATTGAAATAACAAATAATACATAAGCTTTATATATTTACTCTTAATGATCTTTATTTCACAATGGTGATGAGATTTTCTTTCATTCATTCGTTCATTTTCTGAACCGCTTAATAATAATTAGGGTCGCAGGGAGGCTGGCGCCCATCTCAGCTGACTCTGGGCGAGGGCAGAGTACACCCTGGACAGCTCGCCAGGACATTGCAGGGCAGAAACACGCTAATGACTATGCAGCCTACTCTTGACGAAAATCAGCAATGGTTCTTTTACATGCCTCCCACCACAGACAGTGAGAGACATGGTCAGCATTTGATATCCCAGTTAGCTGCACTGGGGGGACAGCAGTAACAACCCACTAATAGTGGGGCTTGAACCCCCGACCTTAGGATCAGTAATCCAGCACCCTACCACCGGTATGTTAAGCATCTAGCCAGCAATTGGTTTAGGTAGAATGAAGAAAAATAGAGCTTTGGGTCATGTCAATGGTTGAATAAAAGAAAATGTAAATGTGAATAGATAAAACACACACTGGCAAGTAATCGGTGGATTATATAGTCAGTGCATACATCGGAAATGTATGCACAGTCACTGGTTAAATTATATCACGCTGTCCAAGGTCAAAGCAGTAAACAAGTATATATCATAAATTCAAAAAAGTGAAATCTGACTTGCCGATTGTCACGTCCCGGGTCAGGAGCATGACCAAAGGTTGTGAAGGGCATTGACTGCACATAAAAAAGGCAAGAGGAAACTCTATATTTTAAAATAATATATCCTACACCAGAACAGCACAACATTAAGGCCAGCCTACTCAGCCTACGCTTAATCCTTCTAGGTTTGCAGCAAGGCTGGAGCCTATTTCAACCGCCACTGGGCAAAGACAAGGTACACCAAGAACAGCTCGCTAGACCCTCACCGGGCAACACACACAACCATTCACACTCATACTTAAAACTAGAGGCAATTCGGAACAGCCAATTAGCCAAATGTGCATGCCTTTGGACTATTGGTGGAAACTGGAGTACCCGGAGAAAACCCATGGAAGCACAGGGAGAACTCTTGCTGTCAGGGAAATGTGCTAACCACTACAATACCTTGTCGTCCTGGAGCACTTTCTGGGAATTTAAACACATCCTAAGTGGTGGATAATACTTGAATGGTTTTAGTTTTCTTTTCTTCATGTTTTCATGTAGTATATACTAAAACAAATATTCACCTCAGGCTCTGATTTGATGAGTTAGCTCACTAAGTTTGGTGAAAATCGGTGCACAGGTAGACAAACAAATTCATGGACTCACAAAATACGGTGATTACAATACCTTCATCAAAACTATGTTTTGGGAAGAGGTAAAAAGTTCAGTCAGGTCCAGTACGAATAAATGCGACAATAAATCATCCGACAAATTATTTTTTCATGAGCTGGGTGATTCAGCTGAGTTACGGACTTCAGTACAGCACTGCACAGACCTCGGGTGGGACTGACATTTGAAACTAGTAAAACTGCTGAACCACACTTTGACCAGAACACTCAAACTGCATTATTTTTATCTCATATGTGTCCTAAAGTTCAACTCAGATCATTAAGGGTTTCTTGATCGTTTCACTAAAGCAGCCAAGGATTTCAAGTAGATCCAGTTCAGGAAGCAAAGAACCTTTAAAGATTTGTATTCGTTCATTTATTTATTTTAACTTCATATCCAAGCTGATCATGTAACTTTCATTCATTCATTCATTCATTCTTTCATTCATTATCTGAACCGTTTAATCCTAATTAGGGTCACAGAGTAACTGGTAGCCATGTCAGCTGACTCTGGGTGAGGACAGAGAGACCCTGGACAGCTCGCCAAGCCTTCACAGGGCAGAAACATGCTGAAGGCAACCCAATGGCCTACTTTATATGAACGACAGCAATGGTTCTTTTACATGCCTCTCACCACAGTGAGAGACATGGCTCGCCTTTGATAACCCAGTTAGCTTCACTGGGGAGACAACAGTGACAACTTGATGATACTTGAACCCCCAACCTTGGGATCATTAAGCCAGCGTCCTACCACTGGGTCACTACTGCTCCACATACAAATTGGATTAAAAAAAAATACAAAATGAAATAAAATAAAAATACATTTGTCTATGACTTGTCTAATGACTAAAATAAAATAACAAAAAACAAATAAAACTATTGATTTGGAGGATTAAAAATTAGACAGCATCCAATTTCTTTTTTCTGTGGTCAATCTGCATTTAGATGTCTTTTACAAATAGAACTAGATAGTATGAATTAATGAGCAGATTGAATTTCTATCATGTCTTTCTTCCTTTTTAAAAGCAATTAAGTACCATTCCTTGCTGTGATACCTAGTTCGCTAATGAGAAATCATGGGAATCATTGAAGGGGAAAAAAAACCCTGTGAAAGTACGAGGAAGCTTGAGTGTTAGCAGAGTATTGGAGAAGCTGGGAGTTATGTGAAATTTATTCTCATCCAATCATTGACAGATTCTGGTCCATGACCAGGCTGATCAGTGCTGCTTTAAAGACTCAATTGTTCAGTGTAGCCTCGCATGCACTCTATCTGTCATGAACCCGAGATGTCTACTGCTACAGATACCGAAAACAGCCTGTAGTTGAACAAAAAGGAACTTCCACAAAAATTACAGCACAAGATCTATGTAAGAACTTTCATGACCCAAAGTTTGGTTAGGATACAAGTAGCATCATTATCCAGAATAAAAATATGAAATCTATCTATCTATCTATATAATCTAAATATATATATATACAGTAGTGTGCAGTGAAGATTATACATCCCCATTTTGTCTAAAATGGCTCCTAATAAAAAGAAGTAAAAAAATTACTTCTCTATAATTTTTTGGTGAAAATGTATTGAACAATACTATTGTAGGCAATGAGAACCAAAATAATAATAATAATAATAATAATTCCGACAAGTATATTTAGGTAAGAACTAATATACAAAAAAACTAAAAATAACAATTTTACAGAATATTTAAAAAAAACATTTTTTTTTGACATTTGCATAGCATGAATGAACTTTAAACCATATGGAATGGTTTAGCAAGTGAAGAAATTCAAAAATGCACTGATGTAGTGATGATTTTACATTTAACAAAATGAAGATAAATCAGAAACCAAGAACTTTTCAAGAATTTATTTCATGTAATATTGGATCATATTGATGAGAATAAGTGAACAATCAACAATATATATAGTAATAACAAAAATAACAGTCTCTTTTTTGAGAAAAAAAAAGTCAATATTTAATGTGGCCACCCTTTACTCTAATTACAGCATTGAACCTTTCAGGCATAGTGTTCACATGTTTTTAATTTCTTCACTCGTTAGACCATTCCATATGGTTTGAAATTCATTCATGCTATGCAAAATTCAAAGAAATAAAATTTGTTACATTTTTCAGAAAAATTGGTATTTTCAGTGTTTTTGTTTATTAGCCCTACTTTTGATATATTATATTTGCCAGAATTATTTTTTTGCCAGTATCTCAATATATTTGCCAGAATTATATTTTTTGTTCTCATTGCCTACAATAGCATTGTTCAATACATTTCCACCAAAAAATTATAGACAAGTATTTTTTTTTGCTTCTTTTTTTATTATGAGCCCTTTTAGACAAAAGTGGTGGTGTATAATCTTCACTGCACACTACTATATATATATATATATATATATATATATATATATATATA
>JAOUQZ010011198.1:0-15630 GCA_028564935.1 Neosilurus hyrtlii
CACACACACACACAGATTGATGTTTATGTCTGTACTGGCCCTGCATCAGACTGGCAAACTGCTCAGGGCCTAATCTGCCTCCTGCTTAAAGTGAACTCTTCCCCTGTGGCCCTGAGAGATAAACAGTATAGATGATAAATGGATGGATCTCACTCTATGCTCACTCTATCACTTAAAATAATTTGCAAGCTAGATCATAGAATGAAGATGCAACAATAATAAATTGATTATGGATTAGACAGATGCATACTGTAGTTACCTACATACAAATACATATACAACACACATACAAACACACACACAGTTCATGCAATAATTTAGGGAGCCAATCATGTGACAGCAGCACATAAACTCATAGTTTAACAGGGTCTGAAATGTATTGGTTTGTTTATTTGTCTGAATGCTAGTAACTGCCTGTCCACAATTTTTGACAGATCAATAAGAGTTTTTATAATAGTAATAACAAACAACAACAACAACAATAATAAAAAAAATAATAATTATAATTAAAGGAAGAAGAAGAAGGTAATGTTTTTTCTTTTCCAAATCCCTTTGCCCCTAATTTCACAGCAAATTCCAGCTGGACTCAAATTAACATGCTGGGTGTTAATTCAACCTTAGGGATTTTACTGTGTAGGGTTACTGGGGAGCTGGAGCCCATCCCAGCCTACTTCAAGTGAAGGTGGGGTACACCCTGAACAGTTCACCAGCCTAAAACAGGGCCTTTATTATTATCATATTGGTTTTATTATAATAATAATAATTATTATTATTATTATTATTGTTGTTGTTGTTGTTGTTGTTATTTTACATATTTTTTATCATTATTACTATTATTAGCTAAAAATAAATCCTATTTAAATAGTCAAAATACTCTTAAAATAATTATAAATTGCACATACCACACTCAAACACATTACTTTGGAAAATGTTGCTCTCTTTTGCTGTCTTACCTCTGTCAATAGATTATGTGAAAAATCCAGTGGTTTTTTAGTTTCACCTATCCTCAGTGTCACGTTAGTGATGGGGACACTTCCTGCACCCCAGACTTTTACTTGGCCAAGTTTGAGATGAACAGCTGGAGCTGAACAATTATGCATAACTAAGTTTGAGAGAACGTTCTGAAACACAAATGGACACACACATTTGTACATATAATCTTCTGATGATATACAGCGGCTTGCAATCCCCCTCTTTTTTCCTTTTTTGTTTCTTTATAATATATAATCCAAATGCATTTTATTTAAATTTTTAAATAATTAACAGTGGTAAATGCAGATATATTCATCTCCCTCTCTCTGAAGCCACAAAATAAGATTTGGTACTATCAATCAATTTCAGAAGTCACATAATTAGTTAAATAAAGTCCACCTAAGTGCAATTTATGTGTCACATAATCTCTGTATATATACACATCTGTTCTGGGAGGCCCCAGAGTCTGCAACACCACAAATCAAGAAACATCAAGCAAGCAAGCAAGCATCACCATGAAGATGGAAGAGCTCTTCAGACAGGTCAGTGTTACGCTGGTGCCAAGAACTGATAGACCCAAATGCAGGACAGACACGACAAGA
This sequence comes from Neosilurus hyrtlii, assembly GCA_028564935.1. Taxonomy (NCBI): domain Eukaryota; kingdom Metazoa; phylum Chordata; class Actinopteri; order Siluriformes; family Plotosidae; genus Neosilurus; species Neosilurus hyrtlii. Next base: position 1,575 of record JAOUQZ010011198.1, read on the forward strand.
TAAGATGCAAACAGGGATACTTTACTAGGAACGCGGCTAACGTGGTACATGAACAGTACTATGAACAGACGGCTGGATCGTGGTGCATACAATGAGATACGTCCTCTCTCTATGACGGCACAAGACGATCTGGCACTTTGCCAGGGGAAGTCACCAAGCTTTTATCCTGGAGCCATGACGAGGAACAGGTGGGAATGATTAGGGCAGAGCCTGTAATCAGAAACACACACGGTAGAGGAGAGAGCAAAACAAATAGACATGACCTAAATCCTACGGTGGGACAACACAGTACCCCCCCATCCTTAGGACTGGCTCCTGACGGTCCTGGTATCTCCAGATGCTGTCTAGAGAACTCATGGACTAGGCGATGGAGCTTGCTGGTATCCAGGAGCGATCCTCGGACCATAGCCCTCCCAGTCGGCCAAGAATTTTCTTGCGTACTGCCAGAAGCTCTTGACCGGGTAGGCTGTGCCACCCTCCACTATCCTGGGTGGTGGTGGCGGGCTGGTGGGTGGTCCCAGACGGCTCTCAGGGGGAGGCTTTAGCCTGCTAGTATGTCTCTTATTGGATCTGAAAGTCCCTTCTCTAAGGCTATGTTCCAAGACCCCTTGAACGGCCTTTCTAACCTGCTCACTGGTCTCTTTCCCTGCCCTGACATGCTCCGCTCTGCTTCCTAAATCAGATTATGATTCAACCTTTGACTCAGATAAACTCGGTGAGTGTGAATGAGGAGAATCTTTCTGTGGCTTTTCTTCCCTTCGTCTCATGGTCTGTGATTCCTGATCTAATTCCACAACAGATTCAGAGCTGCTATCTCTTTTCTCGCTCTTTTTCTTGCATCTCTTCTTGATCACCAAGGATTTACACAGCCTGCCCTCCTTTGATGCTACCCCCTCATGATTGGAAGTAGAGCTCGAACTGTACCGGCGGGACGGAGCGTCAGGCTTGGCATTCAGAGAGCCCAACTCCGATTCAGGGTTTGCCTTCCCCTCCAGGAATCCGTGAGCAGAAGGGGATGAGGCAAGACAAGACGATCTACAGGGTGGGGTCCCAGCTCCTAATCACCCAATACTAAACTAAGAAGGAGCGGCACTTCCCGGATTCTTCTGAATTCTTATCGGGCGAAGCGAGGCGAACGGGACGAGGCGGGGGTTACTGGAGGCAGGGTGGTGGCTGGCGGGGTGGACGCCAGCGTGGTTGGCGGAGGTGAAAGCAGTCACTCCAGGCTTACAGTTATCTGGCACAGCTGCACGCTCAGCAGATTCACCTGCACGCACACATCCTGTTGAAACAGGTCCTGGTGGTCTGCGAGCTCCTGCACTCCCGTGGCTCTGGAAGACATCTGGGTCTCATGGGCTTGGATCTGTAGCTCTTGTGACTTCAGCACTTGGTTGATTGGAACTCTGTCCGCTGCGTCCATGTCTGGCCAGATCGTAATGTTACGCTGGTACCAAGAACTGATAGACCCAAATGCAGGACAGACACGACAAGATAAGGTGCAAACAGGGATACTTTATCAGGAACACGGCTAACATGGTACATGAACAGTACTATGAATGGACGGCTGGATCGTGGTGCGTACAGTGAGATACGTCCTTTCTCTATGACGGCACAAGACACACTGGTGATCCGCCAGGGGAAGTCACCGAGCTTTTATCCTGGGACTGTGATGAGGAACAGGTGGGAATGATCAGGGCGGAGCCTGTAATCAGAAACACACACGGGAGAGGAGAGAGCAGAACAAACAGACAGACATGACCTACGGAGGGACTTCACAGTCAGGGACAAACCTGTGGAAAAGTTAGGTTATAAAATATATTTATATTAAAATCCCACAAAGCACCATTAAACCCATCATCACAAAACACAAAATAATACAGCACCACAACCTATTAGAGAGGGCCATACATCAAAACTCACAACGAGGCAAGAAGGACAATAATCAACCTGTCAAGAAAGGTAGCCCTAAAGGGGCTGGAATGCTCCACTGCAGGCAATAACAACCATAAAATAAGAAAGCACTTTTATAGTTTACCAAACGACATGTGGGGTATTCTACAAATAAGGTCATCTGTTCAGATAAGACCACAACTGAACTTTTTAGCCATCAAGCAAAATGCTATGTCTAGTGTAAATCCAATACCTATCAACACCCCAAGAACACCTTCCACACTGTGATGCACGGTGGTGCCAATAACTTGCTGTAGGGACGTTTCTCATTTAAAAGACTTGCAAAAATGTTATCTGCAAAAAGGTGGCTCTACAAAAATGAACTCATTTTTTATTCACAAATATTTTGCATTTTCAATGTGGGTTTGCACAAATTCACTGACAAAATATCTATTTTAATTTCAAACAACAATATCAGGAAAATGCCAAGGGGGAAATACTTTTGCAAGCCACTGTAGTCAACACTTTTCTGCTGGGTCATTTGCAGCCTAAAATCCTGTCTTTGAAAATTTAGACACTAAAAATGCTACAGCTGCTGATTTTGTGTGTGCCATATAGAAAGTACCTCTCCAATACCAGAAGGGGAAGACATCTGTTTTTGTAAGTGGAAAACTATAAGACCCTTGGTGTACTATAATTAATACCTATAGTGGAGTATTACAGAGAGACTAGTATGTTAGGATTCACTATAGAATGTATAAACAAGCAGCTACGCTATAGGTTTGAATACCAAAAAAGTAGCCTGGAAGAAATAAATTGGGGAGGGATTTACTTGAAGACATGGGGCATTTTTTAATGGGCTACTGTACCTTAACCACACTGAAGTGTATCTGGAGATATTCATTGTTCTTAATTGTGTCTGAAAGAAAATGTTGAGGAGAGTAAGAAAGAGAATGATGATAACATTTAAAGGAAAACCATTGTCTCCTTTAATTTGGCAACATATACACCCCACACACATACACATGTTGTTTACATCATTAGAAGAGTATCACAATCAATTTACTTACATTCCATTACACTAAAAAGGATAACAAACACTTTCTCTAGCACAAACTCAGTCTATTGTGTGTAAATAGTATAATCTTGAATGTGTACTTCTAGCAATACTCACCAATTCCCTCTCCATCATCCCAGAACAAAGATCCTTTTGCTATTCCGTCATCATCAAGGGCAGCAATCAGGCCAAGAGGATTACTACGACTGAAGCAGTAAAAATGTTTTATTTATTAATATGTAATACAATTATAGTATATATTGTACAAATATATAGAAATGTTTTTATATACTTTAGAATATTGTCTATGCAACTTGATTAACATGTATGTTATTAGTGTTTTATTAACAGTAATAATTCTAATAATTATGATTGTGATACAACTAACACTGATCTTTTTATTTCAGTGCTGTGTAACACTATTTAACTGGGTATTCAATTTACTTAACCCACTATATCTAACAAAACACATATCAGGGAACAACACTGAGTTCTGCTCTCAAGTGGTGCACAAACAAGGTGTGTCACTGTCACCATGGAGATTGCGAGTTTGGATCAAGGTTGTTCCAAGCAGCTCTCAAGGCAGGGAGGGATGGAATGTGTTCCTTTCCCTGTTACATAAGCAGTCACCAGCCAGTCATGGATGTCTGTGAGATCATGCATACAAGGGGACAGATAACAGTGCCCCTGAATATCCATGAGCAATAGTATGAAAAGATATGAATGGCAGGCATCTTGGTATGTTGCATCAAAATGCTGCCTTGATTTATAATCTCCAGCTCATGAAGGCAGCATTGCTTCTATATTCACCATCTTGTCTGTTACTGGCAAGTTTCCTCTGGTACTTTTTTTTTTGGCCAACATTACATAATGGTAGCAGCACTGCACCCTGGAGAGAGCCACTTTAAAAATGTGTTTATGATTTATGTTGAACGAATAATGATATAAAAATTGCCATCCTAACAATCTGTACACCCATCTCTATATAGGCACTACAAAATCCCTACATTTGTGCATGCATGCTATATGCACATTGTTATTTCCATAGATCTATGCTATATTACCACAGCTTAACAAAACCCTTGATGACTTATATGATCTTAAACTTTATTAAAAATTTCACAGCCTCTGCTTCCAAAACCTTCAAAATCCAAGTTGTGATTTGAATTAAATCAAAGCTCTAAAAAATGCTGTCTTCAAAGTCAGATTTGTCTGTATGGAAAGGAAGATCCAGAAGCAGAAAAATTCTTACATATTGTATGTTTAATAGCAACACTTTAACTGGATGCTATGTGTATATTCCTGTAGTTTATATTAAATAGGTTTTGTTATCACAAACTGAATTTCTTACCTGTATTTTGTGTTGTTCTCTGGTTTCTGCCATGGTAGGATGAAACCTCCTCTCACATGTAGATTGATGTGATCTAATGGAGTAGGCATTTTAAGAAATTTGCCTCTCACATTCACCAACTTTCCCTGAAAGATGAATACACAACTAATATGTAAACATTGATGTTGATATTATTAGATCATATTAACATTGTTGCATTTTTAAATAACATATACACTGCTCAGCCATGACATTAGAACTACTTATCTATTACTGTGTAGGTCCTACTTATGTCACCAAAATGTCTTTAACTATTCAAAGGTATGGACTTCACAAGACCTCGGAGGGTGTGTTGCCACCAAGCAGTTCACAGAACATCCTTTAATTTCTGTAAATGGCAATGTGGTGCCTCCAAACCATGGATTTCCTAATGGCATACCACTGTCATAAAAAAGTAAATGTGGTGTGCAACAGTGTTTAAGTAGATAATATGTGTTGAAGTAACATCTACTTAAATTCAGGGACCCAAGGTTTCCGAGCAGAACATTATCGAAAACATGCACCCAGCTGTCTATAAAATGTAAAAAAGCATGTGCTATGTGGTCACTACTAGAATTCTACAGGTCACTTTCTCACAGTACTTTGCCCTATTGTAAATTCCACAGGTCACTTTACTACTGCACATTATAGTTTTTTTCTGCTATCTATCTATATTTATAGTTTCTATATTTCAATCCTGTGCTGAGCCATGTGCAATGAAATTTCTTTATTTTTACACTCTCTGTATACTGAATGACAATAAAGTTGTACAAGTCTAAGTCTAAGTAAGAGACCAGTTCACCTTTTTCCATAGTTCAGATTTGATGTGCATCTGCTCGTTGTAGGCACTCTCACTTGTGGACGGGTGAAGTATGTGCACTTTAATTGGTCTGCAGCTACACAGCCTCATATGCATGAATCGCCAATGCACTGTGTGCTCTCACACCTTTTTAACATTAACAGTTTTAGCAGTTTGGGCTCCTTTGTGGGATTAGACACCACATATTCACACCCTATTCATGTCAGGGAACCCTTGGTTTTCACTATCTCTTCATCCTTGTACCATTTTTGGTAGGTACTAACCACTGCATACCAGGTTCTGATATGATAAAAGTGTAAATATACATGGTGCAGTTAAACATACCGAGTGGTAATCATACCAGCGTGCATTAGGGATGTAGCCATTAACCTCAGTTACTCCCTAAAAGAATAAAAAATATATACATCATTAAATAAACAAAACTGTAATAATATATGATATAAATTTGACCAACAGGTGCTGAACAGCAACACATTAGCAACACATTGGCTTATATGTAATATGATTCAATCTATTAGTTGGAATTACCCTAATACTGTTAATATAAAAACCCCTCCATAAGTATTGGAACAAAAAACAATTAATTTGGTTTTGCTGTGCATTGAAGACATTTAAATATAAGACTCATAACTGAATATGAATCTCAGCCGACACTAGGCAGAGGCAGGGTACAACCTGGCCAGCTCGCTAGACCCTCACACGGCCAACACACACACACACACACACACACACACACTCACATTCATTTAGAATAATGTTTATGTCTTTGGACTGTGGGAGGAAACTGGAGTACCTGGAGGAAAACTCACACAAGCACAGGGAGAAAATGCAAATTCCTGACAAAAGATGCCAGAGCCTGGGATTCGAACCCAGGCCCTTCTTACTGTGAGGCCAACATGCTACCTTACATGTAAATAGAATAATCAGTAGAGAACATATCACATTTTACATTAAACCACCCAGTAAGCTAATGTATTGAAACATGTAAGTGATGGGTTGCTCTTGTTACCCAAGTGTGCCATTAGATTAACTGTTTAATTATTAAGTAGCCATGAATATGAACTGAACTCTCAAAGTTTTAGCTTAGGCTTTCACCTGTGATGGGGAAAACTCCATCAGAGTGATTTCGGAAACATTGGGTATAGCCAATATCACAATTTCAAATGTTATGAAAAAGAAAGAACCAGTTTTGACCAACGACTGACCGGGCAAATGGTGAAAACAGTAAAAAACTAAAATAAATAAATAAAAATAAAACTTAAAATCACAATTCACTGTTCATGAGGGAAATGGACACTATGAAGCCCATACTGCAAGATATTGGAAATTGAAATGAGCAATAAAAGTACATTGGCAGCATGTTGACAGTGGTTAGTACATCCACTTCACAGCTAGAAAACCCTGAGTTTGAGTCCCAGGCTCAGGCGTTTCTGTGTGGAGTTTGCATGTTCACCCTGTGCTTGCATGGGTTTCTTCCAGGTTCTCTGTTTTTTTACTCATATTCATATTCTCATCTTTTGATCACACATAAATAAAAAGATGAACTGGCCTTGCTGTTCCAATACTTCTGGAGGGGACTGTACAGTAGTGTATGTTACTTTACTGACATACTGATGTGTGTGTGTGTGTGTGTGTGTGTGTGTGTGTGTGTGTGTGTGTTCATGCATAACCTTATCCAGAGCAGGACTGATGAGCAGTGCTGGACCCCACAGGAACTGTTTATCAATGTCCCATGTCACTTTGTCATCAACAAACCTATGTCAGACAATAAAACAGACTGAAAAAAGGCACACAAACGTGCACAAAAGTGCAATACATGAACCGCTGTGTGTGTGTGTGTGTGTGTGTGTGTGTGTGAGTGAGAGAGAGAGAGAGAGAGAGAGAGAGAGAGATCAAGAAGGTTATGATTAGGTCAAGCAAAGATTTAAAATGAGTTTAATCAGTAGAGGCTATAAATAACAAATAATATGAGACACAAAGTAACATGTTCTTCCAAGTCATGACACAAAGTCTTCAAGGACTTTTGTAGCATTTATTAGATAAAACTGGAAAATAGATGATGTGTTGTGACTTTTTTTTTTAATCTGTGCATGTGGAATGCATGTATATTTTCCCTGAACAGTGAAACCCTCATGTCCTACTCATTCACATTTCTAAGAGTCTCAGATAGATGAAGCACTTGATAAAAAGAACCACTAATTAAAGGAAATTCCATATTCTATTTTCATTTCCTTTCAACAGGGAAAATTTATTCATATTCAGTCCTTTATAGCAGTAACATTATGACTTACCAGCACAGATAAAAAGATTCAAAAGATTCTCTCTACCAACTTTTTTAATTTTACCTGCAACCTTATGGCTTAATATATTTTATACAATAGGGCTGATAAAATAATCTCGTGTTGATACATTTTCTATAGTAGGAGCTCATCCACAGGGACTTTAAGGTTAACAATGAATAGATAAATATGTGATAATTATGATAAATATGATATGTTCTCTGCTAAGAGCTGTTTGTTTTAACATTTATTAAAAACATCTCAAGTGTCAGAAGCTGACAGTTATGAGAGTGAGCTTACACCTAGTCTCATGGATCATTGACTTCCTCACAGGGAGACCACAGTTTGTGAGATTAAGGGAAGTGTTATGGTCAGAGACCAAAAGCAAACTATTTATCCTCAATGCCAAATGGTATATCCGGTGAATAGCCAGTACCACTTACCATCCAAAGAACACCATACCTATAGTAAAGCTTAGAGGTGATTCAGGGAAACTGTTTATAATGTGAACATTAGAACAGAGTTGATTAAAGCGAAGTTTGCAGCGAGAGCAGGTTTTCATAATGTAATCGGCGCTGTCCACTGCACACACATTGCTACTCATCACAGGATGAGCTTATATCAACAGGAAGCATTTTCATTCACTGTACAGATCACATTTGATGCGCAAATGCAATAAACTAACATTGTGGCAAGGTTTCCTGGTTCAACACACGATTCATAACAGCATGGTTGGGAACTACAAGCTGGCACTGTGCGCGATGGTGATTTCCAATGTATTTATTGAGTCACTGATATTTGTGAGGATTCCTACGAGCATGTGGTCATTTATGCCACCGATTGCACAGTACAGTGCGAGGAGGACACGGCCAGTCGGGAGGGCAGCAGGAATCCCCCGTTTGATGGAGGATCTATCTATCTATCTATCTGTTATTTTAGTATTGTCAAAATAGAGATAAATGCCCAACAGTATGTGATATGATGCAGCTGCACAATGCATGCACACTCTGCTTATTACACACACGGACACACAGCAGCACATAAACTTGTAAAAGATTAAAACTAAAATGTTTAGAATGTGAAGGTTTAATAATGTGTACAGAGACATGTCAAAACACACCTCATAACAAATTTGAGTTTATAGGATGTAAATTATTTATCACAGTTAGTTAGTTATATATATATAATTATTTATTTTTTTGGGACTTCTTCCTCTTTTGTTTTCTATTTTTGGATTTTTTTGTTGTATGGACTGACTCCCTGGTTTATGACCAGTTCTTGCTTCAGAACTATTCTTGCTTCTAACTATTTTTGCTTGCTGTTTTTGATTACCTCTGCCTGAATTCTCATTAAAGATACTTGTTACCCATTTATCTCTGTGCCCTCTTCTCTACAATCTGCATCTGAGTCTACACACCCTTCCTGGTAGCCTAGCGGATCAATTCCTGCCTGTCACGCATGGACCTTGGTTCGATACCTGGTTGATTATTACAACTTACTTTTGACATATCATTGTGCATCAAGATGTTTTAGGTATTTAATATTGCTCATTGCATAGTTAAATGGTCTGCTTATATGCTTTTTAGATTTAATTTAATTTTTTAGATTTAATTTAATGTACTAAACAGATCCATTCTCTTTCTAAAGTGTTCTTTCCTTCTACCTGGCACATTTCCCATTATAATAACAAATGCCAAAGTGTAAGTGCACCTTTATTTAAAGAACATGGGGCTGATTAGTTTTATTGTATGGTACAGTGAAAACACCCATGATTGAGACAAAGTGCAACCCATTTCATAGTCTGTTACTGTGACCCATGTGTTCACTGCAAAACTAGCAAAAATGGATTTAGACAAATGCACTCGACTGGGTGTTTAGATTGTCTTAAATTTAGCCCATGACATCAAGTGTGGGGAATTTTATTTTGTCTTTTTTTTTCTTGTACTTTATATAATACCATTAATAGTGATTTAAAAGTAAGAAATTAAGCATAGCAGAAAATACTTACTCATGCAGCATAGGACGAACCACAGTACTGCCTTTAATGTGAGCCTCAAACATCAGTGTGTACAGGTAGGGAAGAAGTGTATAGCGGATGTTTAACACATCACGGGAGGCTTTAGCAAATGCAGCATCAAATGCCACTGGGTCTTGTCTCTGTTACACATAAAAGAAAGATAAAAATATTTTAATATAGGTTTATGCTGCAGTTTTACAATATACCATGGTAAAGTTTGAGATTGTTAAGCTGCTAGCCATATAATACAGTGATAAATATAACTGATGGAATTTTTATTTGGTTTAGAAAAGGATCATGCCACTTCAAAATATTCTTTTTTTTATTTTATTTTATTTTGCTTTGCAGCCTGAAATGAACACGCACACAAATTCCAGTTGTGCAGTATTTACTCAATGCAACTTCTAACAACAAAGTGGAAGAAATAATACGCGTTGTGATGGTCGGACGAGCTGTTCAGGGTATACCCTGCCTTTGCCCTACAAGCTGTTAAAAAAGGCTTCAGCCTCCCAGAGACCCTAGTAGGATTACAAGGTTCAGCAAATTTAATGACATATCCATTATTACTAATGATAATAAGAAGACTGAATCAGCATTAAAACAGGGCATTCCTTATAGTGGTGTTGAGGAGTAGGAATGAGACTTTCTACCAGACTGCTTTTTGCTTTTGAATGTCACGAGGAGAACGCGTTCCTGGTTCTATTCAATTTTGGTTTCATCCACCCAAAAAAATAAACAAATAAATAAATAAATTTAAAAAAATCAAAGTTAAGTTTTTTATATCACCTGGAGTAAGTCAAGAAGCATGGCAGAAATTCAGGTGTTCAGCTGACCTATGCATGTGTGCAATCAGCAGTGCTTTCCCTTCTCCAGAATTTTTTTCCCCACTCTTTCTCAGGTCTGATTGCCCTTTGATGGTCTATGTTTCTTAGTGAATGAAGACAAAACACACTGTTGTTTGTTCCATCCAAATTAGGCATTAATATGTGTAAATTCCACTCAAAAAACAAGAGAAGATATTGGATTCATTAGGGCAATTGCTGGTTCTGGCTGTTCTAAAGGATTTGTAGTGATTTGATATGAAATGAGCCATGTGAATGTGTAGCTCTAGAATGGAGAGTTTGTTAAACAATGTTTTGATGCCTTCAATACTGTCCAAAGCTGGTGTAATGGTGTTTTGTTTAGTTTATTTTTTTATATATTTGGCCTTTAAATAGTTTATTACATTCTAGAATCAAAGTCTATATTTGAAGAAACATATAAACAAATATTGTACATTCTACAATGTACTTACAGTACTGACATGGGGTGACTACTCCTTTTTTTGAACTTCTGTTATAAATTGCATTGAGTACATACAGTTGAAAACATATATTTTGTGTGTGTATTAATTCCAGGCTGCAAAGCATTAAAATGTGAATACTTTGGATAATTATTTTTATACCAACTCTAACTTCTGGTGACAGTTGATTTTGCTAAGTGCCAAATTATCAAGGATAAGTTTAATTGCGAAATCATAAACTCTCAAGTAAAGAGAATACAGTAAAATTAGAAATTCTGGTCTTTGGTCTTTTTTGGTCCTATTAGCACATTTTGTCTCTAACCAATGAATAAGGAGGCTCATATGTTCACATTTATGGCATTTGGCAGATGTTCTTACCAAGAGCAAGTTACATTTGTATCTCATTTATACAACTGAGTATTTAAGGATTCAATGACTTGCTCAAGTGCCCAACAGTGGGAGCTTGGTGGTACCAGTGATTGAACTGACATGTTTTGGATCAGTAAACCGAAGCCTTACCACTAAGCCAACACTACTGCCTAATACCTAACCACATTCCTGAATGTGGATCATCACACTGAAGAAGAGGGTTATTTTTGTGTTTAAAGGTACCCATTGCTTTGGTATCTCAAATACACATGAAATACAATGTTTTCTCAAGGAAATAAAATAGAATTTGCCATTATTTCATTCGGAGGCTTTTTGCTCACTCCTGTTAGCAAGTGTCATTGACCCCCATGATGAAATGAAGTAAACAGCACATACGAGAGCTTAAAACTATCATTAATCAAAATGGCGATCAACACAGGCGCTGATGACGTAAATCTAAAAAGTCACTAGTTTTAAATGTGTTATATTTTAGGAAAATATTGTGAAGATGTAATATATTTCATTTTGATGTAAAAGAAATTACTTGAAACAGATGTAATCTGCTACATTAATTTATGAGGAGCAGTTTCTGTATATAGGAATGGTCTCGGATGCCCTGATCTGTGCACTCCAACATTATAAAGGTTGTAGATGAAGACACTGTGCTGTTTAATTGTCAAAGAGAGGTTGTACAAAGTATTAAATGCAGTTGTGCCAATAATTGCAGCCCATGTGTTTCTGATGAAAGAAAATTCTTAATAAATAAATTTTCTATTAAAGACTGAATTTTATGTTTGTTTTTTTCAGGTGAAATAAGGCTACTTTACCAAAAGGTGGATTTAGTAATCTTTTTACTCATTTTTCAGTGATTTAATAGGTGGAATCATGTGCATTTATGTTTGTTATAAACATGGCCTGGTCTATAAATATGCTTCAATAAGGGGCAAACTTATTGCTAAGCAAAAACCTATTAATATAATTTTATTTACTTTTTTCTTTGTACTTCTAATTTTGTCTGTTCATTAATTTATGGCCTGTCTATATATCTTTCAATCAATCAGAATATGTTTTTTCCTCTGTTCCTACCAGCAAGAACAGTCTGCATGGTCCAGGAATAGCTCTCATATTTCCACATTATAGCATGCTGAATATAGTCGACCTCCCCCTGTTGGGGCTAACAGCTTTTCTCAAACAAAAGGCTGAATTATTCCAAATGTACTCGGCTCTGACTCCATTAGCAGTATGCTGAAAGTGATACAAGGCCACCCACAAGACTAAGGCTGCCTCATTTCCACTGAAAACAGCAGGAGAAAAATTTGTCTGAATAAGTCTGAAAGTAGTGCATCTCCCTTACTCATATCAATGGGTGAATGTACACCAGCAAATGACTCCACTAGACATTAGGAGCCAACAAGGTGATCACTTTCTTTCTTTCATCTTTTTTCTCTGACTCATATTTGTTTGCCGACTATGCCTTTCTAAATGTTTCTACACTATCACTTTTACAAAGTTTCTCCACTTTATTTTGCCCCCCCCAACACACACACACACTTGATTGTTTAGCCCTGAATTAAACTCCATTTTCTTAATGCCTTCAGGGCTGGAACTCATCTCCTAGTGCAGCCACATTAGCAGTAATGATATGTTGGTGAGTTAGTTACAACTCGGAAAGGATGAACTTATACAAACAGGATGATGAGTACCCTGTGATATCAGGGCTGTTCCTGAGGCTTGTTACACACAAAATCTCTCTCTCTCTCTCTCTCTCTCTCTCTCTCGCAAACATTGTTTTTTTCTATTGTGGATGTAATAGCAATAAACATGATAATGGTCTCAGCAAGAGTGTCTATAGAGCTGTGTTAAAAATTGGTTACATATTATATCATTACTCAATACAAACTATATTTTTGAGTGTCAGTTGCCATCTATTTTCATTGTCACATTTGCAGTCTCTTTTAAGTAGTCTTATAAAAAAAAAATATATATATATATAAATATATATATATATATATATATATATATGACTTAGATGGTTGTCCATATGTCAAAAAAAACACAGATTTATTACTGAAAAAAAAAAAAAACAGATTGACAGAACATGAATTTGTTTAACAAATACTTAAACTAACAAGACATGTGAATACAAATGAAAGAGGGCAGTGATACTAAGGAAAGGATAGATGGGAAAAAGCAAAGCCAAGCTCAAAGACATTGTTAACAGAAATATCAATCGGGATTCGCTTTTAGGCAATGTCTATATCTGTATATTATCGTTTGTCATATTTATTTTGTTCCTATAGGTAAAAATCACTAACTTTTAGCAGAATTGGCATGACATCAATTTCTGATATCAAAAGTCAATAAACAGATCAGCTGGGAAACACAATGGTAATCAGAGTATAGTGCTTAGAAAATTTGTCTAGAGTGAGTGTGTGTGTGTGTGTGTGTCTGTGGCTGTCAAGCTGGATCATGTCATTGCTCAAAGTGAGGACTTTGTGTGTGTAAGTGACTTCAGTCATGGGTTTTTGCTTTAACCTTTCTTTTGCTAAAAATCCATTTGCACTGCATTATTAAATGATTGGAATGGGGAGATTGGCTTCTTGGATCACCTTAAAAAAATCAATTATATTGGTGTCTCATAGCTGGACACAAAGCTATGTCGTTGCTCAATACGGAAACTCAGCCCCGCCGCATCGATCCCACACATCAGGCTTTATTTTCACACTCAAAGGTCACTTTTTAAATGAATGCCATGGTGGATACCTGACAACATGATGGTCCATCGACCTCTGACATAAGTCACCAACACCCACATGTCAATTCTCTCTGAGACATAGCAGTGCAGGTGTGATATTAAGCTTGTAGTGATCTTAAAATCACTTGTGATACTGAAATACTTATATATATATATATATATATATATATATATATATATATATATGTGTGTGTGTGTGTGTGTGTGTGTGTGTGTGT
>JAOUQZ010011226.1:0-15625 GCA_028564935.1 Neosilurus hyrtlii
ACATCTACCATTAAAAGTATGGAATGATCATGTCTTTATTAGTGGGCAAACCAACAAAATCTGCAAGGGATCAAATAGTTTTTACTCTCACTGTATATCTTTGTATGCAACTACAAACTTTCCCAGCATATCTGAGTATGTCGTTGATGAAGGATCAGAAAACAGAGGGAGCATTAATCAACTATTACTCATAACCAAATATTCATAGTGACCTGAACTTGTGCTGAAAGCTGGCTTCCATTCTTCTCCCTCCCGGCTGTGGATCAAGTTATAGGCACGCCGGAGGTCAAGTTTGGTGTAGTACTGTGCCCCACAGAGTTGTTCAATGGCTGATGGGACCAGGGGGAGAGGGTATCTGTACTTCACAGGGATGGCATTGAGACGCCACAGTCAAAGCAGGGGCCAAGGCCACCATCTTTCTTCTCAACTAAGAAGAACCCTGCCGAGGTTGGTGAGGTGGAGGGCCAGATGTACCCCTTTTGAACTGACTCTTGTATGTACTCCTCCATGGCTTGTGATGTGCCAAATGAAGGGATGAGAGAAATATTCTGTATAAAATGAAAGGTTTACGTGATGTTTTTCTTCTTCACTTTTCAGATGTTTCAAAACGAAACAAACTCCATCAGCAGTACGAAGAACCCGGATCTTTGCCAATCATTAACACAGGGCAAACTCGGAGACTGTGTAAGTGATTGAAGATCTTTTAACTGGCACCCGCCCACTTCACATTGTATGAGAAAATCTTGCCTCTCGTCCCTCATTTTACTGACGTTCACTGACATTAAATGGTCCCCCCATAGGAAGCAAGTGATCAGAGCGGCATGCAATTTGCCTCACGACACACACAAATCTTGCGGGTAGCCAGCTCTGGTTATCTAGGTAACTCGTGTGTTTCCCACTTCCAAATATTTCAGAGGGAAACCGTGAGCAGTGAAGAGCTACTTTCCTGCAGCGAACAGTATCTTGCTAGTTAAGTAATAAATAAATTATATTGTCAGTATAAATAACACCTTATTATTAATATCGCATGGTAAGCATAGAACAGTGACTCTTAAGCATCATGAACCAGAAAGTGTTAAACATTTATTCAATTAAATTAATGTATATAATGGGTTTTACAATTGACACTGTCACAAAGCAGCTTTAAACAGTAATAACAAACTTGACAAATAATTTAAATATTTCTCTACAAACCCTACACGTCCCCAGTAAACAAGCCCACAATGCCAAGGAAAAACTCCCTCAGTCAACACTAGAAAGAAACCTTGAGAGGAACCAGACTCAAAAGGGAAAACCAATCCTCATTTGGGTGAAACCAGATAAAACTACAATCCATGTAGCAGAAAATTCACTATAGTTTTATAAGTCTAACTGGTTATATATAAATATATACTCACAGGAAATGCTGACCATTTCGGAAGCATGAATCCAAGCACGGCATTCCCAGTTATTATCCTTGCAAATTTCTGTGTGCAGTAAATTAGTACACAACAATAATGAGTTGCTCATCAAATCTGAATCATTAAACTTGTGTTGGTTGTTTCCCTACGGAAAATGTTTTGTGGAACTTGGTGTTTGGCAACATCTGTCAATCAATGGTATCTTTAAGCTCTGATACGCCTCTGTCTTAAGAGCTGTGAAAGCTTCATTATTTGCTGTAAATTCAATAGTAAATAAAGAAGTGCAGATTAATAATGAACTTGATGTGCAGAATAAAGGGATGAGAGAAATATTCTGTATGAAATTAAAGGTTTACATAATGTTTTTCTTCTAAACCTTTCAGAAGTTTCAAAACACACCTAAGTGCAGTACGAAGAACCCGGGTCTCTGCGAATCGTTAGTGCAAGGCAAACTTGGAGAATGTGTAAGTGATTGAAGAGCTCTTAACTGCTATCCACCCACTTCGTGTTGCATGAGAAAATTTCACCTCTCGTCACTCATTTCACTGACTTTCACTGACTTTAAGCAGCATCCAAACAGGAAGCGATCAGTAACAAGCGATTAGAGGGGCATGCGATTTGCTCCTGATGCATGCTAATCTCGCTCTTGGCCAGCTCTGGTTACCTAGGTAACTCTTTCGCATGTTTCCCACTTCCAAATGTTTCAGCATGAAACCATAAGCAGTGAACAGCTAGTTTCCTGCAGGAATCTGCAAGCAGTCTAGCTAGGTCACTAATAACTAATTTATATTATTAGCTTATTTTATTATAAGCAATTTTATTATTCTTATTATTAATATTATCTTGTAAAAAAGTATACAGATACTCTTGTACATCATGAACCAGACCATTTCGGAAGCATGGAACCAACCATGGCATTTCCAGTTATTATCCTTGAAATATTTCTGTGCACAGTCATAAGGCATAGAGCTCATAGAAGTCATAAAGCATAGAGCTGCTCATCAAATCTGATGTAGGTGGAATCAATAAACTGATGCTTGTTGTTTCCATACAAAATATGTTTTGGGGATCTCAGTGTTTGGTGGCATCTGTCAATCAGTGGCATCTTCAAGCTCCGATTGGTTATCACTCAAATCCTGTCACATATAAATTCAGCTCAGTTGAACTCCATACCAGTCCACTTGAGAAAATGAGAATTAAGAGCTGTGAAAGCTTCGTTATTTGCTGTAAACTCCTTTGTAAATAAGGAAATGCAGAATAATAATGAACTTGATGTGTAAAACGAAAGCATGAGAGAAATATTCTGCATGAAATTTAAGGTTTGCATGATGTTTTTCTTCTGCACTTTTCAGATGTTTCAGGATGAAACAAACTCTATCAGCAGTATGACGAACCTGGGTCTCTGCCAACCGTTAACTCAAAGCAAACTTGGACATTGTGTAAGTAGTTGAATATTTTTAACTGGTATTCTACCACAAGTGATTAGAGGGGCATGTTAATCATTTCACGATACACACAAATCTTGCTCTGGTTACCTAGGGACCTCTTTCACACGTTACCCACTTCCAAATGTTTCAGAGTGAAACCGCAAGCCATGAACAGTTAGTTTTCTTCAGGAAGTGTAGATTTGCAAGCAGTATCTAGCTGGTTCACTAATAACTACTATAATTTGTATCATTTTAGCTTATATTTAGCTAACATCACCGTAATGAATAGCATTATTATTTTGTTAGCCTGTATGCAAACATTGTTGTTCTGTATAATTATTAGTATTATTATGTTTGCCTTCAAATTATATATCAAAATGTGTGGCTTGAGTGGAAATGGTGTGGAATGACTTTTGGTTGCAATTCAAGTTACTATGTCAACAAAAATTGCACATTTTTTAAAAAAATGTCCCGCAGGAAAGCATGGTACAAAAACAAACAACCAAAAAAACTCCTTGTGTCATCACAAATTTTAATCCCTTTGTGACATAATTTCCCATCACTACTCCTTTTCTTCTTCAACACTAAACACATACACTTCATTATCTTCCACAGAAAATGTATTGCTGCCTCATAGCCATGTGTGCACCTGGTGGACACACACTAAACTGCATGCACCATTCAAAATCTCGAACCATTGAGACACCCCCACCAACAACTAGTATATCAAATTGTGTAGTTTGAACAGGAATGGTGTGAGGAATATGTAAATATAAAGACTATTGTAATATTACTTTACTTTTAGGACAATATCCGTAAGCTCTCAATCACGATAGGCATTACATTCACATAAACAGGAATTTTCCAACAGGTCTAATGTCAAGAACTAATTAGATAATTTGAAGTTCAACTTTGTCTTCCGTTAGACAGAGCATGCATGTGTTTGAGTACCCATAAGGTCAGTGTTCGCTCTACCAGTCCCACTTTAGTATGATTTCTGTAAGCTCTAACGGAAAGTTCCTGTCTATGTAAATGTAATGTCTATCGTAATTTTACTTTACATTAGTACAATATTGATAAGCTCTCGAATGTCTACTAAAAATAACATGAACAATATATAGCTCGCGAATGGTAATAACTTACTTTGACCAAGCACGCACTCGTGGACTGCGGACAGACAGACACACACAATTTCCAATTTTAAAAATCGGTGCGTTACAGTACCTTCCGCATAGCTCACATGAAAGGAAATGTACTTGATGTGTAAAATGAAGGGATGAGAGAAATATTCTGTATGGAGTAACAGTTTAAATGGTGTTTTTCTTGTTTATGTTTCAGATGTTTCAGAATGAAACACCAAACACCAACAGCAGTAGAACAAACCCAGATCTATGCCATTCGTTATTTCGAGGCAAACTTGGAGAATGTGTAAGTGGTTGAAGAGCTTTTAACTGGTATTCATCCATTTCACATTGTATGTGAAAAATTCTATCTCTCATTGCTCATTACACAGACTTTCCTTGACTTTAAGTAAAAAACAAAAATCTCGCTCATAGTCTTAGTAGGTTTGTACATGTGACATACTTTTTTGGATAACGAATTGAACAGTAAGTGCTCCATGAGATGTTCAAAGCTTGGGATATTTTTTTATAACCTAACCCAGTTTTAAACTTCTCTCCTGTGTGGTGTGTACCTTGGGCTTCATGATGCTGTTAGTTCACTAATGTTCTCTAACCTCTGAAGCCTTCCCAGAACAGCTGTATTTATACTGCGATTAGATTACACACAGGTGGGCTCTATTTACTAATTAGGTGACTTCTAAAGGCATTTGGATGCACTGGAAATTTATTTAGAGGGATCAGAGTAAAGGGGCCTGAATACAAAGGCATGCCAAAAACTTTTTAGGTTTTTATTTGTAAAAGAATTTTGGAAACCATTTATCATTTTCCTTCCACTTCACAATTATGCCCCACTTTGAGTTGGTCTATCACATAAAATCCCAATAAAATGTTTATGTTTGTGGTTGTAATGTGACAAAATGCGGAAAAGTTCAAGGGTTATAAATACTTTTGCAAGCCGCTGTAGTTCCGTGCAGGAAGTATAGATTCGTGAGCAGCTAGTTCACTAATAAATTACATATTAAATATCATTATTTTAGTTTAAATTAGCTTTAAAAAATCAATTTTGGCAGTGGTTCAATAGTAAAAAATACTTTGTGACATCTTCACATTTTTTAACTCCTCTCTGTGACATCACATCACACACATAGACTTTACCCACCCGTATATAAGTTTCTATTTCAATTTCAAAAAAGCTTTCACAGAATTTTTTTTTAATAGAAGTTGTGTGATTTAGCCAATTTCACACACACACCATACAAAATGCACTGCTGCCTGACAGCCATGTGTACACCTGGTAGACATGCACCATGCTGTAGGTAAATATTCAAATATTTCTGAATATATTTCATGACATGGCGTGTTAAACGTATGTAAATATATACTCACCAAAAATGCTGACTGTTTTTGAAGCATGGAACCAAGTGTGGCATTTCGGGTTATTGTCCTTGTAAAATTTCTGTTGTAAAACAAAATCATGAATCAAGAAGCGTTAAACCTATATAAATATATTCTTACAATAAATGGTGACCATTTTGGAAGCAGGATACCAAGCATGGCATTCCTGGTTATTATCCTTGTAAAGTTTCTGTGTGCAGTCATAAAGCACACGGCAATAATTAGCTGCTCATCAAATCTGATGTAGGTGGAATCATTAAACTGGTGTGCATTGTTTTTCTATGGAAAATGTTTTGGGGAACTCAGACTTTGGTGGCATCTGTCAATCAGTGGGAAGTGGTGTCTTCAAACTCTGATTGGTTTTCGCTTGAATCACATCGTGTGAAAGGTCAGCTCTGTTGATCTCCGTACCATCCCACTTCCTGTCACCTCAATTTCACCTCTTATCACTCATTTCGCTGGTGATTATTGACTTTACTTGGCTGTTCGCTTCATTATTTGCTCTAAATTGTAATAATGAAGTGATGATTAATAATGAACTTGATGTGTAAAATGAAAGGATGAAATGAAAGGTATGTTTTTTCTGCACTTTTCAGATGTTTCAGAACAAAACAAACACCATAAACAGTAGGAAAAGACTGGGCCTCTGCCAACCGTCAAATCAAGGCAAACATGGAGAATGTGTAAGTGATTGAAGAACTTTTAACTGGTATCTGCCCACTTCACATTGCATAAGAAAATAAGGCCTCTCTTCCCTCATTTCAATGACTTTCATTGGCTTTAAGTGGTGTCCACTGAAGTGATAAGCAACAAGTGATTAGAGGGGCATGTAAATTGTCTTACAACACCCATGAATCATGCTCTGGATACCTAGGGTATCTCTGTCGCATGCTTTCCACTTTCAAATGTTTCAGAGTGAAATTGTGAGCAGTGAGCAGCTACTTTCCTGCAGGAAGTGTAGTTCCGTGGGCAGTATCTAGTTAGGTCACTAATAACTAACTTATATTATTAGATTATCATTATAAATAGCTTATTATTACTATTAATATTATCGCATGGTAAGTATAGAACAGGGACTCTTGAGTGTCATGAACCAGGAAGAGTTAAACATATATATAAATATATACTATATATATATTTAAATGCCAACCATTTCTGGAACATGAACCCAAACATGGCATTCCCAGTTATTATCCTTGTAAAATTATTGTGTGCGGTCATAAAGCACACAGCAATGATGAGCTGCTCATCAGTACTGATCTACATCTGTCAATCAACATTATCTTTAGGCTCTGATTGGCTATTGCTCAAGTCGTGTCACATAAAAATTCCGCCTTCATTCGCTGGTGTTCATTAACTTTACTTGGTTGATTGGAGGGATAAGAGAAATATTCATTCAATCATTCATTTTCTGAACCACTTAATCCTAATTAGAGTCACCCATCTCAGCTGACTCTGGGTGAGGGCAAAGTACACCCTGGACAGCTCGCCAGGCCATCGCAGTGAGCGAAAGATTCTATATGAAATGAAAGGTTTATGTGGTGTTTTTCTTCTGCACTTTTCAGATGTTTCAAAACAAAACAAGCACCATCAACACTAAGAAGAAACCGGGTCTTTGCCATCCGTTAACTCCAAGCAAACCTGGAGATTGTGTAAGTTGTTTGAGCTTTTAATGGTACCTCCCCACTCCACATTGGTTATTATTTTTATTATGTATGTCTGGTAACATCTTATCCCTAATAATTATTACAGTTATTATAATAGTTATTCTGCCATAGAAAGTTTTCAGATTAATGTGGCCGAACCTGAGAGAACCTACGCAAAATATATATCAATATGTGTGACTCAATCAGGAACAGTGTGAACTAGCTTTTCTAAGCGATTTGAGTTACCATGGCCATATTAATTGGAATAAAAAATCCTGTAAAAATTTGCCATAGGAATCAATGGGAAATTAAAATGAAATGACGAAAAATAAACTTTTTTGGAGCACCGTCACCTCACCATACATTATCACAGTTCAAACTTTAAACGGGTCACATTTTGGACTTGTCTCATTAATAACTTGTGCCATTTTGAAAAAAATATGCAACATGCTGTAGGTATCCATTCCAAATTTGTTTGCCTTCCATAAAAATTTCACAGACTAATGCGGCCCGATCTTTTTACAAACCCCTGCAAATTATACATTAAAACGTGGATCGGGAATGGTGTGCAATAGCTTTTGAAAGTAATAATTACCATGGCGGTAAAAATTGCAAAATGCTGCAAAACATTTTCCCTTAGGAATGAATGAGAAATCATTGTGGAACAATGGAGAAACAACCCTTTTTGGAACCCTGTTGTTGCCATACTTTATCATAGAAACTTTAAACTTTGCCCTCTTGCATGTAATCACTATTACAGTGGGGGGAATCACACATTTTTTCTTTGTAGTCCTCCAAATGACAAAAGCACTCCGCACACCTCCCATTAACTTTGATGCATTTTACGGAGGATTTTGTTTACCTCATTTAAAAATTTTGAGGTTTTCTAACTTGCCACATATTTCAAATACAAATTATATCATTCCGATCAGCAGATATTTCTGATCGGTCATTTTGCTGATATTCACTGACTTTACATGGTTGCTTGTCACCCATTGCCTTCTCTCTCGTGGTGTGTTTGTGTGTGTGTCTGTGTGTGTGTGTGTGTGTGTGTGTGTGCATGCGCGCGCATGAAAAGAAGGCTTCATAATTTGCTGTAAATTCTTTAGTAACTTAAGTGCAAAATAATTAATAATGAATTTGATGTGTAAAATGAATTGATCAGAGATATATTCTGTATGAAATGAAAGGTGTACATGGTGGGTTTTTTTCTGCACTTTTTAGATGTTTCAGAACAAAATGACAAACACCATCAACACTAAGAACAACCAGGGTCTTTGCCCACCATTATCTCGAGGCAAACTTGGAGAATGTGTGAGTGGTTGAACATCCTTTAACTGGAATACTTACTTACCACATCATCTACCTGATCATTCTACCCTTACCTTCACTAGAACTTGATGTGTGTGTCTCAGCTTTAACTCATGCTTTGATTTTTTTCAGATAGCTCTTTAAAGGATCTGTAGGATTCACTAATACCGATGTCACAATAGACTTGCAGTATAATAATCTGCATGATCCACACCTGAAGCACTTTTTCCAGCAGCCAGTGAGGAAGAAACGACTGAAGATGTTGGGGCTCATCACTGAAAATGAAAGAGTATGCATTCTATCTTCGACACTATGAAGAAACAGTTTCACTTTGAACATTGAGTTTTCCTTTAATACTAAATGTAGAAATGATTTAGGCATTCCATCAATTTTAATTAGGTTAGAAATGTAGGAAATCTTTTTAAAGGTACCCACCCATTCACTAGTGAATAGCCTAGTGAAGAGTGGTATTGCTTAGTCACCTGTTTTACGTCTTGTTTTGGTTCTGTGTTGTTTACACTCACAATATATAAACTGCATGTCCTGAATTCTGTGCTAAGCAGGATTACTGGCTAAACTGAGTAGGTTCAGAAGTAAATTTGTGCGTTTAGGGTCTGGACATCTCTACTTACATTCGGTGAAATTATGGTTATTCTGAAACACATCACAAAACAAAAATACCACAGATTATAACATATTTAAATTAGGACCACAGCACGGTGCATGTAGCCTCAAAAGTAGCAGAATAAGGGTTTCTAAAATCGTAAAGATCATCTTATTACATGACAGAAACCATGCGGGTAAAACTGTACATGTTACCTAACCATCAGCACAACAAATTACTGACTAGACAGAAATGCATATTATTTAATAAAAAAATATCACATCAACTTGTATATAGATTAGTAAAGCGTGACTTAATAAAACCTTCAACACTTTAAAGGTTAATGAAAAAATCCTGCATATGCAGGATAACTTGGCATAATATGCTTTCAAGAATAATAAGATGTCGTCAATGTTTATTAATATCATCACACCCAGTGTAGGGGTCATTGAAACTTGTGTAGATGCAAGCAAATAGGTTCAGAAAGACATTGTGTCCAAATTTATTTTCCAATACATGACACTTTATTTCCTGTTTATGTAATATGCCTGGGAAGTATACTATTCATAGACTATTATTTATGTTATATATTGTGATTTATTGTAGGTGGTGTGCTCTTTGAAGGAATTTAATCACTACTCAAAGTATCAAGTGGCTATTAAGGTGCATATGGAGAGGGAAGTCCATGTCCAGAAGGCCCAGGAAGAGGTAAATGCACTAACATTGTCCATCTGCATAGACATTTTTGTATATAGTATGTAGATTGACCCCCTTGTCCAGAAATTTTGGGGCGTCTTTTCCACAAAATGCAAAATGCAAAAAAAAAAAAAAGCAAAAAAATTAAAATAAAAAAACATGTTTGCTTCACATGAACCTTTATTAACTCACCAAAATACAAAGAAAGGATTTTCAATATTTTTACTATCAACTTTTGTTTAAATTCAAACTTATTAAACTTAAATAAAGATTAATTTAATTATTTAAAATAAAATAAAATACATTTACAAATTATACAAAGGTTAGGAGAGAGTTAAAACAAGATTGCTCAGACAGCACACACCTCTAGCAAGAATTTAACATTCTGTCGTTTGTGAAATTAAGGAGTGAACTGTTGTTTGTTTGAATTCCCTGACCATGAAATCATTATTTATTCTAATGTAATGAAATTCCGCATGTTAAATTTAAATTGCCACCCAATCCACAATCTGGATGAGATCCAGATTGCACATTTGAGACAAATTTTAATCAAATGTGTTTTGACAAAAAATTTTTTTATAAGAAATAGGGATTTATTTTATTTCGATTTGTGTGTGTGTGTATGATGTCATCAGTGCCTGGATTCTTACCAAAATCCATCTACCCATCATAAAAATTTCCACATTGAGTTGTCAGAAACTGGGCAGGAGGTTACTAAAAGACAGGTGGACAACAGACTAACAATCAAACACACGTCAGTGAAAAGTGGGGCAGAGCTAACTAATATGATGTAAGATGAAGCCGAGAGTCAGACAGCAGTGGCCAAAATCTGTGACACAGTTGTTAGTCGGTTCAAAAAGAACATTCCTTTATATGGAATTGCAGAGGATTTAGATTTTTCAAAATGTACAGTACATAATGTTATAAAAAGATTCAGGGAATCTTTTTGTAATTTGGAGCTGTCCTTAAGTAAACAGCATGGTTGAAAACTGTTGATAGCCATCAGGCAGTGCTGCCTGGGAAATCCTACTGTGACAAAAAATAGATAATAGTCAAAAATAAAAAAAATTCAGAAATGCATCCTGAGGAGGAAGCCATGCATAATTTCTATGCAGGAATGCTACCGTGTTTTCTGGGTTCAACAGAGGTGGACGAAAAGACAACCATGGGTTGTGGTCAGTAAAGTTCACATTTCAGCCTGTTTTAGGAAAAATGGGCATAAAATTCTCTCCATGCCAAAAAATGAAATCCGGAAGTGTATCAGTGAAAGGTGCAAAGCCAGCATTTGTCATGGTCTTCAGGGGTGCATAAGTGCCTATTGCACCACTGACCTGAAGACATATTGGGTATTTGGAGAGACACATGTTGCCACCAAGGCAAATGTCTCTACCTGGAAAGCCCATGCTTATGCCAGGCTACATTCTACACAAGACACAATGTGAGCCTGCTGACTGTCCAGATCTGTTTCCAATTGAAAATGTATGGAGCATTAAGAAGAATCAGACAACAGTGACCACGGACTTTTGAGCAGCTTAACCTACTAAAACCTAAACCCCAGTGTTACAGGTCTTGTCATTTTGTGGTCTTAGTTCCCAAACATTTAAATGTGTAACTAGAAGCAGTGTGTAAAGCTCTTTGTGACAGAATAACACGGACTATGTAGGTCAATCAGTAGATGATGATATCACAGAGAAGGTTGGGAAATCAGTCGGAGATGATGTGACATCACACAGTCTACTGCCCCTCTCTGTGACATCATCACAGTGTGTAGGTCATGTGACACACTGGTGGGACATTGAGACAGAGAGACGACCACACCTTAAGGTATTTATGATTACTTGTTGCCTTAATGCGTCCACATCAACAATACTTTTAATTAACTAACTGAATGTTTTTCCATAAGGCCAAATTAAAAGACACATGGCAGAGTGATTTACCATAATGAAAAGGGGCGTGGCTTTGGGGGGTGTTGTTAGATGGGGCACCACACATGTGTAATGCGTGATTTCAGCAGGACCTGGGGAAGTCCACGTAGGTACTTCGCTCTGATGGTGTTGTGCAGTCGACTAAGGCATAGTTTAATGTTTAGAGCTCAGGCAAGGTTGAGGTGATAGATTTCCTTTAAAAGAAAAGGTGATGTAGCACAGTGGTAAACATGCCTTTATCCTAACTAACTCGTTGAGTGTGTTGCAAAATTATTGCTCATATTATTATTATTTTTTACCTTTCAGAACCCAAAGACCAAAAGGAAGAAGAAGGATACTGCTAGAAGACCGCCGTGGAGGCCGTAGTTCTAAATTGTATGGTGCCTTTAGAGAACCAGACTTCTATGGAGCTACAATAATCTTGAAAGGAATACATGCCTTCAGAATAATTCTTAAATATGTCATGCCAAGCCATGTCATGTCAGTTTCTGAATGGCTTTATCCTTTCCTGAGGTCACAGGGAGGCTGAGCGAAGGTGGAGCATACCCTGAAGCACTTGCCAGACCATCCCAGGACCAACACACAACCGTTCACTAAAGATGTTCTATTTCATTGTTTCCTTCCCAATACCGATACCAATACTTGACCTTTTAGAACCTGCTGATACCAATCCCATACCCATGCATTTGAATATCTGTAAACAATCTTCAAGATCGAAGATTACTACAATTCCTGTAAGCTATTCCTGTTTAGCATAGTATCCTAAAAGTGGTCATTTAAAGTTGACTACTTTGTCTTTTATCTGAAACTTTTCACACTGTTTAAATGCGCTTTGCTGTAGTTCCTCCCCTTTTTTCTTCCTTCTCCTCTGTGAACTCTTTGCACGGTGCATTTTTTTATTATACGGTCGTGATCTTGCAAGGGAATTTCCCTCTGCTTTTAACCCATCCAAAATGGGCACACAAACAGTGAACACATTCTGAGAGTAGTTGGGCCTTCAGGTGCCTTGCTCGAAAGTGCTTCAGCCTTAAAGTTGGAGGAAGTAGTGGGTGGGCTCAGTCCGCCCGCCGAGCCCAGAGGCTCAGCTCTCCAGTGCCACATCGCATGTCTCCTGCGGTCTTCAAATGCTTTGTAAGATTGCCAGTGTTGAATTTGGTAACAGTGGTGCCACTCTGGTCCTCAAAACTGTTATCTTGCATAACAAATATGTCGCTGTTTTACTGGCGGGAAAATATTTCCAAAATGCGGACATGCTAACCGCGGATAGTGGAAGTTACAGTTGGGACCATGTCTTTGTGGTTGTAAACAATCTGGAAAGATCAGTGTGTTTTCTCCACTGCAGAACATTTCCAGGATTGAGAACAGTGGTTAATTTGCATAAAACCACGTTTATCATGTGGTATCAGATCGGCAGATAAACTGGGGTACTCTCTGATACAAATCAGGTTTTTTTGCCCGTATCGGTAGCATTTTCTATGCTGGTATCGGTATCTGCCCAACTGTACCATTCACATTCACACCTAGGGGCAATTTGGAATACCCAATTAGCCTAATGTGTATGTCTTTGGATTGTTGGAGGAAACTGGAGTACCTGGAGAAAACCCATGCTAGCACAAGGAGAACATGCAAGCTCCACACAGAAAGGCACAGGGCTTGAACCCAGGAACTTCATGCTGTGAGGTGGTGGTGCTAATCTCTACAGCACCATGCCACCCCATTATTAAATGTATTTTGAAATTTATGTAGGAATGAATGCCTGTAACCACAAAATAAATTTCAATACACCTACAATACTTTCATCATTGTTAAAAAATGTAAATAATCCAATACACTTTTAAATGAACGGGGTTCCACAGATGTATGTTTGATGCCCAAATGGATGTTGTAAATGTATTCTATGTAATAGAAATCCACAAGTGTAAGCATTTAAAACACGTTGTGACATTTATATACAAACTGTAGAATCTGCATTTACAAACTTTTTTTTACTTTACTGTATTTGTGTGTGGAACTTGTATTCAATTGTGAATCATGTTCTGCCCATTTTTACATTTTAATACTTATTTTAAGCTACCCTGACTTTTAATAACCTGAGTCTATCTAGCCAATCAGATGACTCCGTCCTTTCAGCCAATTACATTCAAAGTGATTATATTATAACATGAAAAGTTTCTTGTTAAACAAGGATATTTTACAGGTTTTTACAAGTTATTTTAATGTTATAACCAGACACAATTTATCATGTATTGCAATTTGGAACAGCCAGTTACGTGCAGCGTAACGTGCATGTTTCTGGACTGTGAGAGGAAACCGGAGTACTCAGTGTAAACCCACGTAAGCACAGGGAGAAAACGCTAACTCCACACAGAAAAGCCCTTGTTGAGTCCAGGACCACCTTGCCGTGAAGCAGATGTGCTAACCACTGAACCACCATGCCATCTGTGCTGAAAGGAGTCAGCTGAGGTGGTTCAGCCATCTGATTAGGATGCCTCCTGGCCGCCACCCCTTTTAGAGCTGTTCCAGACTAATTCAACAGGGAGGAAGCCCTGGGATAGACCCAGAACTCACTGGAGGAACTATATATCCCGTCTGGTCTGGGGACGCCTTGGGATCCCCCAGGAGGAGCTGGAGAGTGTCCCCAGGAGAGGGATGCATGGGTTTCCCTCTTAGATGCCTAGATGTCTTCATGACCTGACCTCAAGTGAGTGGACTCTCAGGAGCAGAGCTCCATTTCTCATTGATCAGCTGCAGGAGCAGACAATGCTCTAAGGACACACTACATCATGTAATACAGTTATCAGGTAAATATTTAAATATAGTGATCATGTGTTAACCAGTACTTGTAGCAATGCTAACACCATATGTGGGAAATGGAGCTAAAACAACAATCTTTTAGTCCATTAGACACGTTGATGTAAACATTGTGCTCTATGACTTTGTAATTTGTTACCAAATAAGTGGTTATAAGAAAACTAGCTAAGAAACCATGCAATGGTTATTTTAATGGTTACCGCTATCCAGTTACAATAGCTAAGTTACCTAGAACTTAAGCTAATTGGGAGCTATTATTCGTGTTAGTTAAATAGAAGCAGTGTGCAATGTTCTCCCAGTGGGGGTTTCTCAAAGCTGCGTTACTAGTGACATGCCAAAATTTCAAATGGTATAGAATCGGGTTTATTAATAAGAAGAAGAATAAACGCAACACAAATAAAGCTGCAAGCAGTGATTTCTGGGGAAATTACTAATGAGTACACATGGTAATGCAGAGGAGTGATGGA
Organism: Neosilurus hyrtlii; assembly: GCA_028564935.1. NCBI lineage: Eukaryota > Metazoa > Chordata > Actinopteri > Siluriformes > Plotosidae > Neosilurus > Neosilurus hyrtlii. The sequence goes on from JAOUQZ010011226.1 coordinate 14,804, forward strand.
GAGGAAGACAGGATGATGTCACAGAGAGGGGTTGGAATCTGTGAATATGTTAAAGAGGACAATGAGTGATGAAGAAGATGAGTGATGAAGTTGAATGATGGTGATTAAGAGATTATGTCACAGAGGGGATGAATAAATAAAATAAAAAGTTTTTTTGGTTATAAGTGTTTTTTTGTTTGTTTGTTTTTAAGTGGTGGAATAATAATAAACTGAATAAAAACTACAGTGGTTCTAAGTCAGGGATGGCCCCATGCTGACACCCCATTGGTCCGACATCCTTAGTCTCCTAAGATGGGCACCTTAAATCAGTCAGGCACCCTACTCATCTCAGGTGAGTTAGGAATTAGGTTAGGGCTGTCGGACCTAACTGTTGGACCAGTGGGATGTCGAAATATAAGGCTGTGACATAAGCTGTCTCTTGGTCCCTAAATATGTGTTTTCTATGCTTTACATAGCAGGCACATAATTATGACCATGAAACAAAACATGAAACAAGCACCTGAATAAGAAGCATTAAAAAGTAACCATAAATTCTGGCTTATTTCAGTAATGAACCTTGGACTATAAAGAGCTTAATAAATATACACACAAGCCAATAGAAGTTACACAAGCCTGGTGGCTACAGAGTGGAATGGGAGAAGAGTAGGTTGGAAACACAGATCTAAAAATAACTGGATTAGGCACTCAGCCCGATTAGAAGTGAAGCCAGCCAACCCAGCCTGGCCACCATATTACTAGTCCCAAAACATTACAACCATGTCTGTTATGTGGACCGCTCCATAAGCATGATACTAAGAGAAGTGGTCAAGATGGATCTTATAA
>JAOUQZ010011263.1:0-15622 GCA_028564935.1 Neosilurus hyrtlii
TATATCCCGGGTCGCTGATGGGGAACAGGTGGGGACGATCAGGGCGGAGCCAGTAATTAAACCTGGGCCGGATGGAACAGAGAAAGTGTCCTGAACAGAGAAAGAGCCAGAACAAACATGAAATAGACATGATCACTGCCTCTGGCGGGTTCTAACACATGGTGGAAAAAGTAACCATTTTCGACAGAAACAAAGAGATGCCTCAGGAAAATGCAATCTGCCACAGGAAAATATTTTGAAGCGTAGCCACCCCATTACTTAAAACCCTGCATTTTTAGCACTAAATAATGTGCTAAATGTCCAGCCCCTTGATAGTACCATTTATTAATTACTGTAGAATTACTGTAGAATTAATTTCCTCAGCTGGTAAACTGTGATTATAAAGTATGATTAAAAAAGTTTACAAAGTATCATAACCCTGTATGGCTAGAGCTAGCTTGAGAAATAAGCCTCCCCCCAAAGTCCATTGCACTGACTGAAAATAATCTTTAAAGGATAATTGATGCCCATGAGTGTCCTGGGCCAGGTCTGTACTTTCTGTAATTCTGGGTCTAAGAATGTCCTGCTGATAAGCTAACCGACATAATTTTTCAGTTTGTACACAGGAGGAAAATGTGGTACACATTCGACCAATGTAAACAACTTGTAACTCCACTGATACTGCTTATTAAAAAAATCAGTTTAGACTCACAAAATATTCTTAGAAATTTGATGTAAAGGTATTCTAATATCTTTTACACAAGATTCAGGTTTTTAAAACATTGAAGCTGCTTTTTGAGGTTACCTCATATTATTGTTTAACAGTTTTAAAGCATAAAATAAAACATCAGCCCCAGGTTAATAAAGTAAATACTCATAAATCACACTGAGTATTTACAGGCAGTGTAACCCCAATGAACAGCAAACTTAATGCGAAGGAGTTTGAGTATCCCATGATCCTGTGAAGTATGTTGTTGCAGCCCCTGATAGGGTCTCCCAAGGCAGATTAGTCTCAGGTAAAGAGCCAGACACCAAAGTTTAAGGACATCCTAGCCCAGAAAAGGGAATCTGGGCACCACCCTGTAAACAGGAGACCACCCGGTGGCTGAGTCTTGGTTCTTGGTGCTTGGGTGGGCTTAGCCCAAAGAAGCCACAGAATGCCTCCACCACGTGCGGCATTTACTTGCAAGGAAAAATATTGAGGTTGAGTGCACTGTCAAGGTTGATGCCAGGCAGCAGGCAAGGACAGGAGCATGGGCATCCCATACTTGGCTTCACAAACTGACTATAGGCACATGGAACATCACCTCACTGTTGGGGAATGAGCCTGAACTGGTGCATGAGGTTGAGCAGTACCGACTATATATAGCTAGGCAAACACGTAGTGATCGTGAACTGGGAATGTATAGCAGAGATCCATGTCCATGAGATCTTCAAATTACTTCTATGGGAGAGCTTCTCTCTCATTCCCATCATAGTTTGGAGACATAGAATCTGAATGGTCTGTGGACCCCAGTGTTGAAGAAAGCCATCAAGCTGAAGAAGATCTTTCAGTCTTAGTTGTCCCAGAGGTTTCCTAAGGCATCTGACAGGTATCAAGTGTACAAAAGGGTTGCAGCTCTGGCAGTTGCAGAAGCAAAATGTCAGGCAGTTTGGGGAGGCCATAGAGGACTTATGTTTGGCCTTAAGGAAGCTCTTGCAAACTGTTCAGTGGCTGCGTAAAGGAAAGCAAGGCCTGTCCTGGGCTGTGCTTGGTGTGGGTGGGGGGATGCTGACCTGGAATAGGGAAATAATTAAGCAGTGAATAGAGCACTTTGAAGATCTCCTTGATTCAGCCACCATGTCATCCAGTGAGGAGTGAGGACTGTTTAACCAAAACAAAAGCTGTGTCTACATTATCAGCACACAGTCAAACTTGTTTGAAGTGTGTGTTGGACTTTGCCAAGGCTGCCCCTTCACAGTGACTCTCACAGGAGTCAGGATCTCAAGGTGTAGTAATTTTCTTCATTGACCAGTTTGGGAATCTCAGAATTGCATGTCTGCTTTTTGCAGATGAAGTGGTTCTGTTGGCTTCTTCAGACCATGATCTTTAGAATGTACTGGAACAAATTTGCAGCTGAGTGTGAGGCCATGGTTCTCAACAAGATAAAAGTAAATTGCTCCCGTTGCATCAAGCAGACAAGCTCAAGTATCTAGGGATCTTGTTTGCAGGTGATGGTAGAATGGTGCAGGAGATGAACATACAAATCAGTTCTGCATCAGAAATAATGAGGGCACTAAACTGGTCTGTTATGGTAAAGTGGGAGCTGAGCCAATAGGGAAAGCTTTTGATTTACTGGTCCATCTATGTTCCAGCCCTTACCCATGGTCACTGGATTTGTGCTAGAGATGGGGTGAGATGCTCAGTCATCTGGGGGAACTTGGAGTAGAGCTGCTGCTCCTCCTCATTGAAAGGAGTCAGTTGAGGTGGTTTAAGGATCTTATTAGAATGCCTCCTGGTCACTCTCCTTAAGAGGTGTTCCAGGCATGTCCAACAGGGAGAATGTTCTGGAGCATACCTAAAACTCATTCATTTACTCATTTGCTGAACTGCTTAGTTCTCTTAGGCTTGCTGAGATTGGAGCCTATGTCAGCCAACACTGGGTGAAGGGGGATGAACCCTGAACAGCCCACCAGACCATTGCAGGGCAAATTTACACACACACACACACAACCATTCACACTCACACTCATACATAGGGGCAATTTGGAACAGCCAATCACCTTCATATGTATGTCTTTATACTGTGGGAGGAAACCAGAGTACCCAGAGGAAGTCCACACAAGCAAGGGAAGAACATGCAGACTTCACACAGAAACAGCAAATCCCAGGACTCAAAACCAGGCCCTTCTTGCTGTGAGGTGGATGTCCTAACTACTATGCCAGCATACAACCCCAGATCCAGAAGTTGCTGGAGGGAATATATATTCCATCTGGCCTGCCTTGGGATCTCCCAGGAGAAGCTGGAGAGTGTTGCTGGGGAAAGGGTGCCTGGGTTTCCCTTCTTGACCTGGTACCTCCATGACCCAACCTCGGATAAGCACAGGAAAACACATACAAAGTGTTAGCACATGTTTGATACTGATTTTCAGTACACCCAAGTTTTCAACATTAAACGTTTTTTTTTTTAGACAGATAATTTTCAGATGTTTTTAATTCTAACTGTACAAGCTTACCCCATTTATTTCATGTGGATTGTGTAAGAACTCTCTTTAAAATCTCTTCCAGATTGTTTTCAATTCATTGTTACCTTTTATTGACAAAAAAACATTTGTAAATGTAAAATTATTAATATTGGTCTACTGATACCAATCATTTTTTGCACAGTTATCCATAGCTAATTTTGCAGTAACAGTTCACAGTTTACTGGTTAGATGGTATGATGTATTCTGTGTGATGACTTTGTCAGGTCATCTTGTTGTTGTGCCTGTCTGTGTAGAGGCTGGAGGTGTGTCAGGAGGAGCGGCCACACCTGATGGCTCCTTCCCTATTTAAGATGACTGCTCAGACATGTCTGGTTCTCTCTGCATGCAGGTGTTTGGTGTTCGTTGTTATGTTTGGTTCTCAGCACTCAGACATGCACTACACCATGGTGTACTGACAACCACATTACGTTGGTTTTCTTTGGGGTTTTTTGTCATTACTTTGCACTCACTCTGGTCATGAAACCTGCTCAACACCTTTACAAAGAAGCACAAAATGATAGTATCCCAATTTTCTCATCGTTATCACCAAAAAAAAAAGCCTCAAGGAATTTGTGCATTATCTGACCTGTGTTTGAATCTCAGCATGCGTAAAAAAAAGCTTTAGCTAAATCCTGCAGCCTGTATCATCATAGCACAGATTGAATATTGAGTCCAACAGCTGGAATAAAGTGATCTGTTAACATCCTCTCAAAATGGGATGATGAACATGTTTTGAAGCACTCATGCTGTACCTGACTGGATGATTGACCTGACAACTATAAAAACACAGTTCTTTATAGTAATCATTAATTGTAGTGAAGAGTAAACAAGCTACACCAGCTTTTACAAGGTGAAAACAGATTTTTCTTAAAAGCTCTGGAAATAGTGAGCCATCCATCTCACCACCCAGCTAAGTGAAAGGTAAAGAAGGGTCCAGCAGCAGTAGTCTCTCCTTGTACATAGGTAAGTCTGTTAGGCTTTTTACACCATAGTCTAGTGGACAGAGGCACACTTGTGGTTAAGACCTTGCTAGGAGGTCTAACAGGGATTGTACATGCAGCATCACTAATCCCTGATCCAACTAGGCTGGTAAATTGAGATTATTCTTTCCTGGGATGTGAGCTAGTAAATGCAGAGCCCAGTACTTACTTGAGCTCCTCCAGGGGGGTGCCAAGGCGTTCCCAGACCAGCTGAGAGACGTAGTCCCTCCAGGATGTTCTTGGTCAGCCCCGAGGTCTCTTCCTGGATGGACATGACCGAAACACCACACCATTTCAGCCATTTGTATTCGCGATCTTGTTTTTTCATATAGTACACAAAACTTGTGACCATAGGTGAGGGTAGAAATGTAAATCGACTGGTAAATTCAGAGCTTTGGTTTTCGGCACAGCTCCCTCTTCACCATGATGGACCGGTACAAGCTCCGCTTTACAGCAGAGGCTGCACTGATCCGCCTGTCAATCTCCCGCTTCATCCTTCCCTAACTTGTGAACAAGACCCCGAGATGCTTGAACTCCTCCACTTGGGGCAGGACCTCATTCCAGGCCCGGAGGGTGCATTCCACCCTTTTCCAGCTGAGAACCATAGCCTCGGACTTGGAGGTGCTGATTCTCATCCCGGTGGCTTTACACTCAGCTGCCAATCGCTCCAGCAAGAGCTGAAGGTCCTGGTTCGATGAAGCCAAAAGGACAACGTCATCTGCAAAAAGCAGAGATAAGATCCTATAGCCACCAAACCGGAACCCCTCAACACCTTGACTGTGCCTAGAAATTCTATCCATAAAAATTATGAATGGAACCGGTGACAAAAGGCAGTCTTGGTGGCAGTCTTGGTGGAGTCCAACCCCCACTGGGAACAAAAATGTTACCAATGCAGACCAAGCTCTGGCTCCAGCAATTCAGAGACCGAACAGCCTGAAGCAACAGGTCCGGTACACTGTACTCCCGGAGCACACCCCACAAGATAGTGACATGGTCAAAAGCCTTCTTTAAATCCACAAAGCACATGTGGACAGATTGGGCAAACTCCCATGCCCCCTCCAGGATCATGTAGAATCTATAGAGCTGGTCAAGAGTGCTGCGGCCAGGACAAAAACCACATTGTTCCTTCTGAACCCAAGGTTCAACTATTGGTCGGATCCTCTTAATCTCCAAGTTTCAGAAACTCTAATTCCTTTTTCTGACCTGAAACCAGCAGTATATAATTTTGTCTTTAAGAAATGTCAGAATCAGTTGGATGAAGAACCCAATAATAAACTATATAATATTATGGATGGAGGAATGTAAACCATGTTATGATGAAGTGCCTTGTATGCTATTTGCAGTGGCCAGTAATATGAAAATATACTCAGTAATGTATTACTACAACTAATTTTAACTATGGTTCATACAGCTTTTCAAAGAAATTTGAGAATTTTCAATTATCTTAAATACATATTTTCCAGTGACTTTGGAGATACGTTGAATTAAAATTTCTCCAAGATCCATGGTGCAACACACAAGACAACTTACAACACCAAAGAAACATGTGGCAAAAAAATAATAAAAAATCATAGACAAACATGTAGTGCAAAATCACCTGTGAGTGGTGCATCGGTAATGTCCGTTATGGAATCAAGGATGTAAAGTGACTTGTGCCAGTGCAATGTAAACTAAGCACTGACAACAAAAAAGTCAGTGATTAATAAATAATGAAATGGTAGGGATAAAGTAACTTCTGCCAACTTCCTGTGCAGTGTAAATCATTCAATAGTGAGTTAGTCTGTTTTTAGGCTCTTGGTGCAGTAAGGGACAACATATATGTACAGAGCAGCGTGAATGGGAGAAGAAGCTATTGCTGTATCTGGCAGTTCAGATTCTCCAAAACCTTTTGGCAGACCACAGAGGGATAGGACAAGTGATCCACAATGCTGTTGGCATGGCAAATGTTATGTTTATTGCACAGTTCTTTTATTACTTGTAGGGCGACCCCATGATCCTCTCAGCAATTCTCACTATCCACTGCACACACCTGTAATCAGTGATGTTGCACCATGCTGTACCATACAGTGAAGAATGTGCGTGTGTGGTAAGAATGGGAGTGGGAGGCTAGCATTTTTATCCCCCACAGGAAGTGGAAATGCTGCTAGGCATTCATGGTGAACATGGTAATATTGTTGAGCTGAGGTCACCTGCCATGTACACCACTATAAACTTCAAGCTGCTGACTGTCTCAACAGCACAAGTGGAGTGCAGGGACCACTGCTGTGCTCAGGCATGTGTTAAAAATGTCCAGTTCAGCAGTTTTCTGTTTGTTGAGCATAGTCTTCCTAAGATCACTACTGGTCAGACACAGGGACTAATTATCAGATATGGGAAATTTTGCCTTACCACCTCTTTTTTTAGAACATCAAAACATGCATAGTCATTAAGCACAGGCCTGCGGTATTGGCTTGTAATTAATAATGGCCATGTGTCCTGGGAGTCCATTAAGTGGTGAGCATAAGACAACCACAGTGGTGAATGGACAAACAGAAAGCAGATAAAGTTGGCTTAAATATAAATTAAGACAGGGCAGGACATCCAATAAAACCTGGGAAGTAATATAGCATACTTAACCTAAATTAAAACAGTTGAACAAGGTGAGTACAGGAAAGGTGATAAAGGTAAAAACAAGCTCAGAAGGCTAGTGACCCAGAACATTGGAGTCCCAGTGGAGGTGGCAAAGATGTGACAGTAACCCAAGACCTGCCTCTGCAGAGAAATGAGGGTATACCTGTAGTGAAAGCAGTTGGAGAGATGTTCTGAGCCTCCATGTGGGTTGTCTGTGCCAGGGGGGATGGCTTTACTCCCTGAGTGATGGGTTCCTGGCTAAAGAGGTTTCTGGTCAGGACCCAACTCCTCTCCTCAAGACTGTAACCCTTCCAATTCACTAGATACTGAAGGTGGTCCCATCTCACCCCAGAGTCCAAAAGCTGGTGGACCCTGTAGGAAGGCTATGCTGCTGGAAGGGTAAACTCCATTTCCAGATGTAAGAGAGAAGAGACGTAAGAATTTATGATAAACCTCTTGAAGACATGCATATCCCATAAACCTGGTAGTTAGCCAGGTGACTTCTAATGGGACACCTGTGTTATTTGTAAGCCAGACTGATGAGGCTAGCCATGGATCGGCTAACTTCAAATGCTTTCAGGAACCAAATCTGTGCATATGTCAAACATGGTTTCTAATTGATAGAATTAATTAGATTTGTACTGTTTTATTCACAATCTGGAAGTATTTCTATGACTGTATCTTAGATATTCTATAGCTAACTTCAGGAAACTCCCAGTTAACATAAATCTAGTCTCCCCCAGTTCTGTAAAAACAGCAGCCTCCATTGCTTAGTGATAAAATCTGTCAACCTATGATGGTTGTCATAGTATATGATGTGAATGTTTAGAGGTTAAATTCCTGTTTTGTGAGGCAGGATGCATGTTGTTCTATAGATAGTGTTACTCCTTGCATATCATGTAAAACATATGTCCTGTGATGTTAAGTAAAGATTCACCATGGGGCCCGAGTGGCACAAGACATGTGCAAAGGTGTGACCTGAAGATAGCAAGGTGGACATGCAAAACAATGAAACTGGGATTCAGATGACAGATAGGGCTCCCTTTGTCTGGTTGTCCGGTTTGGACTCAGACTTTACTGAAGCCCATGGCCATGATGCAAGATCACATGTTTTTGTACTTATTTTGATTTACTTTATTAAATTACTAAATTGGGAACTGATTGTCTTTCACACATTCAATGAACCGGTGTAGCCTAGAGAAGATGCTTCCTTACAAATCATCTTTATAGTTCATATTCACTATAAATGGGGTATTCTATGGTGTCACTAAAGTCTCATCATTTACTTGATTGAGCTCAAGTTGTGGGGTGAATGAGGGTTGGGGTGGTGGTGACAGTGAATTGGGAAAGGTTGCCTCCGGTAAATGTCACACCTTTCCCCCTTTTTTGTTTTCATCATTGTTCTCCTCTTTAGCAGTTCCACAGAATCTGTGCCAAAACTCTGATCTGGAGGTGGAGCCTGTGGTAACTTAATGGTGGAACTGGAGGATATGGAGGGGCCCTGGTGTTGGGGACAATGCCCAGACACACAGCCACTCTGGAATTGGGTTTTCCACACTGCTTACCATTTATTAAGACAAAAAACGCGGCAACCTCACAAGCCTGGTTGTACGGCTACAATCTTTTCATTCACAAGCAAAGTAGAGGCTGAATGATACCCAAACATCATGCATGAGTTGAGTAAAGTAAACAGGAGTTTCGAAATGTGTTTTGGTCCACAGCATGAGCACCGCTTAACTAACTCAGGAAAAACAGTGCCATCTGATGACGCTCCCATGATTTCCCCATATCTAGGCAACACACTTTGTTGTAAAGGTACATTTGACAATTTTGAAAATTACGGTCTACGATTGACATACAGTACTTTTAAGCAGGAGGAGAACACTTCTGGGATGGAGCGCTGCTGCTGGTATGCTTCTGATATGATCTTGGGAATCCCACACAGTGTCTAGAGTGGCCATGATCAGCTTTGCTGCAGCAACATCATCTGAAACATGGCACAACCACTACTGGTGGACTCTGGGCATGGTAAAAATATATAAAGCTAAAGATAACACACACTGAACAAAATACAGCAGATGAGAGCAGTGCTAGTAATAACTGCTAAGCAGATGTGAATAAAGTATAAATCATGATGTGATTAGCAAGTTTCTAAAAGAGAGAGAAAGCTGACTGAGAAAAAAACACGAAAGGGACCTTTTTTTTGTTCCTGTTGTATTTTACAAGGAGTGGTGCAGACACAATAACCTGCATTAACGGTAAGATTTTAAAAAGACTACTTGCATTCTGTCTGGGACATTTAAAGACTTATCTGATGAACCAGGCCCAGCTGTAAACGGTTTTATTTGTTCCTGACTGTGGTGGATAATTTGAAAGCAACTAGCTGGGCCTGAAGAGGTTTAAAAGGTGTGTTTGTTCATTTACTATTTTTGCTATCGATCAAAGATCCCTCTCATTTAATCAATATGTGAGGCAATGTGGCTGTGATTAAGCATCATCTGCCGACTCACAGATCAGGTAGAAGCAGGAAGTAACACATGATGAATTTCACCTGTGTTTTACTGGCAGCTTATATGTGTTTTCTTGTGATTGTGGGGAAAGCTACTAACCAGGGAGAGAGGGGTTTAGTTGTTAGCACAGCAAGAAGGTCCTGGGTTTGAGTCCCAGGCTTGGGCGTTTCTGTGGGGAGTTTTCTCTTCGTGCTTGCATGAATTTCCTCTGGGTACTTCGGTTTCCTCTCACAATCCAAAGACATGCACGTTAGACTAATTGGTTGTTCCAAATTTCCCCTTGGTGTAAGTGTGAATGGTTGTGTTTTATGGCAGTGTCACCTTAATGCTGCAGTATGCAGTAGGTAGGAAGCTGATTATGATAAATATTGTGTCACCTTAATGTTGTAACTTTGACATAAACAGTATTAATGTGAAATATTTTACATATGTTGTCTAAAGTGTGAAGGTTTACAGCTTTTACAGGAAGCATTTCTCTTCAGAAATATTTAAGTATATTTTAATGAACTGAAACTTAAAGATAAAATCAGTGTGTGATATTTTGTCTCTGTGACCTTCAGAGACCTTTTCCTATTTGGTCTGAAACCCAGCTGCTTGTGTGTCGCCCTTCAGGTAAAAAGACGTATGCAAATGACTCTGTACCTTTTGTCCTACATTAACTTTGATTAAAACAAATAACAGTGACCGGCAGACAACCTGGTCAGAGGGCAAAAGTTTGCACACCAACAGGTCATGACATTTAGTGTGCATGGTTATACATTGATCAGCCATAATATTACCACCACATGATGGTCTGTGTCTTAACAGCCCCATACACAGTGAGCTGTAATCCATTGTGTGTTCTGACTCCTTTCTATCAGATACAGCATTAACAGTTTCAGCAGGTTGTGCTACAGTAGCTCTTCATTTATTTTAATAGATTAATAAATCCAGTCGATTAGCAATCACAATATGGCCCTTGTCAAAGTCACTTAGATCCTTACTTCGAGAACTGACTGTTCACTTTCTGCCTAATATGTTCTGCTCTTGGCAGGTGCCACTGTAATGAGTTAATCATTGTTATTGTATTCTACACCAGAATGGCATAATCTGATTAGTTCGCTATCAGGGAATTAAATAAGACTATTATCATTTCTAATTGAAGAAAAGACTTCAAATAATTCTTGGTATTGCATCACTGCTTTCTAATAACTGAATTATAGCATCAATGCCTTTGGAAAATTTCAATATTTACAGCATGACTGCTACATGCGACAATTTTTCTCCTCATAGATATCATATTAGATAAATTGTCTACGTTCCACGGCCAACGCACTGGGGCCAAAACTACATTTGATTTTATCAGTATTTATGGTTTTGTAAGCATATAGATACATTTAGAGGACTACAAAAGCTTAAATACTGAAAAAATAAAATGACGTTTTCAGCTCAGACCACAGTGCTTTGGACATGATGTAGCCGTCTGCTTTAGGCAACAGCCTTTCTGTATTATGATATCTATCTCTATCCTCTCCCCATCATCCCAAACAAAATAGCTGTCTGCTTTCAAGACTTCCTAATCACCACGAACAGCCAAAATCAAAAATCAAAAATTTTGATTCGATAATTTGTTACTTTTCTTAACTTTGATGAATTGGAAACTAACTAGCTGTATAGCATGGTAACCTCATAGATCTCATTGATGTTAACTAGTTAGCTAGCAACATAGTACTATCCACTGTGCTGTGAAGAAAAGGATGTAGTTAAATATATTAATTTACTTTATTCATACTGGGATTAATATAGAGGGATTAGAAACCTATATCAGCCTCTTGTTGGCCTGGCAAGTTACCGGTTCACGTGACATTCTGGACATGCCTGGGTGAACTTGCACACTCCAGAAATGGCCGTCATTGGCTGTCAGTATCACTCTAAACTTTTTTGACTTCGCATGCTTTTATCTATCAAAACCGGTAATAGTATAGATATAATATACTGTCTAAGTTCAAAATTACACTTTAGAGACGGGGAAGAGATTAATTCCAACAGTATTTTGGTTAAAGGAACAGTCATTGCTAGCAAGCTTGATAGTAGTGGTAGTGATACAGACACTAAAATGCCAGTACCAGTTCCCTAAAGACCGTTTTTTTTCATCACAGTTTTCAGTGCTCCCAGTATGAGGCTACTGCCACATCCATACAGTTCACCGGACTCAGGAAATTACCACTGGCTCTTGTGATTTCCTAGCCGCTGCAGATGTCGAGTTTATTATAATATCTACAGAACACATGGACATTGTACAAAATAGCCATATTTCAATAATTATTTGTTATACTTTCTAAAGAGACACTACAATGTAAATTTAAGGTTATACACTGTAGCTGTCTTACTGGAGAATCCCATTCACAAAAACAATTTTACTAACAAAAACATAAAATGTTTATCTTTACCCTACCGCTAACTGCTCATGAATCCGAATGGCAAACAGCACTCTATCAGCCTCATGAATCTAATAGACAAATCAGAGTTACTCATTTTGGTGTATACTGAATAAGTACATTTATTTAACCTTGCTAGTTCCCTTTCTCACGCAAAACTTTCTCTTTAGAAAGTGCTGAATCACAACACACCACCATGCTGACTTTCCTGTCTGAACGGGAAACATATCTAATGTGATGGTAATCTGAGGGGTTTTTAGTAGAACACAATCATTTCTGTGTTACGACATAAATCTACTGACCTTTTATGGTGCTCGGTTGTGATTACTGGCAGATAAAAGAAAGAAAGAAAATATACTCTTGAAATCCCAGCATGAATTTAGTGAATGCTTTCCTACTGCTCAAAATCTCAGGCTGTCTCATTGCTGAACGTGAGTTTGAGGCATGAGTGAGACTTTATCGAGGTTACCAATTCCTCTCCATATTAATTCCAGGTACATACAACTTGTCTGAATTTTTATTAATATTATTTGAAAAAAATATGCATACAAGTGATATGTATCAGAATGTGTAACATGTCTATTGCATCAGCTCTCAAGTATCTACCTCCACTCAGTGGCAAGCATAATTATTATATATATATCCCACACTGTCTACTATTTGCCACTGTCAGTTGGAGCAAATAATCATTGCAACAATTGCAACATTGTTGTGGTGCATTGTGATGCAGTGACACAACATAATCAATTTTAGCCAATTGGAAAAAGTTCTAAGGCTCAAAATCAGCTTTATTTAGTAAGTTTGTGAACACATGCATGGAATTTGTCTTTGGTTAAAATTGCTCACTGTACAGAGAAGCATTTAGATTTTTACAAAGATTTCGATATATACAGATAAGTATAAGTGAGGAAATGCAAAGGAGCAAAGGCAAAGTGACAATACAGTACAAAAGAAATGTACAGAATTTATCATCAACACTGAGTGCAAATGAGTGTCATGTGTTCATGAAGAAGAGTAGTGAGTAGATAAAAAAATGTGTACAGTGGATTATTTTCACAGTGGTTTTGCTGACACTGAGACTTTTTACAGTTCTACAGAGTAACAGACTGGGGAAAGAAACTGTCTCTGTGCCAGCTGGTCTTGGATTCCAGTGCTCTGTAATACTTTCCAGAGAGGAGAAGTTTGAATAGTTTATGAGCGAGATGTGAGGGGTCTGCAGACAAGCTACCTGCCCTTTTTCTGAACCTGGACTGGAACAAGCCTCTCTGTAGACCTGAATGTCTGTTGCAGTCCAAACCAGACTGTAAAGGATGTGCAGAGGATAGACTGTATGATGGCGGCGTAGAAGTGTTAAAACCTGTGGCAGGTTAAATTTCCATCACAGAAAATACAACCTCTGCTAGGCCTTCTTCTGTACATTGTTTATGTGGGACGATCACATGGTCATGTGAGATTGTTGTTCCCATCCTGAATTATTGTTATTGAGAATGGAGAGGTGTGTAAGTATTAGAGGGCTTCTCCTGAAGTCTATTGTCGTCTTTACAGTCTTTTGCAGGTTCTGCTCCAAGTGGTTCTGACTGCACTAGGGACCAGCTGTTCCACCTCCTGTCTATAGGCATGTCATCACCTTCCCTGTTCAGACCAATGACCGTGGTGTCATCTGCAAACTTCAGGAGTTTCACTAAGAGTTCCCCGGGAGGTACAGTCTTAAGTGTAGAGGGAGAACAGCAGCAGGGAGAGGACACACCCCTGCGGGGCTCCAGTGCTGATGGACTGGGTGGTGGATGTGATGTTCTCCAACTTACCCTGTAGCCACCTGTCAGTCAGGAAGCTGGTGATCCACTAGTAGGTGAAGGCAGGCACTATGAACTGGGAGAACTATTGTTGGAGGATTCCAGGTATGATGGTATTGAACACTGAGCTGAAGTCCACAAACTGGATCCTTGCATATGTTCCTGGGGAGTCAGGGTGATGCAGAATGTAGCGTAGACCCATGTTGACTGCATTGTCTGCTGACCTGTTGGTCTGGTAGGCAAACTGCAGGGGGTCCAGCAGGGGCCTGTGATGTCCTTCAGAAGGCTCAACACCAGTCTTTTGAAGGATTTTAAGACCATGATTTTAGTAAATAAAATGGAAAGTTCCAGGATACGACTGACCAATGCTTAGGAGTTCCTTTCTGGGGTAAGTAACCAGAGCTGGACAGCAAAAGGTTAGAATTCCACCAAGAGCTAATGCTAAGGAGGCTCTGTGTGAGCACCTACAGAACTATTAGGAAGCTGCAGAATGCTTACCCTGATGGACTATTTATCATTGCTGAAGATTTCAATCGTGCAAATCTCAAAACAATGCTCCCTAAATTCCATCAATATGTGGACTTTGCTACGAGAGGGACGAACGTGCTGGCTCTTGTTTACACAAACATCACTGGCCCCCTCTTTGGCTATTCAGACCACATCTCTGTGATGTTGATTCCAGCATACAGACCACTTGTTAGACACTCCAAACTAGTTCTGATGGTTGTTGACTTTAGGAGAGCACAGAGTGTCCATTTCTTGCTGTTCATCGACCAGTCCTCTGAGGAGATCTTCAAGAGCACCAAATACCTTGGTGTTCATATGGCAGAGAACCTCTCCTGGTCACTCAACACCGGCTTCATCAGCAAGAAAGCTCATGAGTGCCTCTACTTCCTGAGGAGGCTGAGGAAAGCCCATCTCCCTTCCTCCATCCTGACTGTGTTGTACAGAGGGATCATTGATAGCATCCTGAGCAGCTGATTGGGAACTGCATTGTCTCGGATCACAAGACCCTTTACCAGATAGTGAGAACAGTTAAAATGGTCTGAGTCTCTCTTCCCTCTTTCACGGACATTTACACTGAACGCTGCATCCACAAATCTGACATATTATGTACCTGTTCCCGATGAGGCCCAGGGTGTCTTAAGTACTGAGATGGCCCATAGCAGATGAGGTGTGTGCAAGGGTGAGGAGACTTCTGTGCAGGCATCATGGCACATAGGTCTGGTCCAGTGTATATTCCTCATGAACCTCGCATGAAAAGGCAATGTATCGATCGATGTCTTTTAGGGCAAGCTCTGGGTTTGAAGTTGCCATGTTAGCAGGCAATGATCAGCTTTTCTTATCTCTGCCAAGCCTATGATAATGCCTGTTCATGTAGGACCACTGCCTGCTTACTATTTCCTATTATTGTCTGGCCTCCAATAGTCTGTTTGCATGATTTCTTGACCTTCTGTCCATTTTAGTGGTGATATTAAACTGTAGGTTGGATATGCCTGCCTGCCTAATTATTAATTATTTACTGCACCTGTTAGTGGTCATAATGTTTATAATGTTATGGCTAATTGGTGTGTACTGTAGGCATTTCTGCATAACACTGACATATACAACAGATCATTAAAATGTGAACGTTATAACAGTGCTACATTTCCCTTTATCATTCAGAGCATGCAATGATGCAGACAGACAGATGAACTGTGTGGAAGGTCTATGTGTGTACTCCTGGAGTATCATCTGAACATATCACAAATTCATGAAAATAAATCAGGAAATTAAACTATAAAGAATATCAATGGCTCTAAAAGTACAATAGTTACACTAACGTCAGCAATGAAGAGGTGATAGGATTTTGTCTCTACTGTCACTGGACAGGACTCAGAGATCCAAGATACAAAAGAAGGTGAGAAAATTAAAGGGGCACAGAGATTTAAGTAATATATTTATAAATTATATCAACTGAATTTCATAACATTTTCATTAACAAGCCTCATGTGAAATATTATACACCTTTTAGTGTTCAAACTTTGACTGTTTGTAGCTTTTACAGGAAACCTTTCTCTTATAAAGTGTTAATAAGTTGATTTTTGGAGAAGTTTATTATAAAGGAA
>JAOUQZ010011299.1:0-14890 GCA_028564935.1 Neosilurus hyrtlii
TAAAGCTGCTTTGTGACAATGTCAATTGTAAAAAGCGCTATACAAATAAAACTGACTTGACTTGACTTGACATATCTCAGTATACGCACCGCGATCCAGCCGTATTTCATAGAGTGTTCATGTTCCACATTTTATGTGTTTGCACTTTAACCTGATCTTATCGTCTCTGTCCTGCATTTGGGTCTATCTGTTCATAGTATCGCCGTAACACTGGGAAGTAACCACTACATTAACGGATACTTCCAGCATGATAATGCATGAGAAAAACATACAGGAATGCAAAAGGAGGCAAAATTTCAAAGGAATGTTTACATCTCATCTAGAGTCTAGATACAATAACTTCTATATCAAGAACTCAAGCTTTTTTATAATAAAGGGGCAGAGTTACAAAGGTCTAGTGAGTACTACACGGTAATACTGTGATCAGATTGGTTTGCAATCTTGGAGATATTACATATTATCCTGAATGTATAATTCTTGAAACAAAATGAGTGATTCATGGTTTTAAACTTGAACTTAAAGTGGAAGAAGCAAATAAGCAACTTAAACAGATGTAAACAGAGTAAGGAATTATGTCTATGGACTCAATGGACAGAAGGAAAACACAGAATGAGGATGTTATTTAATAAAGTGGACAAACAGATGAACGACACCGAGATAAAAAGGACACGCAAGCAAATCTGTGTTCGGTGTTAATACTTGAAACAGTTAGATTTAAAAACCATAAAATAAATAAAAGCAATTGGACTCGATCCTGTTTCTTTTCCAATCTCAAAAACATGGCAGAATTTTATTTTTATACTATATATTTGAGTACTGTCTCGCTATTTGAATACTGTCTCGCTTTTTTATTGTATACTTTTAATTGTATTAAACAATATATTTCAAGAGTTTTTTTAAGAAAAAACTATTTGAATTAAAATTGGTTTGTTTCAAAAAAATATATCTTATAAGTATAGGATGACTTTACTGAGTTTATTAATGACAGTTGTGTGATGAAGATGTAACCAGTGGAGACTATAATGAGAAGATTTTCATTCCCATTCCCTAAAAAGTTGTATATGGAAAGAGATATAGCTAATATACATAGGGGAAGCCCTGGATAGTAGAGAGAGCAGAACAAGAAGCTTATAAGTGCATCTCATAAAAAAATGGCACAAAAAAATAATCGCCCATCTTAGCCAACACAACTAGAGGCAATTTGGAACCACCAATCAGCCTACTGTGCATGTTTTTGGACGGTGGGAGGCAACCAGAGTACCCAGAGGAAACCCATGCAAGCAGAGGGAGAACATGTAAACTCCACACAGAAACAGGAATCAAACCTGGGACCTTGTTGTTGTGAGACAAATGTGCTAACCACTGCATCACCATGTGCATCAGAAATAAAATTAAAAAGTAAAGCAGACAGTAAAGCATATGAAATCTACAGAGCTATAAATCAGTTAAATTGATTGATGAGGTCTATTTGTTAATATAAAACTCTGTATTATTTACATACTCGAAGAATCGGGTGGTGTGAGTCATGTTATTGTCCTGCAGGAATTTCCTTCTCTCTCTCTGCAGAGCTTCAATCCTTTCTTTCTGTTCTTCTGCTCCAGCAATGTCTCCTTCCTCCAGCAACCTGAAACCATGTCAGATGTGGTGTTAGTGTACTGAGTTAACACAATAATCTGAACTCAGCTAGGAGTCTCTTAATTTATAAGTAAATAACTCACCCTCTTTTGTTTTCATTAATTTTACACATGAATCTTTTTTTATTTTAAATCATAAAATGAATCAAAAGTATAAAAAGGAATTTTTTTATTCATTTGCTAAACTGCTAGGAACGGGGAGGCTGGAACATGTCTCAGCTGACTCGGGCAAGGATGGGGACACACCTATACATACAAAACCAATAACACTTATACCTAGGGGCAACAGCCAATTAGCGTAATGTGCATGTCTTGGGAAGAAACCAGAGTACTTAGTAGAAACCCACATAACCATGGGGAGAACATGCATTTACATTTTACAGTTACAGCTTTTAACCGGCCCCCCCTTTCCAGAGCAGCACATTTATCACCGTTACACAACAGAGCAAGGGCTCAATGACCCAACTGTGGCAGTTTAATGGTACTGGGGCTTGAACTCCCAACCTATGGATCACTAACCCAGAGCCCTAACTACTGATCCACCACTGCCAAACTACACACACAGAAACAACCCTGCCGAGCCTGGGAGTGGAACACAGGACCTTCTTGCTGTGAGGAGGATGTGATAACCACTATGCCAATGTTCCATATACCGATAACAACTAACCGAGTGTGAGGACTATACAGTGAAATCTCAACCCAAGGTCATTAGTACAGTCCGAGCCAAAGGCAAGAGTAAGCTCTGAGATTTATCTGTACAGACTGATCAAATGAGGTTAATAAGTAGTTCAATATATGGCAATTTTAAATAGGGACATTTTTATATTTAACTTCAGGCACTGTTGCTTTTAGCATTTTGGCTGCATCCCAGTGTGCGCAGTACATTATCATTCCAGATGGATGATGATAAAGATCAGAATCAGGCTACAGCATGTTTTTTTCTCTCATAGTCTTCTCTGTCAAAGCTCTTTACTCAAAGTGTACTTCATTTTTTGAGAGGTGAGTAAGTCACACAATGCATGTGTGAATAACAACACTGAGCTTGTAACAAAACAGTTTGAATGAACAAGACCGTTAAATGTTAAAAACCAAAAATGATCATGTCCCAGTGTAACCGCTCCTCAAGATGTGAACTTCGTTTTGTGAGAAATAAAGACACAAATGTATGAATTATTCTGGAGCAAACTGTTGTAGCACACTTCCTACAGATGGCTCAACAGTGCACACTGCAGCTAGCTAGCTGCTACAGTGGCTTGCAAAAGAATTCATACCCCTTGACCTTCCACATTTGGTCAGGTTACAACCACAAATGTAAATGTATTTTATTGAGAATTTATTTGGTAAAAGTGGTACATAATTACGAAATAGAAGAAAAGCAATACATGGTTTTAATTTTTTTATTTTTATTTTTCACAAATAAAAATCTGAAAAGTATGTTGTATATGTGTATTCAGCCCCCTTTATTCTGATACCTCTAAATAAAATCCAGTGCAACCAACTGTCTTAAGAAGTCCCCTAATTGGTAAATAGAGTCCACCTGTGTGTCTCATCTCAGTATATCTCAGTATAAATACAGCTGTTCTGTGAAGGACGCAGAGAACATTAGTGAACAAACAGCATCATGAAGCCCAAGAAACACACCAGACAGGTCAGGGATAAAGTTGTGGAGAAGTTTAAAGCAGAGTTAGGTTATAAAAAAATATCCCAGGCTTTGAACACCTCACGTATCACTCTTCAATCCATGATCCCAAAATGGACCATTCAGCAGAACAACAAACCCAGATACAGCCAGAGCTACAATAGAATGGTTAGAACCCAGTCGAATCCAGACCTAAATCCAATTGAGAATCTGTTGCAATACAGAAAAAAAAAATTGCTGTACACAGACACTCTCCCATCCAATCTGACTGTGCATCAACCAATCAGTTTGTGTATACTGTTGTTGCCATACAGTTAATGGACAAATTTCCCGGATCATTTAACTCTGATAAACAAACACACCAGACTTTTCAAAAAGCTGTCGAGGAATGCAAGTTCACCGTTCCCACAAGACTGAACAACCAATGCAAAGAGTATACAACACCTTTAGTTGTTAGTGACTCATTCTTATTAAGACTATATTACTGTCAGATTAAAATGTAACAGTAACCCTGAATCCTGTTAATCGGGAATAAAAGAGTGAGGTGGCCAAGGCTTGGACTGCTTCTGATTTGGTTACAGACTGATATAAGATTTGTGACAGGTAGGGTATTTTTGTTTGTAAATGTGTGGGTGTGCGTGTGTGAATGTGAATGTGGGTGTGCGTGTGTGAATGTGAATGTGTGTGTGTGTGTGTGTGTGTGTGTGTGTGTGTGTGTGTGTGTGTGTGTGTGTGTGTGTGTATACCTCTGGTCTGGTCTGAAACGTGTATCAGTTGGAGGTAAGAGCGGGCGTATATTTTCATTCAGTTCATTCAATTCAACAGTAAATTGAGTGAAGCCATAGTATTGCTCATGATCCTCAGGCATAGGGTCTACACACACACACACACACACACACACACACAATTAATATACTCAGAAGAATAGCAGTATGGTTCTTGTTCTTGTAAAACATACTCAATATTTATATTCAAACATTGCAGTTCTCATTAAATACTCACTGGCTTTCCAGATGCAGACCCCTGACGGTTGGTCCCCGAGGTACAAGGCCTCATGCCATTTACCAAAGAGTGAGTGAACCACACGCCCCTCCATATCAGTAACTAATGCCTCGACATTATTAGTGTTTAACCGTCCAGACTTGGACTGAAAATCAACAGACAAATACACAACATTAAATAAATTAAATACACCAGAGTTAAACAAGCAGCCTATTTTCTTAATCTTTATTACCCAAAAGAAGATGATGACACAGAAGGAGGCATCATCATTCTTGAAAGCAAGAATCATCCGGGTAATACAGATGAGCAGGGGAAAAATCATAATTGAAAATTCCCTTTGCTCTTTTACAATGCTCAGGTTTACAGAATATAGCATTTCCATGATATCCAGTGATCAAAAATCTACCATAAGGGCTCACAGGGAGAAAGGACCAAAACCGACATGTAATTCTGGAATGATCTGTGCAGGTGTTTTGAAGACTTGGATATTAAAATTGCAATAAAATGTTATAGACTGCCATTGTAAAGAAGAGTCCATACATGGAACCAACATAGAGTACCAGTCAAAAGTTTGCACAAAATGACTTGTGTCCAAACATTGAGTCCTGGGCTCAACAAAGGTATTTCTGTGTGGAGTTTGCATGTTTCCCTGTGATAGTGTGGGTTTTTACTTGAAACATTCTCTCCCACAGTCACCTCCCACATTAGGCTAATTGGCTGTTCCAAAGAGCCAGTGGGTGTGTTGGCCCTGCAATTGACGGGTGAGCTGTTGGCCCCTCGGTGGACTGGCGGGATGTACTTGTCTTTGCCCAGAGCCGGCTACGATAGGCTCCCACCTTCACCCAGCCCTAGAAGGATTAAGTGTTTCGGCAATGAATGAATAAATGAACTGAATGAAGTGGGGGAACTAAGAAAAACACATGACACACCCCTAGACTAGCATAAACTAATTCCAAAAAATACACACAATCTACTTCATGTGGTTGCTGGGGAATGGGGGTGGGGGGGGGGGGGGTTAAAAAAACTGCCAGGCGATGCACAGTATTTTCAATGACTTCAAAAGACACATCAATAAAATTTCAACACTCCCAAGAGCCTGGAATTGTACTTGTTCAATTCAAGTGCTTTCCATGACCTCAAGCACCTCATATGGACCCTATAACTGAAATAGAAGGTGTGTCCAAAGTTTTAACTGGTACTGTTTCATACAATACTAATATTCATACAACAATAGTGTTGCTTTAATATTTATACCCAAAAAATCTGCACGCATATATCTATCAATCTGTCTGTGTATCTGTTTCTTGCTCTGTCTAAATACATATCTATCTATCTCTCTAGGACCTGCACAGTCATAACTTCAGCAGTTTTGCAGGTAGTGTGAAGAAAGCAACAGATAACAGAAAAATTAAATGAAAATGAAAAAAGGAGACTATACACTGTTCTACGGTGTTCATGCTGGAACACATCACACCCTTTCCAAGGAACTACACTTATAAATAAGGATCACCAGCAGCAGGTTTCATTAACTGTGTGTGTGTGTGTATATAGAACATGTATCAACTCATCTTATGTGGCCTGAGAAAACATGCAAAAAATATGAATCGTACATTCACATACAACTTCAACCAATACTTTTATATTGTTATTTAATTCAACAAACTTAATTCATCGTTCATCCACTAGGTGGCAACCATTTTAAAGGAAGAGAGCAAGCTAGCCTGTTACTGTCACTGTCAAAAAGGCTGCAAGCCGAGTCTCATTTTATGTTTAGTTTCATTCCCACTTTAAATGTACTAAAAAGAATAAAGATTCATACTTCGAGAATCTGCAAAGATAAAACACATGCAACAAAAAAAGTTGACAGTTTTAAAGTCCAACCCGCTTTAATGACAGACTATTTTTTTTAAAGTTGAGAGTGTTGATTCTGAAGACTGAACAATCGCAATTGTGAAGTTTGCATCACATGACTTCCCACATGGTGGCGCCAATGCAAGATCTGAAAGGATTGATATGAGACCACAAAACAACTGACGTACTTCTGCACTTCACTCATGCCACAAAAGATAGATGGGAAAGATGTCAAGAGTGTCTGCAGGCATGGATGAAATTAGACAGTGGGTGCTACAATGTTTGTTCGAATCATGAGCACATAGTCAGTGTCAACTTCACCAATTTTCCAATCAAAATCCAAAAGTTTTAGCTCCTCTTTTCCCTGCGTGGGCACGTGTGGGAAGCTTCCCCAAATTGGCTGTTTTGTGTTTGGTTATCTCCCTATTTCTCTATGATGACGTATGAATTATGTAGCTGAAGTGTTTTGCTTAACATTAATTCTAATACTTGTGCTTCTTTCAAGGCTTTTCAAAACAGCAAACAAAGCTCCAGAATAAAATAAAATAAAATTAAATTAATAATTTTAATTAATGAAACAAGTCCTATTTTATTAGGCCATGGCAATGTCTATTATCTTTTCTATTTTTCAATCGGAACTTTTTGTGTAACCCATGTCTAGTCTAATGTATCAGTCACAGTACCAATTATATAGTAATTAATTCATTTGTCATCCAAATTAAGATCTGCTGTATAATTTTCATGGCATTCTGATCTACCATTGCTGGAAATTTCATTTAATAATCTTTATCCTAATGAAAGTTATGAGTGTTTTTGTCATCAAATAACAACTTTTGTCCTAAGGCTAATTAACAACAATGGGGAACACAGCATAAAAGCATGCTGTTAAATGGCCATCATTTCCTTATCACCAGGAGTTGAATGAGGTTTCAAATAAGTTTTAAGTATTAAGTTAAATCCATGCTCTATTTCACAATAAATCAAGGCCTGTAATTTTAATATTTTAAAAATATGTAACATTGCTTTCATCTGAAGAAGTTTTTCATCCAAAAGGCTGACAGAACTTGGGGAAAAAAACCTGGGAAAGTAGGGTATAATATTGTGGGGTCACAATTTGTTGGTTTGAGCCACGACCCTTGCAGGACCTCTGTCTCTGAGTCTGGGACACCCATGCCTAGTACCAGTGGCAGTGCTGCCTGTAGCCAAAAGAAGGAAACTAATATCACAGTCAGAGCTCAATGTTCAAGCGTATGTACTTCCAAAAGTGCATCATTTGCCAGAAGAAAGTCATATATATGAGAGTGGCACACAAAATTACACAAGACAGCCTAATGCAGGCTGAAAATTTGACAGAAACCATATATAGAAATTAACCTGACTAGTGAACTTGAATTTCTAAAATGGATAATAAGAGAAAAATTCAGTCAACAACTTTCAGTATTCATGCAGTATAAAATCAGGGGGAAAAACCCACAAGAAAATGAGAAAAAGAACACCTAATATGTAATGCCTTGTTCTGAGGAAGCCCACAAAAGCGTGGAGAGAACATGCAAAGTCCACAAAGTATTCCTGGACCTTCTTGCTGTGAGGCCGACAAGCTAACCACTAAACTATCATGCCACCCAACAACAACAACAACAGTTATAATAATAATAATAATAATACCAAAATCAATAATAAATGGCAGCACGGTGGCACAGTGGTTAGCATGTCCGCCACACAGGAAGAAGGCTTGGGTGCTCGGGCGTTTCTGTGTGGAGTTTACATGTTCTCCCTTTGTTTGCGTGGGTTTCCTCTGGGTACTCCGGTTTCCTCCCACCGTCGAAAAACATGCCCAGTAGGCTAATTGTTGGTACCAAATCGCCCCTAAGTGTGAGAGTGAGTGTGAATGGTTGTGTTGGTTTTGGCCCTGCAATGTTCCTGGTGAGCTGTCTAGGTTGTACCCCGCCCTCGGCCAGAATCTGCTGAGATGGGCACCAGCCTCCCCGCGAACCTAATTAGGAATAAGCGGCTTAGAAAATGAACGAATTAATAAATTATTGAAGTGAAGAGTGTGTTGCAAAAAGTCAGAGCGAGGGGATTTAATGTTTTACTTATTTAAATAAAATGCCCCAAAGATGATTGGGTAGTTTCACTGTAAATAGTAGTGGAGTCAGTGAAACCAGAATGCACTACAGTAAAGAAGCTGATCCATGTGTAACCTCAATCATTATAGGGAAAAGTTTAATTTCCACAGAAGTTCCATTCTGTCAAACACACTTTCACTGTGAACTTTCTATCTGACCTCTGCTTTAAAGGATTTCTCATACTTTGGCATAAATCATGTTTATATCATTTTATATCCAATAGATGATTATGTTTCTTTTTCATAAAACTAATTAGAAATCAGATGATAAATCATAGATAAAAAAATGTTTACAAAGCACCCTGGCTTGTTGCACAAAGCTAGCCTTGCTGTAATGCACTTTTATAGATCTTAAAAAAAAAAAAAAAAAAACTGGCAGGATTTTGCAGCTAAACTTTTAGGACAGGTTTAGGCACATAAGCCATTCAAAACCACCAAAAAAATCTGGTATAAAGGTTTGACTTGAACCCAGTAGATACATAGATTAGTTGGACGAAAGTTTAGTAACACCACTGAACTTTGGGAGACTGTCAGGTATGAGTGGACGAATTTTTGGACAGATTCAAGAAACTTTCAGCGAGCCGAACCAAGAGACTTGAATGTTTGCAAAAATCGAAATGGAAAGCAATTCCATATTGATTATTAAATAGAATCATCATTCTTATTCAATATATTTATGTTATAGTTAATAATTACTAACATTTTGGAAAATACAGACATGGCTCATTTTGTTTTGCGCAGGAGTATAAGAGCTGATATCCTACTAGTACAGTAGTCAATTTTACAACAAAAATTTTAATTAATTGATAAAATAATAAAAAATAATTTTGTTTTGAACATAAAGCTATGGAAAAAAACTAAATGTTAAATATATTAGTTTAAAAATCAATTATAATCATATTTCCTTCTCTGCAATGTTGCTTTTATATGTTTGACTTGGGTGTCAAGTCGCATTGAGTAAACACAGTTGGAAGAATATTTGGGAGTGTGTGTTCATGTACAAACACACACAGTCAAATGCACATGCACACACAGACACACCCACACACATACACATACACACACACACACTCTCTCTCTCTCTCTCTCTCTCTCTCTCTCTCTCTCTCTCTCTCTCTCTCTCTGTTTCCCCTACTAAATGAAAATCAAGTTGTGCCGCTCAAAAATGCTCTTTCAGTTTTCTACCAAAAGTACAAAAACAAAAACAATGTGAATCTGTAAGTTGATGTAGTTACATATCAAGTATCGTATCAAACATTTTACAAATCACGTTCATGGTGATGAGTGGATGTTCATTAAATTCACTAGTTCTTATGACTGGTGCTTTCTTCTGCTGAACACTGAACCACACTGACCCTGTGGAAATGATGGCTTATAATTTATATCCATTGTGGTGAAAAAACATTATTGATCAAATTAGGTTTAATTCATACTTCCAGACTCACCAATAATTAAAGTTCAACCAGACTGCTTAAAATTATTTTCCAAGTGTCGAAGATTATTGAGTAACAGATCAGAAACTCAGTTTTACCCTTAGAAAGGTGACTTTGCAGGTGATGGTGTCTTCTGTATTCCTTGTGTTTTTTACTGTCATCTCTCCATAGTGCTCTATCCAGCGCTGACCATTCAGGATGTTATGGATACAGGAGGTGACCCTATTCAGCTCATAATGATCCCCAAAGCTACAGCACAGAATCACAGGAATATGAAAAGGAGGAAAATCCATAACCGAGGTATAAGTAGAGTAAAACATGATGAGAGACTCATTACCATGGCAACACTATATGTGTGGTTCCCTCTGGGACAATCTCCATGGATTTGCCCCAAAATCTGTTCTTCCATCGAACATCTAAGAGAAAACAATCCACATTTTACATCAAAACATCTCATTTATGTATATGTACTTAATTCCATTTGAAGGTGTAAACACTTAACAGTACTTTCACTTAATTAACATGCTATCATCCACATACAAGGAGATACAGGTGAAAAATATAGCATTTTATTATTTTATTCAAATTATAAACGATAATTTCTGGCAGGCTAAAAAAGACTCAACCAAACAAACTGACAGCAACAAGGTGAAAAATGCAATAATAATAATAATAATAATAATAATAATAATAATAATAATAAGGTGCTGCCAGAGCCACCGCAGTGCTCACAAAATATGTGTGTGTCTCACGGAGGTAAACCATGCATGAGTAAAATAGATGCTGATGAAAATGATTTTTATTTTGCTCTTTATTTTTTTTTATTTCGGTTTCAATAGGCTCAGCAGCACGTTCACCCACTGTACTTAGACTCCTGGGCAAAAAGCATTAGCCGACATAAATGACATTTATGGGTATAGCGTCTGAACAGTATGTAACAGCCAAGGATCCATCATTACCAGTTAACGGTGTCGCTTTGTCTGAAAACCAGCTAATTTATATCAAATAATTAGTTTTAGAACTAATAAACACCCCAGCCCACACCACCACTAAGGCTTGGCTGGACGAGAACGGCATCAAGCTCCTGTTCTGGCCGGGACAGAGTCCAGATCTGAACCCAATTGAGAACATCTGGACATGCATCCAACATAATTTAATAACACCACTGAACTCTGGGAGGCTGTCAAGTACAAGTGGAAGAATTTGGACATTTCCAGATGAAAGAAACTTTCAGCGAGTCAAAACAAGAGACTTAAATGTTTGCGAAAAGCAATTCCATATCGACTATTTAATAGAATTCACATCCTTATTCATTACATTTATATGTTATAGTTAATAATTACTACAATTTTGGAAAATACAGACATGGCTCTTTTTTTTTTTGGCCAGAAGTATATATATGAGCTGATATCAAACTAGATTTATAGATTTATAGATCGTTTTATCTCCAATATATATATATATATAGTATACACATATATGTGTGTGAGTGGTGTGTGTGTTTCTCTCACCCTGCCAAATTGTGAAGTTTTTGGATTCGCAGTGGGACGCAGACACAGGAGGGTGGTGGCTAACCTGAGAAAAGAAAACAATGTGCATGAGCGTGCACTCACCCAAGATAAAAGATCTGTGTGGGTTTAGTAGGGGGTTAAAGGTTAATACCTGCTCGGAGATGAAACGGAAGCCTTTGTCTTGATGCTCACACTCATACGTCTCTCCCAGTATAGGGTTAAAGGGTTTTTTTCCTGCTCTGGTAAACGTACACGCATAACCCGACACTGCAAATGCTGCAACGTACACCTACACACACACACACACACAAACACACTCATTATCCGTACTGCTTATCCAGGACATGAATCTGGGTGAAGACTCACAATCGACTGTGGACAATTTAGAGTAGCAGTTGCTAATGTGCATGTCTCTGGATTGTGGGAGGAAACCCAGGGACTCAAACTCAGGACCTTCTTGCAAACAAACATACATATTATATACAGTGCCATGCAAAAGTTTGGGCACCCCTGGTCAAAATTTCTGTTTATGGGAACAATTAATCAAGGAAGATGAAATGATTTCCAAAAGTCATGAAGTTACAGATGATACTAGTTGTCACAGGGCATTTATTTCAGAACATAACTAGGAAATCTCAATATGATGTAATTGATAATGGAGCACACAGGGATACAGATGGGAGAATCCTATTGTAGATAGGTTTGAAAACCATCCAAGAGTTCCAGAGCAAAAAGGATAGTTTTTCACTTTTTTGTTGCACAGTTTATAAAAGTCCATAAAAAATGTGACATCCCTGTTATATATTATATGTTTAAGAACTATTTGGACACTCTTTGAACGAGTAATGAGTAGTCTTAAAGATTCAAATAGTAACTTGTCCGTAGCACATGGTTACTGAGGAATAAAGTGATGTATTAGACTAACTGAGGATGGGGTTAGTTGTCACCATCAAAGGTTAAAACTTCCAGTCCCTTCTGCTGGTGCCACCAAACGTAGCTCCAAGCAACTCACCTTCTACTGTGGGGAACTTTTGAAGAAATATTGAGTACACCTATAGTGTTATGCACAGGAAGTTAAAAAGTTTTGCTGCTAGTTGATCAGTAATGTTTTTGTGTAATCATTAAGTTTCCGACTTCAGTCTTGCTGGTGGTTAGTTGGTCACAAGTCATTACAATAATTATGAACCCTAGTTAAGTTATAGCTAGCTGCTGCTGGTAATTATTGAATTTTGTGTAGAATTACAAACATTTGTATTACTGGTAATTAATACATTTATAAAAGTTTAACATTTGTGTCAATTAATATGTTTATAAAGGTTTTACATTTTCAATTTTATAAGTGTGTTATATTATTTATATTAACCAAAAACTATAAAAAAAAATGTTGCTTAGACTGTATTCTATAGCTTCTATAGTACTTATTCATTTATTTTATTGTGTGCCATGATGACTGCCGTTCACTGTGACTACTAATTATGTGACAGCATGCCCCAAAGCTGCGGCTGGTTGTCACACTAAAATTTATTTACATTCTTGAATCTGGAGCCCAGATAAGAATACTTTTCAATATAAATCAAACTCTGTTAAGGGTAATACAGTATTTCCATATTTAAATTAAAACACCTTGGTTTAAGTAACAAACATTGTTGGAAATTAATAAAGTGTATTCACTGTGACAACTAGCACACTCTCCCCTATATAAACAAATATATGTAAAATTTTATCATATAAAATCAAGGGTGTAACAGTTGTCTTTTTTCCTCCCATCAGTAATATCCGTTTAAGTTTATTTAATTTTTAGTGGAAGTTTCTACACACTTTTACACAGCACTGGCTGTTATTGGTATGTTTTTCCTAATAAACGGACCAGTGAGTGTATTATTCTCAGGTTTGTTCTCACCATGCGCATATATGGGTCCTGTGTGTTTGCAGCTGTGTCCAGCAGGTGGCAGTACTCCATGTCCTCACACAGTCTCTGCAGCGTGTTTACAGGCTCATTCAGTTGCACTGGCATAGCCACCTTGGAGAGGTCCTTACCAATATTAGCAGAGAGAATGCGCCATACATTCACACCTGGAGTCATACACACGCTCGGTAGCCTAGAGCGCCGCTGTACCATGTTTCTGTCTAGAGACACAAACACACACACACACACACACACACACACACACACACACACACACAGTATCAAATAAACAAATAAAAATACTCAGTAGGTTACTGTGTGTGTGTGTGTGTCTTTTACCTAGGTTGTCTCCCTCACTGCTACACAGCTCCACTGAAACATTATCACTCACATCACTCAGGCACGAATCATTATCTGACACCTAATTGCGCACACAGACATATACAAAATAAAGACACAACATGCACTCGCTGTATATGTTTTATTCCAGACGTAACCACGCTGCCCCCTCACCTCATTCTCAGACGAACTGGAAGAAAGCAAGTAATCCTTTGCATCAAAAAACTCAGACAGGGACTCAGGGATGGAATTTCGCATTTCATCTGACACCTGTTGCAGAAGGTGCTGTGATCCGGCAGCTATGTCCTGCAGGACCATATGAAATATAATCCACTCTGAATAATAATTTATGATCCTAGGATAGCGGACCGATAACATTGTGCCATTCCCATGTAGTATATTCTAAATGTTCTCCTTATTACTACACACACACACACACACACACACACACACACACACACACACACACACACACACACACGTCATACCTCATCGGGAATGCTCTTCAATTCCAGACTGCATCTAACTCTGTCTCTCTCCGTACACAGTGAGGTATATGCAGATCTCAGGGAGGTACACACTATAAGGAGAGAAAGAGAATGAGATAGGAATTGGGAGAGTGAGAGAAAGACACTTAACACACACTTAAAAAGTGAAAAGAGAAATGGAAAACTCACCAGAACCAGCCATTCTGCAGAAGTCCTCCCGTAATTGTGAGGCTTCGATGGGTGAGTCTGGGGTGTCCAGATAAGGCTCTGGACAGGAAGGCTCGGAGTACGTCAGGTTTGGGTTTGAAACATACACATGAGCAGAGGAAGTTGAGGCTGAAACCTGAGTAAATAAGACAAGATTCGCAAAACCATCAGCACCAGAACTGTGGCAGCAGCTCATTATAACTGAATCTGTTTACCTGTATGGTGTTCATCATATATGTGACGTTTATTGTTATCTGTGTGGTGGTTATAATCTGATTTGGTGTTAATTGTTTGTATGGTGTTCATAATCTTTGTGGTAAATAATTATCTGTGTGGTAAGTAATAATCTGTGAGGTAAATAATAATCTGTGAAGTGTTCATAATCTGTGAGTTAAGTAATAATCTGTGAGGTAAATAATAATCTGTGTGGAAAATAATAATCTGTGAGTTAAGTAATAATCTGTGTGGAAAATAATAATCTGTAAATTAAGTAATAATCTGTGAGGTGAATAATAATCTGTGTGGAAAATAATAATCTGTGTGGTAAATAGATATCTGTGTGGTAAATAATAATCTGTGTGGTAAATAATAATCTGTGAGGTAAATAGATATCTGTGTGGTAAATAATAATCTGTGTGGTAAGTAGATATCTGTGTGGTAAATAATTATCTGTGAGGTAAATAATAATCTGTGTGGTAAATAGATATCTGTGTGGTAAATAATAATCTGTGTGGTAAATAATAATCTGTGAGGTA